>CM070032.1:164077608-164095020 GCA_036250615.1 Ptychadena robeensis
GGGTCCCTTTGTTTTTTAAAATTCGCCTCCCATTGAAGTCAATGGCGGGTTCGCGTGTCCATCACTAATGGAGACCCGCGAGCTGTGTATGCCCAGCTTAACTGGTCTCAAAGCTGTACATGTGACTTAGCATGGGGTGTTGAACATTTGTAGAAAGACAACTGCTTCCATACACATAGCAAATGTCCTTATATGCAGCAAGGGCATGTAGTACGCTCAAATTAATTCCAGAATAATAAAATAATATAAATATAGAAGCTGGATGAAGATTCCCAAGTAAAGTAAGGCTCTTTGGGGGCGCCAGTCTTATGCTTAAGATACATGTTATTTCAGATAGTTTTTTTTTTAATAACGCGTTTCATGATGCATGGGCCACTTCTCACAATTAGGCCTTGTTTCCATTGATGCGCTTTTTTGTGGATGCTCGAGTTTTTAACCGTGCGGCCAAAAACGTGTCCGGGTGAAAACGCATGCCTTGCGTTTTTTAGGGCGTTTTTTGCGACACAATTTTTGGGATGCGGATGCGGTTGGGACGCGGATGCGTTTCAAAACGCTGCAGCTAGCGCTCACAAACGCGCCCTAAACCGCATCCGCGCCCGATCGCGCGCAAACGCACCAATGGAAACTATATTGAAGTTTCCTATAAATGCGCTGTGTCAGCGCTTGCGCTTTTTATTTTAATGCAGATGTGGATGCGGCTGGGACGCGGATGCGTTTCAAAACGCTGCAGCTAGCGTTCAGAAACGCGCCCTAAATCGCATCCGCACCTGAACGCGCACAACCGCACCAGTGGAAACTATATTGAAGTTTCCAATGGATGCGGTTGTCTCGCTTGCGGCCGCGCGGCTACAAACGCGTGGGATCGCATCAATGGAAACAAGGCCTTAGTGAGAAGCAGCATAGATAATATTCGAACTTGTGACATTTTGCAAATTGTTCTGCAAATATTCTAAGTAAATTAGAAAATTTAAGATCTGTCATTCTGTAATATCGGCACTTGTACACGAGCATATTGTGTTATCATGGCAATGCATGTTGTTACATTTTGTAGAATGTAAAATAGTAGCTGCAGTATAATAACCACATGGAAGTAATTTATGGCGAAATTCCACACATTCAAATATTGCATACGCAATGCATGGTACTTTCCCCAGAATCTGGAATTTGCAAGATTTTGAAGATGTAGCACTATATTTGAGATCTTTACGAATTATTGAAGTGCAGATATTCACAATAAAAATTCACAATTTGAATATTTACGCTCAGGATGGACTACTGGTAGTCTGTCTAGTAGATCAGATATAGATATATTTCAGGTTCACAAACCTAGTTTACATTTTATAAAGCTAATTCTTATTATATAAAAAATGTATGTAAGAACATTGAGTTGATTGAGTAAATAGATTAGAGAAAACATTTATATATAAATAAAGCACACTTCTAATGCTCTTCTGTTGCTCATACATTGGAGGATTCCGGCTGGCCTTGATATATTTCTATATTACAGAAGAAGAGTATAAATCTGCCCAGATTAGCATGGCTAGGGTGTGTTGGTGTTTTTTTTTTGTAAAACGGAGGAGCCTAACTTGCATAAGAGTTTGCCAAATCCCCTCCCTAACCTAACTGAAACCCCAAAAGGCTTTCAGCCAAATCATTACATTCAACAGAGGTGGTCAAGCCAGCACAGCTTTTCAGTAAACCCCTGAAAAGAAAGGGACCCTTGAAGTTTAGAAGATGCCCAAGCAAAACTCTGAATGACATGAAAAGATTGAGTTTCCATAGCTGTTGGAGCACGAGAGCAGTGTAACAGAACAAAGGGGGATTGGAGCACTGCCACTGGCCCACTGCTCTATCTCCGTACAATTGGGTCACTGAAATGGAGAATTAATTACCATTGGTGAGTGGGCAGTCCATTCAGCACTGGCTGAGTTTTATTAAACGCCAATATAAATAACAAAACAACTCTTGTGGCTGCACTATCCCTACACGCCAAAGGAAGGATTATGCCGAGGATTAACATCTTAAAGTCTATGAGACTTTCTGACTCAGGGCTCCGAGCTGGTAATCGAATTTGTCTGCTGTATCAGCGATTAGTGCTCTTTTTCTCCCACTTTTCCCTGGATGGCCAATGTCCCTTTTTGCAGGCAAGAGCCCACGCACAATAGGCTGTTCTTTTCTATGCATCTTTGTAGTATGAGAGCAAAATAAGAAAGCACCAGTCTGACTGGTCTTCTTCATCTAAAGAATGGCACTTCTGGAGATATACTTGATTACTGTGTTAAAAGAAGATGGTTTGTTATAAAGCGGAGAACCCATGAGGGCATACTGCCCAGCAGCTTCAAAAATACGATGGAGTGGATTATTGTACTTATGCTGCTGTACAGTAAGCTACATAACCCCTATGCAACTAGTAATTTTTTTTTTTTAACTGGAAATAACAAGAAATAGATGAGTTGAGTCCTGTCTCCATAACCATGAAGTTGATGGCTTTACTGTTTACTACAGGACCTTTGTATATGTAGCAATGTCTGAAATCATTTAGTTGAAAGGTTACCCATGTCCTATAGCAGTGATAGCAAAGCTTTTAGAGAGTGCCCAAACTCAATCCCAAGACCCACTTATTTACTGCAAAGTGCCAGCATTTAATCCCCTGCTGATTTTGTATGTTTGCCCTCTGACAAAGAAATCACCAGTCTATGGGAGGGTGAGGGGTACTGTGTGCATTCAGAAGAGGGAGAAGAGAATTGCCAGCCCATGGAGCCAATAAGCATCTGACTTCTGCAGTTCTCTCCTCTCCCCCTTATCTGCCTCTGTCCTGTCCACAGAAAGGGCTACAAGTGCCACCTTTGGCACATATGCCATAGGTTCGCCACCACTATAGTATGCATTGCACAGAATTATAAAAAGCTATATGAAACCCAACCTACGTTTTTTTTGCCATGAAATGAAAACCCAAAGTGGCTTGATTCGTAGGATTCTCAGGAATGTACCTACAGTTTTTGGAACTGGTCTGCTTTGCAGATTGACCAGATTTAAAAATAACCAAAGGGATTAAATGTCCTAAAGGAGTAGGACAATGGAGATCCTAAAACACTTAAGCTAGCCATACACGTGTCGGATTCCATGTCCAATCGATTCATCATCCGATCGATTCCGGCGATTCTGCCGGGAATCGCAGGTGTGATCAATCGGCCAATTAAGAGTATCCATCGCAGCATACCACCTTGTCCGAGCGGATTCCGGCACGATTCCGTGTCCAATTCCATCTCCGACTCCACCTCACAAATGGCAACTCCCCCTGATCCGGGCAGAATCGGATGAGAAAGACCAACATGTTGGTTCTCCGTCGGATCCGATTCTGGGCCCCTGAACGATCGGACCTGATCGATCGGACAAGGTGGGCTGCATGCGATTCCGACACGATCGTTTCGCGTGCACGCGCCCGGAATCGATCGTGCCGGAATCCGGTGCGAATCCGACACGTGTATGGGGGCCTTTAGAGTTGGCCAAATTGTGGATTGTTCCACAATTGATCCAATCGTCTTATACAATAAACATCTTAGCCCTTTGCGCTCCATAATACCATCGGATACAAATCAATCAAATATCAAGAAAACCTGTCAGTCAACATGTCTGATCACTTTTCAATCAATTTTCTGTTCAATATCACTTTGGGTCGGTTGTACTAGGTGGGCAGGAATTGGTCATCAACAGATGGTCCATTAAAATGAAAATCAAACTGTCTGGCTACCATAACCTCCTGAGCGTTTTGCCTTAACTCAGGGATACTTACCTATCCGGCGAAAGCCTGCAGCAGTCCTCTCTGTCCACCGATCTTTCCAGGTCCGCCTTGATGACATCATTTGTAACATCGGAGGGTGGACGCACACCATTGACTTCATTGTAATGGAGGCGGTGCCTTTCATTACAGCACATCCGGCATCAGTGATGATAGTGGGGACAAAGGAAGGCACAAGATTGTTGTGTAAATACAATGTAAATATACCTTAACCTTCTGTAATCCACTGCTAACCTACCAGGAGGTTAGGGTATATTTTACATTGCATTTACAAAACAATTATACATTGTATGGAGTCTAAGCACTGCAAAATGGTATCTTGGATGTTTGTTACTCTAGGTTTAATAAACGCTCACCATGATGCACATATTCAGCATATAGAATAACATGACAATTGTAATAGAATATGCACCTGTAACTGACTTTATTCTGTAATAAAGATCTAATGGCTTTGGAACTCTGTGTGGCGATAATAAACAATACTAGAGTTAATTTAATTGGTCTTAAGCTAGCCATACACGTGCCGGATTCCATGGCCAATTGATCACTCACCCAATTGGACGCGATCACTCGGACAAGGTGGTATGCAGCGATCGGATCCTCTTAAGTGGCTGATTGATTGCAACTCCCATTCCCGCTGAGATTGCCGGAATCAATTGGGTGAGTGATCAATTGGCCATGGAATCCGACACGTGTATGGCTAGCTTTAGGGATGAATGTACAAACCTGTATTGACCAATCAGATTTAGGAATGATCTACAAGCTGGACTATTTGTCCACATTGGTATTTAAAACCAAAAAAACAAATGTCCAGATGACAAATCTCTTTAGGGATTTCAGGTTCCCTTCAGGTTCCCTTAGTTATGTGTGAAGCTTTACAGTAACCAAAGCCTACAAACTGATTATTTTACAGCACACGTGGCACTTACCATGTAAAACAGTTATTTGCAAGTCTGAAATATCTTTGCGGGAGTTTTATTTGAAGAGTTTATTCTGCCACTTCTTTTAGAGGATGTTGTTGTGTAGGAGCCACTTTTGTGAAAGAACATAAATCGGGCTTCTTCTTTGTTGTTTTATTTTTTTACAATGCCTCCCCCTCTATTTGTTTCCAGTTGACCTACAGAAAAAGAAAGCCTTGTTGCTATCCAGGCATGCTACTTGTGGGGTCTGTGTCCTTCTGTGTAACCAATGGCTGTAAACACACCTAAACCTCGCTGCTTCTTTTTGGACGCTGCAAAGTTCAGCCAAACAAAGGCATTTTGTGAAAACTTGAAGGAGTGCTGGTGAGATGAGCTGAAACCATTGTTTGGGATGCTCTGAACCCTGCTCTGTGTTGTGCCTGTTCAGCTGATGATACAAAATAGAAATAAAGAGTAATTCTCCCTTTTCTGAAAGTAATAAAGACATAGAGAGCCAAAAGTGCGGCCCTCTGCATCACTAAAGGGTCGCACATAACATTTACAACCTATACTGACTTGTATAAGCAGTTTTTAATGAAAGAATGATAGCAGGTATAGCTAGAATATAGCCTTTGATGATATGTATGTGGTACATAACCTTTGATTCAAAGGGTATATGCCCCTATTCTCAGGTTATGTGCCGCAATATATATTATACAATCGCCCCTCATTAATTGTTGGATAGTAGGAGCATAGGCCCTTACCAGTCGGCTGATTCCCTGCCACCACTAGAGGAGAAGAGAAGACGTGAGGGACTTTGTCAGGCACCATCTAGGTCACTGATTGGCTTTTACATATGTCAATCAGGTACGTTTATCACCTCTCCTACTCTTCCCACTCGAACAAGTGAGTTCCTATGCCCTCTGCAATAACAGGTTTCGGGGGCCATAAGTGGAGGATCACCGGGGGCCGCCAATGAATGCCCAAAGGGCCGCATTCGGTCGGGCACCTGGGACTTAAAGTATGACTATAGCCCTCCATACACCATTAGATCATGTCATACAACTTCCTTTAGATCTACCAACAACTATGTAGTGGGGGTCCTCCCTGATAGAACACATAGTGAGGAAGTTTTAGAAAGGTCCTTTACATATGGACATGTATTGTGGACTCGGAGCTTCCCCTAGCTGGTGGCAACACACTGCTGTAATCGAGTTTGCTTGGGTTGTTGTGTTTTTCACTCTTTAACTGCAATAAAACTCAATAAAATATTTATAATAAAAGAAAAGGTCCTCATATTACATGGTTTTGGTAGAACTAAAGTTTAAATTGTATGGTAGGAGTTAAATCGTATTGTAAGGAGTATGGTGACCCTTAAGGTGCCCAAACATGGGGCAGTCGATGACCCGTTCGACAGCAGCGTGGTGACGTCACTATGAAGCTGCACTCGAGTCCGTTGATTGGCTGGGAGTCAATGAGCACCACTTTAGGTGCTCGATTCCTGGACAAGGGTCCCCATCCAAAGGAACGACATTCGATCAAGATTTACAGACATGTCCGATACCTGTTCAACAGACCTGAGTGGCCGCATTAGATGGGTGCTAGATAGACGGCCGTGAACGTGCATGGTGCTCAAAGCAGCCATCGATCTAGCGCCTATCTATACATGTTTGGGGACCCTTAGTACTATGAAGCATGCCTACAGACAAAACAGTCACAAGGTGACTAATCTCACCAGATCCTATACTGAGCTCTCATCTAGGGTCCATGCAGGCACCAGGACATGCCTACTCCAGCTTCATTCTGGATTGACAGCATTGCCCCCCCCCCCCCCCCCCCCCCCCCCCCCCCCCCCCCCCCACTGTGAGCTGTAGTATCTGGAAGGCGGTGCATGTGACACACAAATTAGGGAGGATATGGCTCAGTGAGGGAACATAGAAAAGGTTTGTTTCCTTTATTATCCTTGTGCATCACATACGGTAGGAGCTGGATTTCTGGGACTTTTAAATGCTCAGTTTTGTGAATTGCAGGATGACTGTAAGGAGTGACATACTTGAGTGTAACAAGTACACTTGCATGACAGTAGCAATGCTAAATAATGATAATGGGCTGGTCAGCAAATGACTTATATTGTATATATATATTGAGTCCATATGCTGTCCAAGGGTTCTATAGTCGCTTACTAAATCAGGGATGTCCAAGTGGTGACCCAGGGGCCATACTCAGTATGTGACTTCCTATATCACTAGAGATGGTTGAATGTTTTCGGCTAGGCATACACGGCTCGATTTTGTAAGATTCAAGCACAATCGAGCGCCGTGCAATGGTAATGATACCATGCTCAGGGGCTTTGCAATTAATTCACAAAAGATTTGACCATTTCTAATTGTGACCCTCTAGGTTTCCGAACACTTTTCCAGAAAGTATTCACAGCACATCACTTTTTTCACATGTTGTTATGTTACAGCCTTATTCCGAAATGGATTCAATTAATTTTGTCCTCAGAATTCTACACACAACACCTCATACAAGTGTGAAAAAAAGTTTACAGACGTAGGGTAGTAGCAGACCAAGAGAGGACGGGCATTATATATAAATTGTTGTTAATATAACATTGACAACAATAAACAGGGTGGGTTATTGTTTGGGGTGAGTAGGCATTACTGAAGTTGATAGTCTGGTCGTAGGGGCTGCAGACAATGAGAGGGCTCCCCAAACAAATTAATTTAAATCAGTATACTGTATAGACTGTGAAGCATGGTGATGCAAGCATCCTGCTCTAGGGATGTTTCTCTGGGCATATTTATTTGCAAACAAGTGGTCATGATATAGGTTTTTCAACAAGACAATCATACCAGTAAATGAGCAACATTTTAATTCCATACCAACAACATTTATGTTGTTCAATTGTATACACACATTTCTGTTGTTTTCCCTTCCTGATGCCTATTCATTGCAGTTTACTATATTTACCCCCATTACTGGTAGAAGCTACTTAGAACGGGTTAGGGTGGTTGGAGTCACAAATTTATTGATACAGATCCTAAAGGGTTAAAGTTGCAGAGCCATCCCCACAGTATGCTGCCATGAGGCATAAGGAAAGGAAAATTACAGAAAGACAGGTATACAATTTTCCAGTTTGTGTTCCTTAGTGGAAAAACACTGCATTATGTGGAAAAATAATACATCTTTATCTCTAATGAAATATTCCTGAATGTCCCTTGTCACTCATCCTCTCTCTTTAAAAACACCAAGGCAGGGAGTGCTTCTCACACATACTGTCAGGAAGTACATCACATGAGCCTACAGGGATACATTTCTACCATTGATAACAATGATATAGCACCGTCTAGTGGACATTCACATTACTGCAGTTACTTAACCCTCAGAAGGCTGGCAAATACAGAGGACCAAACATGACAACTGTCTAATACATGAGCACAGCAGGTAAGTATATTTTTTAGGATAAAGAAGTGTTTCTTCAGCTCAAAGATAAATACAAATTGTATTACATTTTTTTATTTCTTGACTTTCTGTGGCCATTAAGTTCTGCTTTAAGTCTGATCGACGTTCAATTTGACATATTTGATATATAAATATGGACTGTTGAATGGAAATAAAATTAATGGTCAAGCAGGTGGACAGTGTAAGATGAGCATAGAGACAACTGAGAGGTAAAAAAAAGTCAGTTACTTCTACAATCTACTGTATTTTCTGCCATGAAGGATTACTATTGTACTCATTATACACATACTTACACATATTAGTCAGATATTCAAACAAACACTTTGACAAACTTTATATATATATATATATATATATATATATACAATTGTTTTTTCTCTTTTTGTAGGGGGGTGAAAATTTTTATAGTCTAAATTTTTTTGAAGATGCGTGTATTGGTGCTGTTGACATTTAGATTTCCCAGCGATCGATTTTTTAGATGATCCAGAATCTATTTCAATTACAGAATAGATCACACTGCATCACACATGACATCTTTCAGTCCTGGTCGATTCCTTCCCGCGAACAATTGATCACAGATCGTGCGATCTCTAGCTCGCAGTTGTTCTAATCAGAAGTGATGTAATGTGGGTTGGACGCCAACAGGCCGATCATTAGGAATGTTCGCATGTCTCCATTGACAATCCACGATTCCGAACGATCTACTAAATTTTACAGACAGGTCCAATTCCTGCTCGATCAATTTTACATGCGATTGAAGGTCAAATTGATTGAGTGATCACTTTGTGCATGCATTGATTTGTGATTGATCGATCACAGTGATTGATCTCACAGAAATCGTACGGAAAATCTAGACGTCTACCACGTTTCCCCGAAAATAAGACAGTGTCTTATATTATTCGTTGCTCCCAAAGATGCCCTACGTCTTATTTTCAGGGGATGTCTTATTTTTCCATGAACAAGAATATGGCACTGGGGTATCAGGGTGGGGGGATCACTTAAAATGACACAGGGGGATCAGAGGGGGGGAATCAAAATGTTACAGGAGACTCAGAGGGGATAGTAACCCCTTCTGATCCTCCTGTGTCATTTTGATTCCCCCCCCTGTCCAGAGTTACAGTAACGTATCTACGGGGATGCCTTATTTTCGGGGGGGGGGGGGGGGGGGGGGGGGGGGTGCCTTATATTTCAGCGTGAGGCAAAAATGTAAGGGTGCTTTATTTTCGGGGAAACAGGGTATGCCCAGCTTAAGTTGTGTGTAAATGCTTCCTTAATTTTTACAATCTGGTCTTTCCATGGGGAAAAAAGCAAAATGATTTCTTTTAAATTCTATAGAGCTCAAACAGCTCCAGAATAATAAAAATACGCTTTTGTAAACCCCAAAAAATGTTAACACAATCTATCCTAATAAACCATCAAAATTCACATTAACTCAATAGCTGCATTCTAAAAACCAATAGAATAATGTTGTTTTCTTTTTATTTCCTTTTTATTTCCTTACTATGCTAAAAAAGCAGTATGTAAGCTGCTATTCAATCAAAAAATGATTACCAATGTTTATGTCTGATATAAAACATATTTGTGTGCAAAAAGGGATTATTTTATTAACCTTTTATGCACTAAAGCTACTTCGCTAAGCAAATCTCAAAATGTTCAGAAAGCTTCCAGGCGGAGATCCCACCATGATAATATTACATATTAGTACATGTTCACTGCACTTTACTGAGTTTTAGCTCACGTTTTACTCTGTTGGGTATGATAATAGACACAGGCTTGGACACAACATTTCCAGAGGTGTGACTTACACACACACACTGCTATACATGCACACACTACACTGCTATATGCAAATGTATACATATATTCTTTTATATTTACACACTCTATTATACATACACAACCCTATATATATATATATACTCCTATACACACACTCCCATATGTTCACACATACTTCTATATTTACACACTCCTGCACATACACACTTTTATATATACATATACACACTCTTCCATACATATGAATACATACCCCTATATTGACACACACTCTTGTACATTCACACATTTATACATATACTGCTGCACACACACACCACTATTTTCACACTTTCATTTACTTATACACACTCCTGTACACACGCAGCCTTTATATATACATATACTGCTACACACACACCTATATATGTAAACATACACTGCAGTGTAAATACACATCTATACTTGCACAATTTCGTTTACATACACACTTGTTGTGCCCGCGTGATGATGCTGGCACGTTGTGTTTGCCTAGTTGGTAACATTCCTTGGCAGAGTAGATATTTTATATCAGAGAATGTCTGTGTGTGCGTAGTGTGGGTCTGACTGAGGCGCCGCGGTTACCACAATGCTGCTGCCCCCCCTCTCGCTCCCCAGTCATCAGCTGCTTTGAGGGCGCGTGGCTAGCTGCCCCCTGTCCAGGATTCCGCGCCCTGCCATTGGCTGCCACACACCGCCCTATTGATTCATGAAATTAGCGGCACGCTTCAGCCGAGCGGGAGCCACCAATCAGCGTGCAGGAAGCCGGCGGAGCGGGGCGCTGCTTAGGAAATAGGTAAGGGAGGCAGGAGAGGGGGGTGAGAGAAGTGAGGGGTGATAATGAGAAGAATAAGCCGGGGAGGGGTGCGCTGCCCCGGGGTAGCTTTGATTGTTTTGCAGGGTGTATATAAGGGATTTGAGGAGGGTCGTGTGCCAGACACACAGCCACTAGACCACAAGCTCGGCTGCAGGACGCGTGCCAGGAGCACTCAGCAAACGCTGCCAACTCCCGGGATCATATAACCAGAGACCTCCGTCCTCAGCAGCGACTCATCTCCTCAGCAGGTAAGTGAGCTCCCTCTGTGTACCATGTCGCCGCACTCTGCCCAGGTGCCATGCCTTCGTGTTATTAATGCTCCGTGTCTTGTCATAGGATGATGCTGGTAAAGCGCGAGTACCGAGGAGAAGAGGAGGAGCTGTCCCCTCCATGCTCCGTGTCCTCCTCCCACCTGTCACCGCAGCCGTGCACCTCCGACGACGACCAGCTCCTCACACCGCCGCGCCATGAGCCCTCCGAGGACAGCAAGAAGCCCAAGCGCAACCGAGCCCGGAGCAGCAACAAGAGCGGAGAGCTGGTCGTAAAGATGAAGAAGGGTCGGCGGCTAAAAGCCAACAACCGGGAGAGGAACCGTATGCACCACCTGAACTCTGCCCTGGATGCTCTCAGAGAAGTGCTGCCCGCCTTCCCAGAGGATGCCAAGCTCACCAAGATCGAGACTTTGCGCTTTGCCCACAACTACATCTGGGCGCTGTCAGAGACCCTGCGCATGGCTGACCAGCTGCATGGATGTACTGAGACCCCCAGGCTGCACCATGACTCCCCTCCATCTTCCAGCTCTTCTGCTTCTTCCTGGAGCTGCACCTCATCCCCATCCTCTGACTCTCTGTCTCCTGCCAGCCCTGCCAACTCTACCTTGGACATCCTAGAGTACTGGCAGCAGCACCCAGCACTGAGCCAGCAGCATCATCTCCTTGTGCCAGCCAACATGGCTTTTCTGTGAACTAGACAGGGGGTGTTTCCCATACACACTGCAAAGGACACAAGGGGTAGATTCCCCAGAAGACAGAGGACACTTGGTGAAAATGCTGCAAATCTGGCTTTCCTCAATGTTATATTATTGATTGTAATGACGTTCCCAGTATAATCAGGGTGGTGAATGAAATGCTGCGGGTTTAACAATGCCAGGGTGAGTGATATAAATCCAGGCTAGAGGAGACTGTCAGAAGGAAAGTGTTTGTACTGTGTGCGAGCCTCAGGCAGGCAGTCATCAGCATGACGCCATGTGGAAATGAACATGCATGTACTGATGGGGCATCTGTTATCTTTCCCACTCATTGTTGATTGGTGTGGGAATTTCACCTGCCACTGCAAACTTTCTCTCTGTCCTGCACTTGCTTCACTTGGCCAGATTTTGTCACAATACCTTTTTTGTTCTGTCAGTCTCCGTACCCAATTCCATCTGTCCTTATGATTTATTTGGAGGGGGAGAGAAAAAAAAATACAAAAAAAAGTTGTTCGCCAGAGGGGCCAGGTTAGAAGTCATTGTATAATTTGTAGGCTTTTGTGTCCTCTGAATGGAAGCGTGAAAATTTAGGCAGAACTCACTATCAAAAGCAGAAAATGTGAAGAAAAGGGAAAAATGAAAAGGGAGGTCTACTTCATACATTATTTATCTTAGTTCTCAAAGGATGAGGGGCCACCATTGTTTCAGGAGATTAAACAGAATCAACAGACCAGGAGGATCACTGTGACCAGATACGTGTTCACTTTTATTTATTACAGATGACAATTTCACGGAGTATATGTATTTTTCTTTGTATATTTGAAAGAGTTTATTTTAGAATGTATTTACAGCAAGATATCAGCTCTTGTGCTAATAATTATTAAATAAAATGTATAATTTTCTTAATATTTGTCTTTTCTCTGTCTTGTTTAAACTTCCTATACCATAACGAGGTACATTCTAAACTCATGGTGCCAATTACTGGATTCCCAGACAAGATGCTAACACTCTTCACACTTCATTAAAATATAGATCAGGGGATTTGTGTGTGTGTGTATGTATGTATATATATATATATAACATTTTTTTTATATATATATATTTATTGTTAAAATACAACTCAATCCACTGTGTATAGGTAGCATCTTAATTACAAAGTCCCTTTTTACTGTTTGAAAAAAAATTATTTTACAAACTATATGGCCTGTTTGTTCTTTGGTACAAATAGTGAGTATATATCAAATATCCATTCAAAATGGCTCATCCAAAAAAATATAATTTAATTCCCTTTTGGTGTCTAAAGAACCCCAGGGGAAATATTTTTCTTTTTTTTATCAATATTATTTTCTTATAAATATAGAATAAGCATGAAAGGTAAATAACACAAAAATATGTTTAACTTAAGTTCTTATTTACAAACCATCAACTTCCTATTTATAACCAGGATCTTATATGTTTCAAAACATATTCATGTTAGACTTACTAATAAAACTCACACTTTTAGTTAGAATCATGAATTGTATTTAGTGGAATATCTATTTCTTGTTGCAAGCGATAAACAAATTAAATAATAATAAAAAAAGTAAAAAGCTTGAATGGATAGTTAAATTCTACATGTTGGCAATTTGCTTTAAAATCATGAAATGACTCAAGTAGTCATGTTTTTTCTTTTTCACTCGTTCTTGCATTGTGGATGCCACAAACTTCCCAGCACATAGGGATACATGGCACCTGCCAAAATATACACGTAGATCCATTATAAAATGATTAGCATACATATTTATTCTGCTTCAAACGTGCTCCTTGTGTCTTTATTATCAAGTTGATAAAGTGAATTTTCATGTGACCTAAAGCCCCCCCTACACCTTCAGATTCCTCCATACAAATTTCATGAGACCTACCAACAACTATGTAGTATAGTGACCTCCCTGATAGAATACATAGTGATTGGAAGGTGTAGAAAGGTCCTCCTATTACATGGTTTTGGTAGCCACACATGGTGCAATTTTTCATTCAATCGAGGTTCGATTAGATTTTGTAGTTTGATCCAAAAAATCGAACCTCGATTTTAATTTAATCGATGTACACCACATGGGGAGTGCGATTATTGTTCAATTTCGACTGAAAAGTTAATCGAAGTAATCCAAAATCGTCAATTGAATTCCTCTTACGATTTTAGTTTCAATTGGAAGTAGCCAATAAAATCGAGCCAAAAAATCGAGACACAAAATAGAGGTAAAAAAAAGTCAACCAATCGAGAAAAATTTTCCAACCTGTCCAATCACCTTTCAATCGACGATTTTACAAAAATCGTTCAACGATCGTCAATTGTACTATGTGGGCAGTACATCGATTAATGTTCAATCGATCGTTTTTTTCATCAAAAATCGTCGATTGAACGGTAAAATCGAACCATGTGTGGCTAGCTTAAGGCTGGTTTTGAGATCGGGATGTTTTATGAAAATCTACAAAAAAAATTAGACAGAACTTTTTTTCTTATTTTGGTATCTATAAATGATAATTTCTTTATATTACCTAATATATTCATTGGAGATTTATTTAGCTTGTTCCATGCCACTGTGAAACTTAATGTCCCTACCTCAAGTAACACATTTTTTTGGCTTCATTATCTGCAGATATCTGGGATTCTGATTTAAACTCTACAGAGTTCCTAATCCACAAATATCAATAAGTGCAGAGCCAAATAAAATTCACTTTGCTGAAGTCCAGTTAAAGATGGACGCTTATTGGTTGCCATACCTTACACTCTATTACCAACCATTTGTTAAGTACAGTAAAATAAATAACATTTAAATAAGAGGGTCACAAAAAGGAAAAACTAAATGTCTAACAAAATGTCTAAGAAGCAGATATGGTGTCTTCTACAAATATATAAAAAAGTTCAACTTCAAAATACCATTTAATTCTAAATCAGCTCCCTTCTCCACATGTGCAATTTTTATATTACTACAAAACATCAGTCATTAAATGTGACAATGAGATCAGCAGTGGGGATGCTTAATGTGCAGCAACCTTTTACATTGGAAGTTTGATGAAGACAGATCCAATCAGATATCTCGCTATAAATATGTATATATAAAAAATATCTCTTTCTCTTTTATATATATAATCTCTCTCTGTATATATACATATATATAAACTTTATCTCTATATATAAAACCTCTCTCCTCTCTTTATATATATATATATATATATATATATATATATACATTTATATATGTTTATATCTCACTCAACTATGTTATCGCAGTTTCTTTTTTCAAAACTGGTGTCATGCTCTTACATTACATTGTAGAAATATTATTTACCCACCATTATATGTTACTTGCAGATTAAACATTGCTGCTAAGTCTGGGATATGAGTTTAGGGGACACTTAGTGAACCCAATGCAACCAACATGATTATGGTGTATGGCATATATTGGGAAGACGGGCAGATCCAGAGATCTATTTGGTGAAAGGTCTGATAACTGACAACTAAAGTCACTGTTAGTTTCTGTTTTTTCCCAGGTAACATTGCTTATTATTCACATTTTGTTAAAGAAAAATGAAAAGTGATGACAGGTGTTGAACAGTTATATCTGAACATTTTATGTTCTGCTCTATGATTCCTTTGGGGTGCTCTTTTATCATGTGCCTCAGCATCTATGTATAATTTATACATCTGTAAAATAAAAGAAACTCCTAGTTTAAATGTAATTTATTCATGTAAAATGGGAGCGATTTGTCCCTGAAGTCATGTAAAAGGCTCTCTGCATGGAGAATTAGAATGGCAAATAAAGATGCAAATACACTTAAAGCTTAAATATGTCTAATTAGCCGCAGGCATTCCTGTATGGGAAAGCACATGTGTTATGAGCTACCTGCTTCCTACTGAGTTTCCTTTAAACACTTGTCAGTCCTCAGGCTCGTGAATATGGATTGTCTACAGGCAATGCCCTGCCTGACAGGCTCCAAACCCCTGGCACAACCCAAGCACAAAGCCATTAAATCCCCTATGAATAAACACCCCTCCCACAGCAATTAAAGGCTGCAGAACACAGTGATATCATATACTCTGCGTCCTTGCCTGTAATTGGGGTAATGCTCCAAAGGGCAAAAAAGTTGTGCTTCTTTTCAATGAAATCACAATTATAGAGGTTCAATAAAGAGTGAATGCACTTAACCGTTAATAAGCAGGGTGCAGCCTGAGTACAAAAAAACATTATTCACATGACCCGTGTGCAAGTGTGCTAAAACTATACATCTATTTAATGATTTGTTTACAATAGTGTGTCAATGAAATCTGCATTAAATAGTAATGCCTTGTAGGTTGCTTGGCATAATATGTTTTCCTGATCTTACATAGGTAACGATCACTAACCTACCTGGACAAAAGTATATTTTCTTTTTTTTAGTTTTTATAGAAAAGAGACAAGTTAGTATGTCTGCTATATCCACTGGGAACAGAAATAAATGGACAGCTCTCCTTTCCGGACCCAAGCCTCGAGGACAGCGATGCAATGTAGGGAATATTTACTGTATTACCATCATCTAATGGACACATGTAGGATTTATGATTTTATTTTTCATTTAATAAATATGACTTGTTGGAGATTATAAAGTTAGGAAATAGTCACTGATTGTTTAGTGGAGACAAACACATGGTACCTTTTCCCTCAGCGGGAACATTAGGAGTCCAAAAAGTATTTATTAATCTATTTCATTTACACAGAAAAATATTCAATTTGCATGGATAATAGATTGGATAATAACTTATATATATTAAATGTTACAAAGCCCAGGTGAAAAGAAATGTTTGTACACTGGATGGCTGTACACTGGATATTGAATAATTTAGATATAAAGTTTAATAATAAAAAAGTTTAATAAGGAAAAGTTTAATAATCCTGGTATGAAAAGTCTTGCCCTAATTTAACTGAAATATCCATAATCTCTTTCCTCTTAAACATTGTGCATTTTCTGATATAGAATGGTCTTTGTTTCTGTTCTGTATCACAGGTGAACTACAAAGTGTTGGAGCTAGTTCAATGACTACTTGATTTTTATCCCATTCATGATCTGTGTGTCGTTTCAGAATCCATTATACCAGTGTTTCTCAACCTGTGGGACAGGACCCCTCCGGGGTCGAACGACCATTTCACAGGGGCCACCAAGCTCACTGAAAGCATCAGAGCTGCTGCTCACAAGCAGCAACGCTAATGCCCACAAGCAGGATAGGAAGTTAGAAGGGAGAAAAATGCCCCCTCCTTATGCTTATGCAAATGATGTGCAGGGTGGGAAAATATCAGGGAGGGGACATTATACTTACCTGATTGTGCTGTAAGTGATGTCGCCGAGTGTCACTTCCGTAATTTGGACTGCTGAAGTGACACTCCACACCAGTACTTTCGTGGTACAAATACAGGAAGTGACACTTTGCTATGTCACTACTGGGGACGAGGATCTAAAATGGTTGAGAACCACTGTATTACACTGAAGTTTGGAAACATGTTTCTGGTACTTTGTATTCAATTGTCCTCAACCCATAGCTAGTAAACAAATCTAAGGGCTCTTTCACACTACACCTCAATACAGTGTTGGTGGCAAGCCGCTGGATTAGGTCTCCCATTCTAGTTCATGGGAGATGCTTTTTCTGCAGGCACAA
>CM070032.1:164095120-164105960 GCA_036250615.1 Ptychadena robeensis
TATATCTTTCTGCATATTTAGCACATATATATATATATATATATATATATATATATATATCAGTAGGTACAAGTACTGAGGACAGACAAGAGTAGCATGCTGAATATTCTACACAATGTGACGTATACATTCTATCAGGATAATGCAGGAAAACAGTGGAATCTAACACACTTTTATTAGACACAATCGTATATCACTTCTATTTGTTACATAGAAAATTTATTATTATTATTAAAAACCTGTTTCTTTTCCAGTTTCTTATCATGTGTTTCTACTTGAGTGTAGATTATTCTTACTTACTTGTTTTAATTTCATCACTAAATCACTACTGTGGTTTAAATTATAATGGAGTCAATTTTTATTAAGTAATGTATACATTTGCAATTGAAATGTCATTGCAGAATATTATGGGGGTGTCTATTGTCATGGTCTTGTCACAGCTAGTCCCATATGCCTTGTAAGCAGGGAGTGTTGAGCAGAGCATTAGGAAGGAAGAACAAGCTCAGTCACGAGAGTCCTTGTCCCGACACACGAATGCTCAGTGTGTAGCCCATGGTCTAGTTCCCAGCCACATGCGGCCTCCTCAGGGACAAACTCTCAGTCCTTTCCATTATTCTGTGCTGACCCTCCTGCTCCCATATACACATACAGCAATACACTGATTGGCGTCTTCTTGGCAATAACAACATGTATTATGTGTGCTGGAAGTCCCACTTTAATTAAGTCAATAATACAACAAATGCATAATACAAAAATTGGTTTTAATCAGTTATTGACACATTGTATTCCTCTGACCTCCTCTAGCCTTTGAAATATTAATGTATATTTAGATATTATACACCAGAGCGTGTTGCTTTGTCAGTGTGCTATTTTACAGAAAAAAAAACATTTTAATCAGAAATATGACTGTAGAATATAAGGTTAACTTAATTTCTGAGTTGTTTTTATAGTTGCAATGTTAATGACTGAGCATTGCTTACTATTATAAATATTACCATCTGTTTCTAAAGCCTGTAGTGCTTTACATAAAGTAAGGTTTGAAACCTGACACAAGAAACAAGTTAGCACACAGGTACAAATGACATAGCAGGAGAAAAGGATCCTGTCCAATCAGGCTTAAGCTGGGCATAGATTCCTGCCTGAACTTCTTCAGCAAATTGGCCACCGTGCGCGTTCCGAAAATCAGGTGCACCCAACTGGTCATATCTGCCGCATTTTAGATCGAATGGTGATCCAACATGCCAGTAAATTCCTGACCAATCCCATTAGTTTGGATGGGGGCGGTAGACCCCATCCGAAGCAATGGCCGGCACACAGCGGCTGTGCATGATGACATCATCATGGCCAGTCAATCTGCTGAGCAGTTAACAGGAAAACAACCCATCTATGCCCAGCTTTACAATTTAAAAGTTTGGAACCCCTCCCTATATAATAGGAAGGGGTAGGTACTATCTTATGAGGTAATGATCTGGAGCAAACATGCATGGCAGGAAGTTATTTAAATGTTTTACTTTAGTTCTGTATACTTCATCCAGGTCATTGCAACACTAAAGAGTGAAGACAGCATTTAGATGGAGATCCAGCAATGGTAACCTCTACAAGCCCTGATACCAGTGGCTCTGATTTAGCATGCTGTCCAATGAACAGCTAAAGCCCTCCATACACCTTTCAATCACTCTGGACAATTTCCTTTAGATCTACCAACAACTATGTAGTGCTGGAACCTCCCTGATAGAATACATAGTGGTTAGAAAGTTTAGAAAGGTCCTCATATTACAGGGTTTTGGTAGAACAAAATTAGATTGTACCAAAATTGTATGGTAATATGTTGAAGGTACTAATCTTCCATATAAGGTGTTAGGCCAACATCCCAAAATCATATATCAAAGAATTATGGAGGAATGAATCCTCATATCTAGTTTCTCCTACAAGTATCTACGTTGGGGGACACAAGAACTTTAAAGGTCAATGGTGAATATTTAATTAGTTAATTATAACCAATTAAAACATAGGTAAATATAATATTAAGTAGTGCCTGTACATAGGTATTTTAAGTTTAGTACTGAGTAGTGGAGGAACATGAATCATCAAAATAAGAGTCCTGTGAGGAAAGGAGGGTTTTGTAGATCCCAGTGTCTCATATTTGTCCTGATAAGTATTATTTATTAATCAGCTGTAATCCTAGTGGCTTGTTATTTCCTTTCATTTTGCAGAGTATTTAGTCCATATGGATTCTTCTTTGTTCTAATATGGAGGACCTAGACTTCTATACCATTGGCCTTTACATCATAGGCCTTTAATGTCCCTGTGTCCCCCAATGTAGGTACTTAGGGGAGAAACTAGATATGAGGGAATAAATTCCTCCCCAATTCTTTGTATGGTAAGATATGTAAGAGTGTAAGGTGTATTGTGACCTTTAGTATACATCCTATTTTTGCTGTGAATTCATTTTATTCTTTGGCTGTGTCAACATGCTACATTCTGTTGTGGCCAAAATCAGATATATATGTGTTTGGCAACGCATTTGCATACTGGGCCCAATTCAATGAAAACTCACTGGCTTTCCATCACATGTTCCATCACAGCGCCATTCAAGGTATGCCCATACTGTGTGTTAGACTGCAATGATATGCAGAATTGCCTGCACCATACTTTGGTGTTGCTGTCTGAATATATTTTGTGAACATGGTACCACATTTCACAGATGTGAATGGAGTCCTAATGCTGGGGGTGTTTAGTTACATCTGATCTCAGCTTGTACCAGAAGATTCTGAAAACTAGCACTTTTTGTTTCTCTAGAACCTAGGTGCCCAACCTGCGGCCCTTTGGGTGTTGTTCGGCGGCCCCCTTGGTCCTCCACATGCGGCCCCAAAAACTGTTAATGCATAGGGCATAGCGACTAACCTGTGAAGTGGTCACACGTTGACCCAGCTTTCCTAATCAACTTTGGCGCTCCTACATCAGTTAAATTGTCAATGTTGATCTGGGAAACCAGGTCTTCATATGAGTGCTGCAACCAGGGGCAGGAGGGTGCAGCGCCTACTGAGATATGTAGACGGGGGAGGGTCTAGATCGATGTTATGTGCGGCACTTTAGTGATGCTGAGGGCCACACTTGTGGCCCTCCATATCAACTCAGTTGCCCACCACTGCTCTAGAAAATACAACCCAATTAGGTTTATTTATTATATATTAAGTGCAAAGTCAACTTATCGCAATCAATCAGAATGTATAATAGTTTTAAATAACTAGTTAAATTTAGGTTTAGAGATTATTGGGTATTGTGTATAACTGGCCTTTGTGCCTACTCATTACACTTCTTCATTAACTAAGCACCCGAAATAGTCTAAATAAACAAAAAGAAGAAGGTGAACAAATTCTGTTTGCTCTGATCTCATCATTTCTTCTCTGTCGTACAACATTTACTATTGAGCTACAAATGAATTTACATTAAAGGTTAAATAAAAAGAAAGGAGTATTAGCATTTGTGCTTAGTTATTAAATTATAATAATTCTTTTTATTATTATTGGTAAATGGTCAATGTCAACCAGTTACAAACTTTAATATATTTATATATTGGTGTGTTTTATGACAATGTGACGATTACATTCACACAAGGCTGTCATACTTCTCTCTGTAAATTTGTTCCATTCTCCATGGATACACCCACTCAATACCATTTCATTACAATCTATGAGGAAATGTATTTTATGTCCATGGTGATGGAAAACTATTGGAGAAGGAGACAACAGAGCTAGAGGCGAGGATGGAAACTTTAAAACAAACACTTTGTGACAAAAGCATTTTCTATGGTGAAGGCAAAATGGATGTTCTTGCTGGCCTTGTGGCACTATTCAAATGAGTGTTGATTCTTTTATCCGATTCCTCTTTTTCTCTGAATCTTTAAGCCACCAGCACCTGGAAATCATTCTGAGGTATAAAATCCACTTTCCCCAAGTGAATGCATTAATTAAATAAAATCCTCAGACCATGAATCTTTTAAATGTGCTGGGATCTCCTAAGCGTGAAGCACAGCTAGGAAAACACTGACTAATAAAATAAAATGTGTGAAAATAGAATTAGTGAAATTAGGTTAGGCTAATAAATTGTGAGGGGCTCTTCTTTTTTTTCCACCAGCCTTGGGCTAGAAGTGCTAGCTTGCCTGATCTATTGTTTCCTATCCAAGCAGGGGGTTTATTGTGTGATAAATAATTCCTTTAAAAAAGTGAGTATTTGCATAATCAGTTCTTTGAAGTGTCCAACATTCTGAGGATTGGTCCCCAGATCTGCATTGGGCCTGGAGTAACAAAAAGACTCCAATCTTTCACTGCACTGACAGTGTGTGGCAGCTTGTCATAAACAGCTTCACCCTTCCTCTTTTTTCCGATCCCCCTTAATGACTAAACTTTAGGAATGTCACAAAATAGGGCTCGTGTTTTTTCTTTAAGTCAGGCGTGATGGATCTGATTGTCCTTATTCTCCACTTTTTTTCCAAGCCTGTTTTCAACACTATCCTGTGTGTATAGCTAGAGCTTATGCGGCGGCTTCCTTCGTTATATCCACCCAAAGGCTAAAGCCCCCCATACACGTTCCGATTATTCTCCCGACCGATTTTTCGTCCGATCCTGTCACCCGATTTTCACCTAAAATGTTATGGTCGGTCGGCTGGCACGAAAAATCGGAATTCGAATTATCACCGATCCATCAGCCCGACCCTATTTATTAACAGCAGATCGACCAAAAATTTACGGACAGGTCCTAAGCGGTCCCGACCGATTTTTTCGGGTACATAATTCCGAATCCGATTAATCTCCCGATCGATTAATCTCCCGACCACATTTGTCGGTCGGGCAAAATTCGTACGAAAAATCGGAACGTGTATGGGGGGCTTAAGAATTACTAGTTGGTCATTCCCCTAAAGAGAAGATTTTAGCAGCCCAAAGATGTAGGTACACAGGACTGAGATCTGCAGTGCCAAATACAAAACTATAAAAAGACGATGCCATTTGATGGAAGCTATTCAACTGCATTAAACTAGGCATAGACATCTCGATTTTCCATACGATTTCTATGAGATCGATCTCCGGAATTGATGCATGCTCAAAGTGATCAATTGATCGATTTGACCCTAAATCGCACGTAAAATAGTTAGCAGTAATCGGAGATGTCTGTAAAATGTAGTCGATCGCTTGAGAATTATGGAACATTAATGGACGCATGTGATCATTCCTATCAATCGACCTGTTGGTGCCCAACCCACATTACATCATTTCAGATAAGAACAGCTGCAAGCTGGAGATTGCACGATCCATGATTCGATCGCTGGAAGGAATCGACCAGGAATTGAAGATGTCATATGGTGCAGTGTGCGATCGATTCTGTAATTGGAACAATTCTGGAATCGCATGCACGATTGTTAAAAGATCAATCGCTGGGAAATCTAAACGTCTATGCCCAGCTTTACCTTTTAGCTGTTTTAGGAGCACTGTTGAGCTTGAATATTCAAATGGCTAATATTGTTTGAGAATATCGACAATTTGGGAATATCTTGAATATGGCAGAGGATATTCGTGATTTAGAATATTCTACTTTTTTTTTAAATAAACCTGAACCTGTGAGTATGGCCATGCATGGCGATAATAATAATAATAATTGCAACACATGTGACCATTCATTATGAAGATAATCGCAATTGGATCATTATAATCGCAATGCATGACCATACGCACAAAATTCATATTTACGAATATTGAATAGAATACTAGTAGAATTATTTGAGAAATATTGTGAATTCAAATAATGCCTATTCCACTCATCACTATTTAGCTGAATGTTTAGGAAGCATCCTTTAAGTTGTTGGCCGCATAAAGCTATGATTGTGTCTGTACAACATTGTTTGAATATTGTCAAGATATCCTCATCACATAAAATGACTGGAATTTTATTTTTTCCTAGCAAGGGAAATCCTGCTAATTCTTCATAGTATTGTAATGGTTAATAAATAAACTGTTATAAATAAAATGTGTTATTCCAATAGCAGTCACATATTATAGGTCTGTCAGAGATCACTGATACTATCAAACCCAATGAAAACATATACTGCATCCAGGTTTATGAATGTACTAATGATGAGAATAAGAACTAAATATAAAAAATGTTACAGTAATATAGATTTATTGAATGCATAACATTTAAGAAGTCTTTGGGCTTATTAACGACCCGTAATGAAATATTGTTATGCTATGATGCCCTTTGTTGATCGAAACGCGTGAGGGAGGGAGCTGTTACTGGATATTATTGGATTAATAAAGGTTTTGTTGGACTTTTTATGAGTGTAGGACTTTCCCTTTATTCAGGTTAATCAACAAGACAAACATGTACCCTTTGAACTCCTTGGCACTGGATTGTCCATGATTTAGTGGTCTGCATTCATTTCAACATTTTTGACTTTTTGAGGATGCTGTGAGAGCGGGATAACTTGTTGTGGATATTTTCCTGTCATTGATTATTGTATCAGAGTGCAAATTAATGAAACGAGGCAAGGGACTTGTAAAATGTTTCCCCCGCTCAAGGAGCCAAGGTGATTGCAGGGAAAAAGACATGGGGGGAACTAGTCCTCCTTGTGACTCCTGTTTAGAATGCTGCAATGCAGTGATTATGCGCCCATTAAAACCAATGGATATGATCTGAATTACAACGGCGTGTATTGTACGTGTCACTGAGGCACGCCCATTGATTTTTTTAATGGACATGTCCCGTGTCATACATGTAATGCAGCCACGTTGCGAGCCCAGGCCTAAGTGACCAATTATTTTGGATTGTAAGTAAAATAAAGATGTAAGATGTTTATGTACAGAGGAATGTGTTAAATGTTGTTATTGTGGAATGATCAAAATATATTGAATAGCAACAAAGAAAAGATACCCAAACCAAGAAAAGCCAAAAGATAAAGATAAAATGTGACCACGCATATAACTGCAAGATGATTTGATTCCTCTTTTTATCATGTCTTAGTGAGACTTATTGGATTGATGCATTTAAGAGAACCTCACGCTGGTATTGCCGTACTTCACATGCTGATTAAGTGCTTACTTATATGAAAAATTCACATGTGATACTTAAAGATAATTATATACAGCACTTAACCCATATGCAAATTTACACTTCTTTTGTCAAAGTAAAGCAGATCTGTATAGCTCAGCAAATACAGCTGCAAATAGGGACACGGCTGCATTTACTAAGCTATACACAGCTCACCAACATCACAGTTTTTTTGCTGTGAAATAAAAAATAAAAAAACTATCGAACCCTCACATGTCTGGAATGCAAGACTAAAAAAGTTAATAAACTGCAGTTTATTAAAAGATCATTTTACTTTTATTCTTCTCCCTATATTTACTTTACTCACTCCTTGAAGATACTCATTGTGAAAACCACAGGGAATGATACATGTGCACACACAAACTCTGCCAACAGTAACTCATTTAGTGCACATGTAAAATATTTTTATTTTATTTTAGATTCTCCCCATCATTGTTCACCATGGCAGCAACGATCTTGAAATCTCCAAAATAGGGATGCCAGTGAAAAACTCCCATAGGTTTTGACTGGACTACTGTTGTTTATAACGGTTATATTTACACTTTTCCACTTTTGCAATCAGATTACTTATTTGTTCATATACATGATGACACATAACATACAGAATCAGGACCTCAAGAGATGCCTTGTTAAAGTTAATGTTATTCACAGAGCAAGATCTCTATTTACCTTTATAGGAAAGGCACACATGGCTTTTCAGTCGAAGGTCAGGCAATATACCCACCAGGGACCAGAGATTTTGAAGTGCCAGACTTGCTACTCACATGGCTGGGAAGTTATGGTCTAGGTAACTTGTATTGTGAAAATGCTGGGTAAGCATTTATGAGATGCTATGGCTACATCCTTTAACCCATACAATACTATAAGGAAAGCTGGAACATATGGGTACGGACAGGAGCAACAGCACATTATGGGGAAAGGCTGACATTCTTGGACACCGCCAAAAGTGTTAAATGGTAAAGAGACTAAAGGATAGCCATGCATCCATTAACATCTGATCACACTACCAAACACTGTAATCCAGTGGTGGGCAACTGAGTTGATATGGAGGGCCACAAGTGCAGCCCTTGGCATCACTAAAGGGCCATACATACATTTTCAACATATACGT
This sequence comes from Ptychadena robeensis, assembly GCA_036250615.1. NCBI lineage: Eukaryota > Metazoa > Chordata > Amphibia > Anura > Ptychadenidae > Ptychadena > Ptychadena robeensis. Next base: position 164,103,333 of record CM070032.1, read on the forward strand.
AGTTGTATAAGCATTTTAAATTGAAGAAATGATAGCAGGCGTAGCTAGAAGACATTTTTTTTAATTAAACTTGTTTTAAATTATACTTCAAGCTTATTTATGTGCCTCATATATATCATCAAAGGCTCAAATGTTCTATGTCCCTATTCTCAGCTTAAGTGCAGCAATATATATTATACAAGCACCCCCCATTCATTAGTGGAACAGTGCGAGCATAGGCCCTGTCCGCTGATCCCCTGCCAACACTAGAGAAGAAGAGGAGAGGCGAGGGACTTGCTCAGGCACCATCTGGTTCGCTGATTGGCTTATTTGCATATGCTTATCACATAAGTTTATCACCTCTCCTCCTCCTCCCATTCTAAGAAGTTCCCGGGTGAGGACCTATCAGCGGGAGATCGGCGGACAGGTGAGTTCCTATGCCCTATGCAATAACAGGCTTGGAGGGGAGAACTGAGGGGGCCCCTGAAGAACACCCAAAGGGCCACAGGTTGGGCACCTGGGCTGTAATTAATGCAATAAGGATTTCCTCAATATGATTTCCTCAATCAATGTTTCCATCTGATAAAGTTGTGCACTCTTACCTCAGAATCGGACCGAATACCAATCTGGTACCTGTACAATCAACTTAAATTTTCTTTTGATTTTATACTTGATATTAATCACATTTTTGCTGATCAAGTTTAGCAAAAAAGGGATTTCCAAACTATCTTAATTTCACTAGCAATAGAACAGAAAAGTTGGCCAACTTATCAGAGACTGTTTTGCTGGAACCATGGGAAGAGACACAGCCACTAGAGAAGTATAGCTCATTTCCTGTAGGGAACGATGACCTCTTTAAGTATGGACATAGAGCCCTTAAACAAAACCTCTTAGTCAACATGTCTGTCTGTGACTCAAAACAGAAAGTGAGAAAGACAAAAGTCACTTTTCCTGCAACACTTTTTTTGAACCACCTGTCACTGACTTCCTGGATCCAACACACAGGTCACCCAAGTGTAAAGCTGTCTGTGATTATCTACTTGTGGGTCTAATCTTTATGCACAGAACAGCCAGAGGAGAGGATGTGATCTGACCTTGTTGGTGTTCATTACATTCGGTTAACATACTTTTCTGTAAGTGGCACAATGTTAGCAATCAGCGACTGTTGCTAAGTCATTTCACTAGCATTCCCCAATCATCCATCCGTTCAGACAGTGAAAGAAGATGTCTACTTTCTGTTTACAGTAAACACAAAGTCTAGAGGGCTCCCTGATGGATGAGTGCTGAACCAGCACGGGCGCTCCTACTTCAGGAAACAACGACAAACACTTCAATGAGCACTTTCCTAAACTTTCTTCTTCACTGAACTCAATGTGAAACTGAAAGCTTCCATATAAAGTTTCTTTTCAAACAACCATCCATTATAGAAAGAAGCACTCTGTCAAATATCTACAATCTTATTTTGTAGGTTTATGGTTTATAACACCATGTTATTATTTATATATCACAGTTTTATATTTACAGTAGGTACAGAAATCTTAAATGGGTGTTTATATAGCACTACTTTCTGGGGTATAGAATCCGTAAATCCATTTAAATCCATAGAAAAGCTTACAGTATATTGCCTTGTAACAGGTCATTCAATATGAATGTTGCTGACAAAATAGTAAGGCCTTGGCCCAATTGCTGGAAAAGTGGGCACTTTACCCCTCTTAATTTATCAAAATGTATTAGAAGTTTGTAATACAGATTAACAACAAGAAAAAGGAAGGCATCATATTACCATAAAACAAATACCATACAGTTATTCTTTAGAACATCTGTACTTGCACTACATCCGCTCTGTGTTACACTGCAAATGATACATTGTATTGCTATGGATTTGAAGGTCCACAAACCCCCCCAAAAATTATTTTATATACAATCCAAATGTTAAGCTGGCCATAGACACTTAGATTTTCCGTACGATTTCGTACACAAATTGACACATGTTTAAAGTGTGTCGTAAAATCATACCAAACATTGATCGGACATTCTGGTTTTTTGGTCGGTCTATTGGTAGTTAAAAGACCCATGCAGGCCTGATCCCACTTTCATCATTTCTGATCAGCATTTTTCTGTGTAGCCTATCTTCAGTTGCGCCACCTATCGATCGGGCGCATAAATCAGCGATATATCGTATCCCAAAAAGGGCGCACTTTCTGATCGATGTACAACTTATAATCATAGACTCAATCCCATGTCCTAACGTATTTATACGTAATTGATCTCTGGAAAATGTACATTCTTTGGCTAGCTTTAATTACTAAAAGGCCACAGATTACATACAGAAATCCTTCCAACAAGAAGCGACTACAGTATATACCGATAGGTTAGAACATTACAAATAGTTTCATACAGCCAATATCTTGAACAATTAAATAAAAAGCTTAGTGCACTTTATAAGCTGATCTTGATTCTGGTTCTTAGTTTGCTCTTAAATCTCTATTTGATCCGAATCTGAATTTGTGACTGGACAGGAGGAAACATGCTGAACATGACCTCCTAAACTAGTTGGTGAAGTTGGGGAAGTAAAAAGTGGATTAGTCAAAGTAAGTACAGGGAGTGCAGAATTATTAGGCAAATGAGTATTTTGACCACATCATCCTC
>CM070032.1:164113319-164138396 GCA_036250615.1 Ptychadena robeensis
AGGATGATGTGGTCAAAATACTCATTTGCCTAATAATTCTGCACTCCCTGTATAGGTTTACATATATATATATATATTGAGGCTTGCTGACGACATAGTAATGTCCTATTGATACATGATACCCTGAATGATGACAGCACCCCAATCTCCATCTTGTCATATGATTATTTTATTTCTAAAATGTACTTCTGGCGGCAACATGTGGTCTGCTTTATATACTTTACTACATTTCAACTCTTTGCTATCTTGATCCACTGAACAACAAAAAGTTTAATGTTAACTTAGTACCTTGATTCTGACTTTTCTCATAATCTACTGCATTCCCTTTAACCACATAACTCTCTTGCTGACCCTGCTGCTCCAGGCACTGGTCCATGTGTGACATCATGTTAATTACATCTAAGGCTGAAAAGAATGTGTGGACTACCTAATGTCATAAACCTACTATGTTCAGAACTATCAGAATTCTTTCAATAACCACTAACGAGTGCAAAGAGGCGGCAGTCACATTGTTTTTTTCAAGGGTGACTGACACTCAACAGTTGACCTGAAAACGACACCTTGCCGCTGTCTGCAGTATTCACACATTGTGCAGCCACTAAAGCGATGGATGTTAATTACTGACAACCATGCCAATGTTATATCTATGGGCGACCACCCGAATATTGCGAAATGTTACATATGGCAAATGTCACGTTTTCTGGGTGATCTGTTGAAAATTAGTTATTTATTGACAACTGAATAAGCCCATAATAATCAAAAGTAAGGGGATGGCTGTCAAATACTGACAACAATCCCCATGTTATACCTATAGGAAACCCAAATATTGCCAGTTGAATGTGTAATGTCACATTAAGCAAAGGTCCCGGTTTCGGGTGATCTGTTGGAGGTAAAAGGTTATGTACAAGGAACTTTTTTACAAACTATTGCAGGTGTGTAGAAGCTTCTGAGCTTCCTCTTGTTTACTCACATGTCCACAAATGACTACACCCTCTTTACCCATCATATAACCATGGCAGATTACTCGCATCTCTCACTTTCTCTCTTACTTATTATTGGGTCTATAAAGCAGAAATCTCTCTACAGTACATGAGAAAATACTAATGTATACTTTTTAGAAGCAGAAACATGTGTTGGTCTACTTCCTCCACAATAGTTTTTTAATGTGGTAACAACTGAAAGAAAATCATAGCTGGCATAGAACAATTTCTATAGTGTCATGCCAATTTTTCTACAGCTCGTTCTACATGGTTGCAACAGTTTTGAGCCAAGAACTGATGATGGTGGAAATACATGAACATTGGTAGTTGGAATTATATAGACCATTTGCTTAAGCTGGGCATACGCCACTAGATTTCTAGTTCATCCAACGTAAAAAATTATCACTTTCAAACAAGAGTTTTGTAACACAATGAGGTCAATTCACAACCCATCGATTCCTTTCCTAAGCCTTTTATGCATGCTCCATAGTAGAATCGGAAATCAAGAAATACCAAGAAACCCTGTCAGATACTTGAACGATTGACTGAAATTTACCAAGATGTCTGATCACTTTTTGGTCGATCATTTCAGCTAAAAAGAAATTGATTTCAAAACAACTGACTTAAAAAGCAGAAACACCGAACCATGTATGGGCACCTTAAGGGCTTGTTTCCACTAGAGCGATTGGCCGCAGATGGACGCATTTTTTAATCTCACGTGATCCGACCACTGTTTCTGCTCGCCTGCGATCACTTTCGATTGCGCCCATAGGAAATGAATTCCTGTCAATGGAAGTGATATGGCCTTATTTTCCGCTAGGGGACGTGATGGATTAAAACGCAGTAGGGTAGCATTCAAAATCACGCCCTAAATCAATCGTGCAATTGATTCAATAAGTCGAAACGAAGCAATTATACAATATATAATATTTCATTCCCTTTTATAAAAAGAACAATTATTTTAGTGGACAGCATATGATGCAGAGCTTTTCCAGCAACTGTAAAATATTAGATACCTGGAACTCAGTATCTTGTTGTATATGAAAATTACTTAAGGTTACCATACGCAGTACAATCTGACTGTACAGTACATGTAGAATAACAATGTTATATGAGGACCTTTCTTAACCATCCAGACAGTCCGTATCCAATCAGGAAAGCCCTTTGGCTAAAGGAAATTGTATTGGAAGATTGCTTGTAGCGAAGTTAAGTACAGATGCATATCAGTGCAGAAATAGAGATGGGACACATATAACACTTAGTACTTATGTTCTTTAGGGGTGGAACACAAATGTGTTGTAGGATACTGTGACATAAGCAAAACACAAAATGATGTGTGAGTAAAGCTTTATCATGTAAATCCTAATGTCCTTTAAACACAAAATTAAGTAACTTAGCATTCCAATTACTTCATTATGTGAATTAACCTGCAATACAATATATGACCTTTAACTGTATGTCACAAACAGCCATAATGATTTGTGAAAGACTAAAATGTTGTATTTTATGTTTGTGTGTCCTGTTTCAATAACACTATCAGTGAAGCTGTAAAACCATGGGGTTGGTGTATAGGACACTTTAAAGAGCCTCAATAAGGTTTTTTATTTGGCATTAGATGGGCTGTAAATAGGAAGACTCAAGCTGTGTTATGTATATGACTTGTCTGTGACCCCTTCATTAGTTTCTGGAACAAGTGAGAGGGACGGGCAATCAAATCAGCATGATATACCAAGGAAATTTATAGCACTTTTCTTGCCATTCATCTGCCTGTTTATCTTTCACTTATATTGACATTGGAAAATCACACATTCAATGAAAGCACATACAAGACATGATATATATTTAGTGAGTCAGAGATAGGCAAAGAGGAGTTTACAAGTAAATCAAAGATTGCCCATATCCTTTTAGAAACAAGTTTATACCAGTAACTGTGTACACCTGAGGATCTATAATAAGCCAACGCAAAATATGAATTTGATCTGTGTACTGCTCAGACTAAAGCTGGCCATACACGTATAGATTTTTGCACAATCAGCGATAGATTTGATCAGGATATTTGATATTTTGATTGAATATCGATTGTGCCTATATCAAATGTACACACTCTATTTTCATTTGACCGAATAAAATTTCTTTAGGATGTACTCGAACAAAATATTGTTCTATTTAACAGGATATAGCTTCATTCAAATTTATTAGATCAGACAAAAAAGATCGAATTAAATTATTTGACATGTTCTATTTACATTCAATGGTTACCAATTTGATAAAAAATCACCAACATGTCCGATAACTTTAAAACGATTTTTTGTTCGATATCGATAACTCTTTATCAAACAAACAAGTTGTTTTTTTTTTTTGGTCGATCACATCCCTTTGGATGGGGACAAAGTATCCATTCAAAGTATATGCCAGTACATGCAAGGGTGCATGCTGATTCTCGTAACAACCAGCCCTGCGCGATGATGTCACCACACACAGTCGATCTGCCGTGAAATCAGATGCGCATTGCACCGTCTATAGATAGCTTTTGTCATTAATCTATAGTAATCTATGCAAATAGAAGAGTCACTGTGAGACCCCATCTTAGCAGGTTACCCATGAACATATGAGTGTGAACCTGTAAGCTGTTTTATATAGGAACATGCTAACCAAATGACATACACTATGAGTTACATCATATTTATAGCTGAACACTATACACAAATGAGTTAGTAACTGGAGGCAAAGCCTTGAGCAGTGTCTGGTGTCCCTACAAGAAGCTGAAGAGCCCTAAGGCAGGATCTGATGTTTCTGCAACTTACAAATAAATGAAACATTAGGTGTTTGTCTTCTGCTTCCTATGTGTCAGATACTATTAATAAATTGTTCTGTAGAGCAGCCTGCTAACCAACACAGCAACTAGCAATCTGCTAGAAGATATAAAGGAAGCGTCTGCCTTCTTGGCCCTGTATGCTTGGAAATGGATGCACCCTGTAATAAAAGTTTACATGTAAAATAAAGATTGCAAATACAAAAGCATGTTTTTGAACTACGAAAACCGTACAATAAACAAGGATTCCATATTAAACTTTTTTTTTACTTAACTAAAGAAAAAAAAAATGCCTTTTGTTAGAACACTTGTATAGAATGGCTCTTAAGCCCCCCATACACCACATACAATTACCATGCAATTTCCTATACAATCAACTTTTCTTCTACCAAAACCATGTAGTATGAGGACCTTTCTACACCTTCCAATCACTATGTATTCTATCAGGGAGGTCACTATACTACATAGTTGTTGGTAGATCTGATGAAAATTGTATGGAGGAATCTAAAGATGTATGGGGGGCTTTAATCTGATAAAGTCCAGGAGGCTAGTAGTATTTAGAATGACTTAAGGCCCCCATACACCTTACAATCTTACCATACAATTTCTGTACAATCACCTTTTCTTCTACCAAAACCATGTAATATAAGGACCTTTTTAAACCTTCCAATCACTATGTATTCTATCATGGAGGCCACTATACTACACAGTTGTTGGTAGATCTAATGGAAATTGTATGGATCGATCTTAAGGTGTATGGGGGGCTTTAGCCAATTTCTCGCTCCATCAGGAGAAGGTCCCATCACACAAAGCCACACCTATTGCGGATATGGCTGACCTTTAACCAATATTAATACAATGCAATACCACTCACATCTACATTCACCAACTGATAGTTCTATTTTTTTATGCTGTCCAATTTGTCCAGCAAAGAGTTATCTTTGCAACTTTTTGTTATTGTGGTGTTAGTTCCATAATCATATTGTATAGTATTACATTTTTAAACATGCCCTAAGTAGCAGTAACAAACAGGCCTGTGTAACACTGCAGGGGGTTGTATAGGGCCGTGCACATAGCAGCTTGCCCTTTATCCCCACAGCGTGTTGCCATCATCTATGCCAGTATTGTAAGTTACAGCTACTTGCTTCGGGATATTCGGAACATTTGTTGAACACTGGCTAAAAGCATGTAAATGCCTTAGGGTGATATAGAGGGTCATACTGCACAGATTATCCAATATTCTGGATTACTGGCTCCACACCTGCAGTATTTGCATATAAAGAGAAGATTATCTTCTAAAGAAAATGAACCATCATTTTGTTGATTTCATTGGATGCAGAGAAACCATGAATATATACCAGATAAAAGTTATAAATATGATACAAATATTCAAAAGAAAATAGCATTTCACAGAATAAATAAAAAATAAAGAATTGTTAAATTGAACATATAGCATTTCGTCAAACATTCCCATCCTCAAATATTATTGGGAAAAAACAGTATAAGTTCCCACCCGATGGGACTTTAATTGGAATTTTATTAAATCAAAGAAAGATTTTTCTTGGGAGGTCCCATATACCATCCAATTTAACAAAGCATAGACAAAAACAATTATACATTAAAAATGAGCAGTGCTAGCACACATGTACTGTCAAGACCTCCAATATCATCAGTGTGTACATCGATGGGGTGCGACAGGTTTTGTGGCTTCCTCAGGCTGTACACTTTGTTGTTAGATCATGAGATCAAGTGATCAATCTGGGGATGCCAGACAAGGGTAAAACACACAACATGCTCCCCTATAGTTAAATCAATTGTCTTTAATGGAGGATCAAGCCCACATATGGGCGCAGCGTATTCTTTGCATTCTCCAAAGGTCTCATTTACAGAATGGACATGGGATGTTCCTCAGTTATTATTAGATATATAGTTGTATGGGCACTTCCTGCCCTATCTTGCCAAGACATAACAACAGGCAACAGTATACCACGTCCAAAGGAGATCCCCTTATTGAATGAACGAGCCAGATACGATCCGACAAAGGTTTAAACAAAGAGCAGAATAAATAAAAAACTGTAGCTGATTATTTAGAATACACAGTACACATGTATAAAATGGCCACTTTGTGGAAATATGTGTGTAGACTTGTTTACACATCTGAAGGCTGTTATGCATACTTATTCATTCTTATTTATATTGAATACACGATTCCTTAGGCGGACTGACACAAGTCCAGATCATATTGCATCTGATGTACTGTATGTTTTTAATTACAAGATTTAGTAGCAGCTATGATGATTAACGTACTTCATTGTGACCATAAATCAATCACTTTCAAAAATAACTAGTCAAATGTGTGAAATGAGGGCTGACGTAGTCCAGCAACATCAATGATACAACTAAAAAAGGTAAAGGTGTTTTTTGTTGTAGGGCAGCACGTTGTTTCATTCAAGATTTAACAATTCAAGAGTTTGTTTTTACTCTTACCAGTCTAATTTAACAAGAGTATAATAATGTCTCTGTAGTTTCATGAAGATACTGGAACTCCATAACCAAAGAAAATCTATCTATCAATGCAATTTTCCTAAGCAGATAAGCCAGAGTGCCATGGTTAGGGCAATGGTTACAAATAGAAAAAATTCCCTAATTCCATAAGTAGCTGTGCATGTGCGAGCTTATTCTTGTAGTATATGTCAAATAAACATCTTTAAAGTCCAATACTGGTATTATACATATTATTGCTTGATGGTACCAGATTACCAAAGATTTGCATCAGCTTTTATGTGAGCAGATGTTTAGTGGACTATAGATTTGAATTGATCACTAAATAATAATATACACATTTTTAATACTATCTATGGTACACTTCCAGATGCCATTTATTTCCATTACACACAGGAAGTGATGGAAAATTTATGGTTATTTTATTGCACAGGAACTGAAGTTTAGGGCATCTCATCCCCAGAATATATACTTCTTCCTTATGGGTACCCAGATGCCAGAACAAAATTGGTATCTTTTGCTCCTCACAAGTAAATCTCCTGCTGCACATTTCAGAAAACTTTACCACTGATAAAGCAGGCATGGTATGAAGAAATATATTATTTCCCTGTTTACCTTTAGTTCTTCCTTTCACAAAGTTGTAAAGAAAATGACATGTCTAGGATTGTGTTACTACCCTGGCATGTGCAAATCACATGTTCACTACAACAAGTACAATATCTCTAACTCTTTTTCTTAAATTTGTTACTTCATTCATAATTCATTATGACTTTTTATTATACACAGTGCTTGATGCTTCTAGGACATGCATCAGTTCTAGCACACATAGAACTGCGCGGCCACTCGGCCGCCGGTGGTCACACCTTGGCTTCCCCCCAGCTCTCCCGGCACGGAGATTAGCCAGGGAGCTGGAGGAGCTGTCAGATGTTAGATGCGGGCGGTGTCTGGCTCTCCCATCTGTACTGTGTATTTGCCTATGCCAGCAGACCTCGTAGACCTAAACTGGCATAGGCAATGGAGAGAGGGATATATGAACTGGCATCAATATATCTCTCTCCTGTCCGTGGGAACTGCAATCAGTCTGCATCTCCCACGGACACAGTAACATCGGCAGAGACTCAAAGGAGAGTAGGAGACAGCCCGACCCCCCTTCCTCCTGCCGATCAGTGTGGAGAATGACGTGTGCTGAGAGTGTACTTCTGCTAGTGACACCTACTGCCTGAATTGAATATTGCATTCACTGAATTCATTGCATTAACCCACTTGATGTGAAAAATTTTTAAATCTTTTTTTCTGGTTTTCCTGCCCTAAAACTGGGTGTGTCTTATGGTCCGGTGCGTCTTATAGTCCGAAAAATACGGTCCATTTCCAATACAAAACAAGGTACATTTTACAAACATAGACATTTTACATGTTTTTGCTATTTTATTGGTACAACAGCAAAAAGTAACAACCAATCAAACAAACAGAATAAAGACAAAAAAATGCAAACATGAATGATTAGAACAAATCTGTAGAGAAATAAAGTATCTTATAAGTATCTAATGTGAGGTTTTGGTTGTGAGGTTTTGGTTTCTACTACTTTAACCAACTGCACTGAACTTGCATGCCAACTTTCTTCAGTCCTTCTCATCCAGTTGAGTTGTAAACTTTCATGGATGGCCTTGCAGTCTATGTGAGATGGTTGCAGTTGCATCTTTTGTAACTTTTTGTATCATTCTTGTAACGTCCCCCTTTCTTGTGTTAAGAAATTATTTTTATTCTCAGATCTTGAGAGATTACTGTGTGGTGCTATTGCTGGCTATATGGAATAGGAAAGGGCTTCTTTGTTAAGTAATGTCCTTTTATAGTTAAAATGTTGTTAAATAAATAATAAGACTTTCCTCTAATTATTTTCTTGCAAATTGTGTAGTCTAGGTTTTAGCTTTGCTCCTACGACTTTCAATGGGATGTTAATTTTTGCATTCTGGGCCTGAATTCATTTGTTTGGACAGGATTTGGTAGGATTTTGTGCTACAGTATCCAATTAAATTAAAAAGTATCTAATTAAAAAAAAATCAACTTACAGATTCAAATAGTAGGTTCACATTTGCTAGCCCTAAAAAGATCTTTAATGCAGGCATATGTTAAAGAGAATCTTTGTTTATAAGGAAGATCTTAAAGTAATATGCATTTAAGTGCAATATCAATACATACATGTTTACATACTGTATGTATATATATATATTATATATATATCTAAGGGAGTGCAGAATTATTAGGCAAATGAGTATTTTGACCACTATCCTTTTATGCATGTTGTCTTACTCTAGCTGTATTAGGCTCGAAAGCCTACTACCAATTAAGCATATTAGGTGATGTGCATCTCTGTAATGAGAAGGGGTGTGGTCTAATGACATCAACACCTATATTAGGGGTGCATAATTATTAGGCAAATTCCTTTCCTTTGGCAAAATGGGTCAAAAGAAGGACTTGACAGGCTTAGAAAAGTCAAAAATAGTGAGATATCTTGCAGAGGGATGCAGCACTCTTAAAATTGCAAAGCGTTCTGAAGCGTGATCATCAAACAATCAAGCGTTTCATTCAAAATAGTCAACAGGGTCGCAAGAAGCGTGTGGAACAACAAAGGCCAAAATAACTGCCCATGAACTGAGAAAAGTCAAGCGTGCAGCTGCCAGATGCCACTTGCCACCAGTTTTGGCCATATTTCAGAGCTGCAACATTACTGGAGTGCCCAAAGCACAAGGTGTGCAACACTCAGAGACAGAAGGCTGTTGAAAGACGACCACCACTGAACAGACACACAAGCTGTGAAATGTCAAGACTGGGCCAAGAAGAAATATCTCAAGACTGATTTTTCTAAGGTTTTATGGATATGATAATGAGAGTGATGTCTTGATGGGCCAGTGGATGGGCACGTGGCTGGATTGGTAAAGGGAAGAGAGCTCCAGTCCGACTCAGACGCCAGCAAGGTGGAGGTTGGAGTACTGGTTTGGGCTGGTATCATCAAAGATGAGCTTGTGGGCCTTTTGGGTTGAGGATGGAGTCAAGCCTCAACTCCCAGTCTACTGCCAGTTTCTGGAAGACACCTTCTTCAAGCAGTGGTACAGGAAGAAGTCTGCTCCTTCAAGAAAAACATGATTTTATGCAGGGACAATGCTCCATCACACGCGTGCAAGACTCCACAGCGTGGATGGCGAAAACGAAAGGGTATAAAAGAAGAAAAACTAAGACTGGCTCCTTGAACCCCATTGAGAACTGTGGTCCATCATCAAATGTGTGATTACAGGAGGGAAAACAGTACACCTCTTCTGAACAGTGTTTGGGAGCTGTGGTTGCTGCTGCACGCAGGGATGGCCGGCTTTGAGCGGTCCTTGCAAAGAAAGGTGGCTATATTGGTCACTGATTGTTTTTTGTTTTGTTTTTGAATGTCAGAAAGGTGATATTTGTGAAGTTTGAGATGTTATATGGTTTCACTGGTTAAAAATAAATAATTGAATGGGTATAAATTTGTTTTTTTTTAAGTTGCCTAATAATTATGCCACAGTAAAGTCACCTGCACACACCGATATCCCCCTAAAATAGCTAAAAAAATACAAAAAAACTAAAAATACTCCAAAAATATTCAGCTTTGAATATTAATGAGTTTTTTGGGTTCATTGAGAACATGGTTGTGTTTAAAATTATTCCACAAAAATACCACTTGCCTAATAATTCTGCACTCCCTGTATATACATATTCTGAGTCTTTTTAAATTAATGTTGATGGTTACTACGTGTTCTTTTTTTGGCATTCTCTTCCAATTGTTTGATGTCAGGTCGTGTTAATGCAAGTGTGTGACAAATTTCATTGCACTCTGTATGCTGAGAACTGAAAAACATGTATATTCCTTTATATCCAAAATTTATACAGGAAGCACCTGGCGTAGAATTAACTGAATGAATCTGAGGATCGGTGAGGTAGATAAGTGCATCTTCTTCCTTATTTCCAGTAACCCAACCTGTAAAATTTTCAACCATTTTTATAAAATTTTAAAAACAAAAAATAAGTACAGATGACAAAATATGGAATTAAAGTATTTACTATCTCCTGTATATTAATCATCCTGTATAATAATAATATGCATATGATTTAATTATGTATCTACATTTCTTCCACAACCTGAATATCAAAATTAAAATCCACCAAATTGTTAGGCATTCATACACATAAAAAGATAGTTAATATATTACCTTGTAAATCCACCACAATGTCGGAAAATTTTGAAAATTCATATACAAAATGTCCGAAAGCCAGTCCGTATTTGGTAGCTTTGTACTGCATTCTCACTGTTCTAGTGTTATTGGTTAGTTTTACAAAATCCCCAAGAATGTAAGGTTCCACACTAACACAATTGGTAATGGTTCTGCCATCCATAATCTGAAGAAGCAAAGTAAGTTAAATATAACTAAATAACATGTATTGAACTAATGCTCCCAAGTTACTTTCTTAACTTGTGGGAGACTTTTTACGTCAACTAAACTTTGGAGTTAGGACCCAAAAGATAGACGACACAATTGAATAAATTAATACTTTCTTAACTTGGTAGGAATTGTTAATTTTAATGCTCATTGTATACATCTTCACCTGTCCTGCACAGAATAAGCAGTTTGCCTGATTTGTATTGCAGACTGTGGACCTTCTTAAAAAGATTTATTCTCACATCCTGTCAGTAATTAAAAAAAATACAATCTGTCCATTTGATTCTCAGTTTTATCATATTTGGTCAAAATACTCTCATGTCTAATCAACCCTGCCCTATTAAACCTGCCACATGGTCCAAACAAAATAATAGTTTAAAAGATTTCCATTACTTGCTAACCAGAAACTTATACATGAAGGCAATACGGTGGTAGATGCAAAACCTGAAGAGGAGAGGGGGAAATTGTTGCATCTCTAAAGCTGAGATAAGTACTGTTAATTTTAGTTCTGATTTATGTTGCAGTATTTTTAACAATCTGAAGCTCCATAACTTGACCTCCAACTAATGGCAGACAAGTTACTGAAATATGATCAGATGATAGCGCCCTACAACTATATACATATGCTCACTCATTCACTCAATAGAAAAGAATAAAGGCGCTCATTGAAATCAATCCCTTTAAAGACAGGGTTATCGGATATGACTGTAAATCACAGTCGATGTCCAAAGTAATGGTCGGCACATGAAGGGTGCTGGAAAATCCTCTGAGGGGCTGGTCCCTCATCTATTGAGGGATAATCTGCCTGTGTATGGGCAGCTTAAGTGGCGTGACTGACCATAACCAATTGTTCCCATAGAAAATTCTCTACCGTTTTCACCAGTCTCTAGTGGACAAGGACCAGTCCAAGATCAATATACAATCTTCCCCCAATCTCCTGTCTAAACTACTTCTTATTGTAATTATCTTGATTTTCCATCTTGGCTGGAACATAAAACTTTTTCCAAACTGAAGATTATCGAGCAACTCCAACAATCCAAGATTGTGTGCCTCTATTTTAGGGTGGGTGAAATGATTCCCCTCATATAAAATTACATTTAATGCACATGTTTCCCTTACAGGAGCTTCTTACCAATAGAACAGAAGCCGGGATGTAGAATATCTGAGTGAGAATGTTCTGTTCATAGAGCCTTTTGTTGAATTCTGTGACGTAATACTGAGCAGTCATTTGGCGCTCAACATCGTTAAAATGGTACAGCAGCTCCTTGTTATCCTTATAGGCCTTTCCAAAATACCTACAATAAAGATATATAAAGACTTTTGGTTAACTAATATGATATTTTAAATTTGTCTATTCACTTATAAGTGGAATTACAGTATAAAGGCTTTCCCCACATGTGACAATTATTGCTTTTGTTCATTCTCTTCTACATGTGCAGCTTATATGTTATCAAATAGAATTAAAGTGAACTAGGCTGCAGGTGAAAAGAAAATATGAACATATCTATCTAACATTTAACTGATTTATGCCTTTAAGGCCGCCATACACATCTAGATTGTTCATTCAATCAACTTAATTCAATAAAATTTTTGTTGATTGATTGAAAATCTATGGCAGCCAACATGGTAAGATCGACCTTAAACATTTAAAATTGGGAAAAAAATGTATCTTTTTAAATTGATTGAACGGAAAATCTAGACTTGTATGGGGGCCTTAAAGCAAATCTGAATTGTTTGCGGTGGGCTTCATATGTGTCGAAATAGAAAAAAATATCTTGCTATTACAAGGCTACATATGTGTACATGTACTAATACCTTCCAAGAGTCTCATCCTGGTGTAGAAAAGAAATCCAGAAAGCCTTTCTTTGTTTTCCTTCTTTTCTAGAATCTTTTCCAAAGTGTACGAGAGTTTCATGGGCTGTCCACAGTTCGGATTTCTTCGAGAATTTCAGAAGTAAAGCATCTGCAAACAGTAAAGGAATATTTTGTTAATATAAAGTATGTATTTATAATTGGACAAAAAAATCACAGCCAGTCAATTTTAACACTTCATCGTATAATATACACTGCAAAGCTTCTAGCAAACCGAAAGGGCCCTTTCACACTATATGCGTTGCGTTTTTTTTTAGTGCACACCTTTTTACAGTACTGCGTTTTCGGCATAGAAAACCAATGTTACCATTCACACTGCATGTGTTGTGTTTTCCAATAGCGTTTTGCATTTTGGCCAAAAAGTAAAATTTTGGTCTCATCTGACCAGTGCACCTTCTTCCACATGTTTGCTGTGTCCCCCACATGGCTTGTGGCCAACTGCAAACGGGACTTCTTGTGCTTTTCTGTTAACAATGGCTTTCTTCTTGCCACTCTTCCATAAAGGCCAACTTTGTGCAGTGCACAACTAATAGTTGTCCTATGGACAGATTCCCCCACCTGAGCTGTAGTTCTCTGCAGCTCGTCCAGAGTTACCATGGGCCTCTTGACTGTATTTCTGATCATTGCTCTCCTTGTTCGGCCTGTGAGTTGAGGTGGACGGCCTTGTCTTGGTCGGTTTACAGTTGTGCCGCACTCCTTCCATTTCTGAATGATCGCTTGAACAGTGCTCCGTGGGATGTTCAAGGCTTTGGAAATCTTTGTGTAGCCTAAGTCTGCTTTACATTTCTCAATAACTTTATCCCTGACCTGTCTGGGGTCTTCGTTGGACTTCATGGTGTTGTTGCTCCCAATATTCTCTTAGATAACCTCTGAGGCCATCACAGAGCAGCTGTATTTGTACTGACATTAGATTACACAAAGGTGCACTCTATTTAGTCATTAGCACTCATCAGGCAATGTCTATTGGCAACTGACTGCACTCAGACTAAAGGGTGCTGAATAATTATGCACACCCCACTTTGCAGTATATTTATTTGTAAAAAAAATGTTTGGAATCATGTATGATTTTCGTCCCACTTCTTATGTGTACACCACTTTTGTATTGGTCTTTCACGTGGAATTCCAATAAAATTGATTCAAGTTTGTTGCTGTAATGCGACAAAATGTGGAAAAGTTCAAGGGGGCCGAATACATTTGCAAGCCCCTGTTTGTGTAAACACATGCCTAAAAAATGCATATAGTGTGAAATGGCTCTCAAAGTGATCACATTGTCCAATGATTGTGATTTATGGCAAGAGTACTCTGATATATGCTTTCTAATATGTTGCAGTAGACCATCAAACCTAATTAAACTTGATAGTTTTGTGTTGACAACTGATGCAATGTGATGCGTTGCTACTTGGTGTTATTGTGCCCAATGAAGTAATTGGTGCATGATTAGGTGCATTTGGTGCATGATTATTCACTGAACGTGGCGATACTGCACCCATTTAAAAACAAGGAGGGCAGAGTGTACCAGCCACAAGGCTGTCTGTCACCCCTTGTGGGCACCCGCGATCCGTGGATGATTTTGCTGACAGCCTCGAACGTGCAAGCACATCGCTCGGCGGCAAAATCCGCTGTGGCTCGCTACGTGTATGGGGTCCTTAAGCCAGCCATACACCTTTAGATGTCTCTGTCAGATATCCTTTAGATCTACCAACAACTCTGCGATTGAACACAGGTAGACTTGATGGTTTAGAAAGTCCCTCATATTACATGGTTTTGGTAAAACAAAAGGAGATCTAAAGGAAATCTGACAAGAGAAATTTAAAGGTGTATGAGAACCCTTAAGCAGGGAACACATGGCTCAATATAGGAGCCATTCGAGCACTTCTGTATCTCCAGCTTTGATGATGCTGTCCATGAAGACCTGCAGTCACCATGCAAAGCAATGGACATCGACCGTGGTTTACGTTCATGTCCGATATCCCTGGCCAGGGAAGGCCACATTAGACATGGGCCAGATAGATGGCCCTGAGCGTCCACGGCGCTCGAAGCGGCCATCGATTTGGCCCATATCTATGCGTGTGTTCCCAGCTTTAGACTGTACCTGCACAAAGAGTCATACATCATGGAGGTTTTTTCTCCTTATTCATATCCTTTCCTTTTATTGGTTTTAGACATTGGTTGCATTATATACTTTTTTTTATTCCTGCTAGGAGTTTTCAACTATTGTATTTATACATGGAGCCTTGAGCTTTATTTGTCCACTAGATAACTACTGTATGAAAGAGTTGTGTTTATTTTTCTAGACCGAGGTCTATGCTACAATTAGTGGTAATAGTAAACTAAAAATATTTTGTATTACTATGTATTCCTTTATTGTTCTTATCAGGAATCTGTCATGCCATTAACTGTCCATTTAAAAAAAAAAAAAAAAAAAAATATATATATATTTTAAATTATGGAATGAAAAACTGATTTTATAAAACCATATAAAAATATTAGACACAATAGGGATTGTCACTGCAACTGTCCAATGACCAAAGAGTAAATAAGCACTGATAGTTCTTCTGGCTAAGCTGAAACAATCTGCACATATCCTAGCAGAAATTGAATTAAATAACAAACTTTGACATCCCTACAATGGATTACTTCTTTTTCTAGTAAATGTGTAACTATATTGGTTTTAGTTTAATTTCCTCCTGCTGTTTTCTATTGATATCGGTGACCATATTTAATGTATACCATATGTCTTAATAATTAGTTTCTTTGATACAGCCATTACTTTTCTATCAAATGTTTGAGATCAATACACCCATTCAATGGAGAGGGTGCACATACTATTATAGAATTAACAGCACCTTACACTGACAATATCAAATACACAACACTGGTCCTGGATTCATTGCGGCAAAGCATCCATAATATAGTTCTACCCAGGGGTCTGACAGTGTGAAATCTCTCTTTTCAGCATTTCTTGAACCAATACAGAAAGCAGCTGTTACTTTTCAAATTGTGACCAAGATATAAATGGGACCTTTTTGCTATTTTGTCAGAAGGATCAGATTATCACAAATTCAAGGAGACAATAGTTCTGTTCTTTGTCAGTTTTAAACAAAAACACCACTTGTTCTTTATAGGGAAGGAAAAAAATATCAATATCTATCTTGGTAAACCACCAATCTTTACCTTATGAAATCAACCTTCTAAACCAGGGTCGGGAACCTATGGCTCGCAAGCCAGATGTGGCTTTTTTGATGGCTTCATCTGCCTTGCGTTCATGAACCCTGCATACCCCCATAAAGCTGCAACGTTATCTCTGCGGCCGCAGCATTTCCGGGGTTGCCCAACCGCCCTGATGATAATTTAGCAGAAGGAGGTCCCACCACGCACAAAAGCAGAAATTTAAAAAAAAGGAAATTAGCAAGGAGAGTAACGCCTTCTCCCTGCTAAATCAGCCGAAAACTAAATCTGGCACTAGAAGTGACGTCACGTCCGGCATTTGCAACACGGAAGAATCACTTCCAGGGACCAGTATGGCTCTCACAGAAAAACATTTTGAAATATGCTGTTCATGGCTCTCTGAGCCAAAAGGTTTCCCAACCCCTGTTCCCAACAACCGTCTCAGACAATATCTGTATTTTTTTATTGGTACGCTATACCTAATTTCTGTATTTTTTCTTGGTACACTTTACCCATTGAGACCCAATTTGGGAACTGGTGTGCTCTTTTAGGATAAGAATGTTTACCTTAAATCACTCCATATCAATGGCTTTGGCTTGTGAGCTTGGATTGTCCTGTCTACGTGCTATAGATATCATCCCTGCCACCAAGCTAATACCAAGTTGAAAAAGTATTTCTTATAGTTGCCTTCTGGAAGGTGGAAAGCCCCTACCTGTCAGGTTATTGCTTATTTAACCTAAGTTACTTTATACCTATGGAACAACTGCCAGATTGACAGACCAACACAGCCACGTTACTGAAATATGGGCTGCCATGCTCATTTTCCTGGTGACTGCTAATTTCAGAATCCTATTAACTTAATACCCATAGGTGCAATTCCTAGTTTGTTGTTTTCTGGGGTAATGATGCCCTGGGCCTCCAGCAGGTAGTGCCCTGTATTGGCCTACTCATTCCCTAACCCATTTTTTTTACCATGTTTTATGCACTTTTGTACTCTTTGTTATACTAAACATTTTCAATCAAATTAAATCATTTTATATTTATTATTGTGGAGGGTACTTAAAACATTCTGGACCATATATGATAATTGGATGTCAATACTTTTCGTTGAAAGGGTAGAAACATAAAGGAAGGTTACATCTCTGGAAGTAAAGCAAGTGGGATATTGGCATCTTGGCATTTTAAATCTGCCATTGTGGATTTACCAAATGTTGTTAGGACTGTACACCTGCCCTTTAAATAAGCAAGCTATATAGAACTTATATACAACATATCCATATTTATATACAGCTAAAAGATCTAATAGCTAACATTACATAATCAGAAGTGATATGAAATACAGTCACTGCAAAAAAAATTTGAAATGTCACTTATATATATGTCACTTATATATATCTTAGGGTGGTAAAAGCTGTACATCTCAGACCAAAAGGTGAGATGTCATTAAAAGCAGCAACACTTGTTATATGGGGTCATTCAGATAAAATGCTGCATTTGTTTCATAAAAATGTAAAATTAGAAGTTAACATAAATTATAATATATACTTACTATAAGTTTTTCGAACATGGTTGAAGGTAAAAACTCCTGCATCTTCCATCCTCTTAGACAGCCATTCATGACTTACACCCGATAGAAGTCTTTTATAATCAGCGACATCTAAAGAACGTGTCTGGAGTATCTGTTCTTTACGTTGTGCTTGGAGGATAATGAATGAGCTTAGACTTGAATCTAGATCTGATTGTGATTTAGAAAGACTTCTAGATGGACTAATGACGGACCAAGAGCCTGATCCATTGCTGCTATTTAAGCTAACATTGAGCTTACTGTCCATATCTTCTTTCATCTGGCACTGCTTAGATATTGCCTTGGCTTCAGGAGATGTTAGTGGACTGATTACACTGTTTTGCTTACTTAAGGATGTTTTGTCAGTTGGATTTTCTACCGACCACTGACGACTGAGGAACTGCATTTCCAAATTGTCTTCTGTAACTAGCACCTTGCCATCCGAGGAAGCTAAAGATTTGCTGCTAATAGCAGGTTGGCCTGGAGGTAAAAAATCTGAATTGGGCACCCCAACAGAACCTTCATCTGTAGACATATTTGTTTCACCTTCTAAGTCAATCTCAGAAATAAATCTATGTCCTGTGACATGGCCTGGTACCTCGTTTGTTTTATCTTTTAGGTAATTTTTATAGAATAACATCTGTCTAGCATCAGTAACACTTGATTTTGTATCTGATGGACCAGAAGATACTGCCATAGCTTTTTGTATTCCAAGTGTGATATCTTGTGTTTCATGTTTCAAATCAACTGATGGGACAAGAGGCACTATTATGTTTTGATTTTCAGGGGGTACATTGTCTGTTTCATCTTGTGTTTCACCTTCCAAGTCAATTCCAGAATACATTCCTGACCCCTTACTAACACCTGATGGATCTGTAGGTACCATCTGAATATTTTGTATTCCAGTAGGTGCATCATTAGTAGTAACTTGTGTTTCACCTTCCAAGTCAATTGCAGAATACATCCCTGGCCCCTTAATAACACCTGATGGGCCTGTAGGTACCATCTGGATATTTTGTATTTCAGGAGGTGCATCATTAGTAGTAACTTGTGTTTCACCTTCCAAGTCAATTGCAGAATACATTCCTGACCCCTTAATAACACCTGATGGGCCTGTAGGAACCATCTGAGTATTTTGTATTCCAGGAGGTGCATCATTAGTAGTAACTTGTGTTTCACCTTCCAGATCCATTTGAAAACACATATTTGAGTTTGTAGTACCATATGCTTGGTCTGCATGTATCCCATTTTCCATATCATTGGATGGTTTGTTGGTTTGGTCAACATCAGACATTTCTAAAAACTCAAAAGATCCATCATCGGAATATGTATTGGACATTTTTTCAGATGTTTTTTTACAGACAATGCTGTTGGCTGCTGATGTTTCTGAATATGTATTCCCAGCAGTGATATTTCCTGTATGGCTTGTTTGATTAGATGTTTCTTCCACTCCTGTTTTATTATCCACAAACACTTTCTTGTGATCAGTAATGTTGTCTTGAAGGTCAAGACCCTGCATATTAATGTCAGGGCTGTAGTTTTTTTTACCAAGTATATTATTGGAAGAAGACGAGGAACTAAGGCTCACAATACGATCAGCTTCACTAGGGTCATTTTCATTCTGTTCTGGAATGCATTCCCAGTTAAAAGAATTTGAAAAACTGGATTCCTGACTACCACTCTGTGAGCTACTTAATCGTTGCCTTCTCTTCTCATCAAAAGAGTAACTCACAGCATCTGAATGTACAAGTTTTTTTCTTCTTTCTGCATGGTCATTTAGTTGGCTACTAGCTGTTTGATTTGGGGAGCTGTCCACAGTACTCATGGTGTCAGTGGTCTTTAAGGCAGTTATACAAGCTCCTGATCTCATTCCATTATCCTCTGTGTTGTGGTTTCTGAAACCAACATCAAACACTTTGCCTACTGAGATATGATGCTGAGAGTACATATCCAATAGTTTGCTGAATCTGACTTTTCCAATGACAATATTTTTTTTAATGCAGTCCTTATAACTGTCAGGTACAAACGACTGGTCATCTGAGTTTGAAAAGGGTTGCACCAATAAAGATTCTTTAATAGTTGTCACAAGACACATGACATCACGGGCCAAGACTCCTTTATCATGTTTGTCTGAGGTTATATTATATATTGCCAATTTTTCCATGGCTTCTTTACAAAGCTGATTCACAATTTCATTTTGTTCACCTTCACTAGTAAGCCACTTGTGCACATTTGTAAGGCAAAAGGTTGACTTGACAAAGCTGTGAAGTTCTTGCTTACTTGTCACCTGGTCCCCTCTTTTTTTGGTGAGGAGACCGATTTCAAAAGACTCTTTGGCCTCCATGAGATAGTAAGTTTTTTTCTCTACTGGACACACAGTAGACAAACTGTAGGATAACAAGCATGCTCCACGGATATTCTAAGTAAAAGAAACAAAAAAAAAAACAACGATAAGATAAAACGTATTTATAGCTACAAAAAATCAGTAACCTTACATCTATATCATCATGAAGTGTTTTGAGAATGAAATAACTTTAAGCTGATATTAACAAGTTGACATTTTTTCTCTGTGCTGAGGTTGTATACTATAATTGTCATTTTGCACTAACTGCGTTTTCATTGCACAGCACACATTGGTCAAATTTTTGCATTTTGCAGTAACGCGGTATGCTGTGACCGCTAACGCTCTGCAGCATGCATTTTTGAGGACATAGTGCAAGCATCTCCCAGACACTTGTATAGAAGACCCAAGCGAGCACCTAGTGTGAAATGGCCTCAAGAAACTAAAGCAAATTCTACTTTTGTATTTTTCTTTTCAAATTTAGTTCAGTCAATTCAACAAGTAAAAATATGCCCTTTGAGCCTATAATATGCCAAAAATTCAGGGTTAACCCATAGCTGTTAATTTCAGCGGCTGGGAAAGCCTGTTTCTGACAACCGAGCACCCGAAAAAAAGCCTCCTCTGTCAGTGTTTAGGCAGACTGGGCTGCAGATTCATATGAATTGAGCCTTAAAGAAGATGACTGCTTTTTGAACATATTTTAAAAACAAAAGGTTTGGTAGTTTAGATTTGTTACTAAAAAGAGACTTGTAACCCTTCCCCATGCTGTTCAGAAATTGGATAAAAATATGACATTTGGACTAGTCATATAAAGTCATTGTCATGGCTGCTGCACCCACATGACACTAGTTTGTCTGCATTACATTTCTGATCAAAGAGCCAAGGTTAATAAGAAGGAAATAATGGCTGGATGTTGGAAAACCTTGTAAGTGTTAAAAAGCAGACCAGAGAGTGTGGAAGATCTATGTCTACACAATCAGATTATCACAACAGAAAAAAACTATTGTACAAAGAGAGCAAAATTATGCATTACATTCCAAAATATTAAATCTATAATGAGATATAAAGCTTATTATTATATACCAAATTAGTGAGCACAAAGAGAGGTGTGTACAGACTGAAGGTTGCTGCCAGCTTACAAGCTTCTGCTGCTGACAATAATCGGTGATCGAATTCTTCTAGTAGGGTCTATCAATAAAATCACAAAATGAGTATTTTTAGGAATATGTACAGGCATAAGAAATCATGAAAATCTTAAATTGTATCACTAACTATGCATACATTGTCCTATTTAGTTTTAAATAAAGCTAGAAATTGGTCTTTTTTAAGTTTTTCATTTGGACCACTATGTGTTTAAGTTTGACACCCCTGGGTTACACCTTTCATCAAGGTTTGGTGTGTGAGTTTCTATTGGCAGATGCACCACTCTATTTGTAATGGTGAGGGGAAACATTTTACCAGAACAGAACCAGTGAAGGCAAATTTCCTAATAGAGGAAAGAGGAGATCATTTTTATCATTATAATAACTAATATATAAAAACTTTTATATAGTAAGAAAAGAAATATAATAAAAATATTGATATCATTAGTTGATTTATATAATTTAGTAGACCCACATATAAACGTGTATATATTTTTAAGGTAGTTACAACTTTTATATATATTGATATATGTGATATTATTATTAAGTAATTTGTTACGCCTTTTCTGAACTGATTGGTTTACTTTTCCGTCGAAAAATAGATTTCAATAAAATGCATAATGCTTACTCAACATTTGTCTTTGCAATCCTAATTTCTGTCATTGAAAGGGTCACCACTTTATATGGCTTGTTTTACTGCTCTTGTGCATAGAGACTTAAGATTTTTGTTTCAATTCAAGCGCAATTAATCGCCATGTGCAGTGATTGTGCTTGAATCGATACAGAAATAGAAGAAACGATTGAAAAGGAAAAAAAAATTTGATCAAGGGTGCAGAAGTGCTGTGTCTCGATTTTCATCTTTCGGGCTCCTCAATTGCACAGGCATCAGCCCGTGTATGGGCAGTTTCACTTATAGCAGTGATAACGGTTGTTGTAATCTCTAAAGGGATATTCTTTTATAAGGACTGGCTGATACATACATAAATACCACTGAAAAGCTAGTAAAGTACCACTATATACAGACGGGTCACATAAAGTGTTAAATTCATCTTTGTGGATACAGGTCAGCCAGTTTTAGGTGTATTATGGAAAAATATTTATTCAACCAAGCTCAATGTATTTGTTACTTTCCAACAAAATTGAAGTGGCAAGTAATCCTCAGATTTAATGGGATTTCATTAAATTTCTATTGCTTATTTTGTAACACTGCTGGAACAACATGTTTACATCTGAAGTATTATAAGAACAAATGAGTCCTGCACTGGGACCAATTGTAACTTGGGTGCCAAATTCATGTCTTCCAACACTAGGTACATCTTTCAGCTACAAATAGACTTCAATATATAACAGTTTTGGCGTGCAATACATAGAAGAAAAAAGTAATCTTAAATTAAATAATACATACTAATCCCACGTTGTTATTTTTCTTAAACCTGTGGTAATCCTCCTCACTCATGGATATAAAAATGTCTGCTAAAACACCAAGAGACGCTGCAATTCCCTGAAAGACAAAATATTAACAAAGAAAAAAAATTTGTATATTTCAAAAGAAACTTCTTTTAATGTTAAGAACTGAGAAGACATTTCCAACAGAATATCATATCAAGGTGTTGCACCTATAGTTCTATATTATTAAACAGCTGAAGGTCATCTGTGCAGAACAGACACAGTGGATTGTGAGTGATCTGCTCCTTAAGTACATATTGCTTTAAGCAAGGGATGGGTTTTTCTTACTGTCACTGCAAAGGAGAGGATTAGACTTTCCTTGTACCTCTGATTCATCTATTCTGGGCTCTAATAATTGATCAATTACTTAAAACAGTAATTAGACGCCTTCATTACTAAACAAGCTAAAACTTCCTCATTGCATCTCGTTATCAGAGTAAAGAGCCGTATGATTGCACCAGATTCTGCTCTGTCATTAAATCATTTGCTTTTGTGTCTAACTAGAAAGCTATCACTTTAGCTATTAAACAATATATGATTACAGATGTTAAAGGAACCTACCAGACGACTCCCACCTGTCTGATGTTATACAATGAAAGCAAGCGTGAGTAAATGGGCTGCAGAAGCATCCTTTCCAGCACCAATACGGATTGCTTAATTTAGGTTTATTTAAGTATAAGGAGGATCTACCTTTTTATCAGGTACTGGCAGTTCAAAAAAGCCAACAATGGATGTCCAGATGAGCTCAGCTGCCTCATACCACATGCCTAACGAAAAACAAAAAACTCTATTCACTTACAACCACACAGCAAATATGTTGACATAATAATAACTACTAGAAATTTTTGTATGGTGACATTGCAATGGCTGCTTTAACCTTGCTAGTTATTATTTTCAGTGGTTTATAACATTTAATATCATTTAACATATAACACTTGCCTCATGCTTTTCTTCTTAAAAATATACAATGGGGTAAAGCTTAGAACTTTGAGCCATAACTTGAAGAAAAAAAAATTGCTTCATCTTACCTAGTTTTTGAAGAATTTGTCCTCTGATCTGGATGCATACAGATTGAACTAAAAGTCTATCACTCTCTTCAGAATAACGCCAAGCGCCTGTTTTTTAAATACAAAAAAATAATAAAAAAACATGCATATCATGAAAAGCAATGCACAGGCCGATGCCCACCCACATTTTTGGCAGTTCGACCACCATGCACGTTCCCACCGATCGTTCGGCCGCAAATTGGGTGCACCCTCCTGGACATATCGACCAGGATCTTCCCGCATGTCGGATATCACAGTAATTTCCTGGATGATCCCATTGCTTTGAATAGGGACGAAGGGTGCCTGCCGATCCGAGGATTGGCGGGCACCCTTCGTTGGCCCCTTTATCACAGAGGGAGGATCGCTATGCATATAGGGACCTTTAGAAATACTCCTACTGAAAGACAAATTTATAATGCTGACTGTGCTCAGTCCATCCATACATCACAATATCTATGGGTGCCAAGAGGATACATTAGTCAAGATACATAAAAAAATGGGTAAATTGTGTAAATTGTCAGCGCCAGTGAAAAATGTTTACGTCAGATCATGAATGTAGATTTTACAGTTTCAAGTGATGCCCAATTCCATTGCTAATATACAATAAATCATGGGGTAACAGTTTACAATATATTTTTATATAAAATATAAGTATTTTGTACCTTGCAGCTGCATGAGGATAACACCAATTATGTCTTGTAGACACTAACTAATGCACAGAAATTTTACTAGGGTCTGTAAAGCTAGGCATACACGATTCGATTTAAGAGTTCAAGCAGCTTAAAACAATCAAAGTTTACATCGAACGAAGTCTCATCGTATACACATGGTGCGATAATGAACAAAACATAGATCGAAAAATTATCAAACTAAAAATTTTCATTGATTGTACAAGATTTAACTAAAATTGTTGCATTTTGTGTGTTGGTCGAGTCAATTGTATTTCATGAACACATTTATATATGACTCTTTCCTGTGTTTTCTGATTGAAACTAAAATCGACGATTTTAGTCGTATTCCAATCGAACCTTTCATGTGGTACTACTTTGGAATCAAGATCTAAAATCGTGCTAAAATCGAGCTGTGTATGCCTAGCTTTATACGCATAAGAGGCCTGCAGATTATATCACTCATTTATGTCTATCCATAAAACAGGTTGTGTGAAAATATCCTTGAATGAGTTGATGACAATCTAACCAAAAAAATGAAACATTTCAACGCTTTGGTAAGTAGTTATCTTCTAATGCTTCCCTACATTATCCATAACTAGAAGAAAGGTTTAGTTAAAATTATTATTAAATGAATGAGCACCAAAAAGAACATGCAGCGGTTTCTTACCTGTAGCTCCATTGTTGCTTATTAGTCTACTTAATATATACTCTGCTTTTAGAAGCTTTCCTGTGAATAAAATAATATATACAAGTTACAACTAACAAATGTCAACCACCAGATATTTCCGTATTATAGAAAACCATACAACAAAGGATATAGACCATTTTGAATAACTAAACTACTATCAAATATATAAGATCAGCATGACAGTCATATGTTTAAGAGATGTCTTCAGTGGAGGTTGAAATATTTTTGTGAGGACATCTGTCCTGTATGGTGAACCTAAGGTAGAAATCTGTTCAACCGCATAGCACAGAAATATTTCAGCTGGATCAAGCTGGATTCATCATTTGCTTCTTTCTTTAGGAAATAACTGTGTCTCTCTCAGAGAGCTGCGCTGCATAGGGAACTA
>CM070032.1:164138421-164175572 GCA_036250615.1 Ptychadena robeensis
TATTAGCTTAGGCAGGTTCTTCTACAGTGTACTCTTTCCTCATTGCCGTTTTACTATACTCTGCTGTCAGGACAGCGTCCTGAAAAGACCCCAAAAGACCCTTTTTTAGGGCAATTTTTTCGCTACCCTGTTGCCTGCTGTGGGCTGCTTGGCAGTGATTGTTCAAGCCACATATCACACAGTGCCTAACTGCCAGTGCTTATATCTGGTGGCACTTTGTTACCCCAGGGGATTTTTCACCCTATTTTAGGGGCTATTGCACGCTTTTCTCACTTACAGCCTTGTGCCAATGTGTGTGCGCCCACACTGCCCAGTGCCCACCCATAGTTATCTGGTGGCACTTTGTTACCCCATGGGGATTTTTTCACCCTATTTTAGGGTTATTAGGTCCCTATTGCACGGCTTTTCATCACTTACAGCCTTGTGCACAACTGTTTGCCGCCCACACTGCCCAGTGCCCACCCATAGTTATCTGGTGGCACTTTGTTACCCCCAGGGGATTTTTTCACCCTATGAGGGTATATAATAAATATTGCACAACGCTTTCCCGTCCATTTAAAGCCTGTGTGCCAAACTGTGTGTGCGCCCACACTGCCCAGTGCCCACCCATACTTATCTGGTGGCACTTTCTAACAACCCAGGGGATTTTTTTTCACCCTAATTGTAGGGTATTAATAAAATATTGCAGGGCTTTCCGTCCATTAAAGCCTTGTGCCAACTGTGTGTGCGTGCCCACACTCAACAGTGCCCAGCCCACAGTTATCTGGTGGAAGGTAATATCACGGATTTATTGTGTGAAAAAAAAAATTCTTGGGAGTTTTGCCATGGATTCCCCTCTGTCAACGGCAAAATCCGGGTTCGCGCCATCACTAATGACCCCCCATTCAAATTAATGTGTCCATGTCTTTTATGCAGCTGAAACTAACAAATGTGTGTACCACCAGGGACACACATTTTAAGGGTTAATTTATATGTTGGTATTAAACATTTGACAACAGAGAAAGGATGACCATATCAAGGATAAAACAAACAAAGAAAATGAGGGGAAAAAATTACAGGCAAAATCTGACCATGGACAAAGGAAATATAAACCCCATCTAGTTCTGGGTGGAATAAGAGAAAGAAAAGTAATGCAGAAAATAGACTACCAAGAAAAAGGGAATACATACAATACTTTGGAAACATGCAATGGCTTAGCAAAGTCTATGGTGAACAATTGAGTACAAAAACTATAGTGGAGAGGTTGCTGGCTGAGGGTAGCAGTCATGCATGAACTGGTATTCCTTTTTACTTAAGAAGTTCTTAACCTCTCAGTAAATGTGGGAAGCCCTAATGCAACAGTTTGCAGCACAGGTAACACACTTCTAAAAACTAGTGAGACCAAAGAGTTTATGCAGGACTACTGCAGGTTCATTAAATTTCAATTGTCATTTGATATTTATCTGGAAATGTGCTTCTCCTTTGGAAGACAATGTACAGTAAGGAAAAAAAAGTGAAAAGGCAATGACATTGGAAGACAAAAGTAGTAAAAAACCTTAGCCACAGAACTCGGAGCTGAGGTAGTATACAACCACAAAGAACAAGGGTGTATGATGCATGGGAGGAGACATGGGGAAGGGACATGTTTGTAGGGGTGCATGTTCAGTATACAGTAAATGATCACTTACTGAAATAAAAGTAGTGCCAATACTGCTTTACCTCATTCACTAGGCAAAGTAGAGTACCATATTTTTCAGACTATAAGAGGCACCGAACCATAAGACACACCCAAAGTTTTGAAGAGAAAATTAGGGGGAAAAAACAGCTATTCACATATCAAGTGAATATACAGAATGTGCCAGCAAAGTAGGCAGGACTGGACCATGCAGTATTCACTCTATATTTCTCCAGCCAAAAGCCCAGTGCCAGGAGGGAGGTCTTCACTTCAGCAGACTTTAGCATGTGTCTATACACTAGCAGTGCCCATTCTCAGAACCCACGGACTAACTTATGAAAAGACACATTTAACAATCTGGCACTGAACATCTTACCCATCAGTAGCTATTTACATATGGGAGGAGATATGAGTCTTTGTCACAAAATATATTATTCTGCAATGCAGAATAATGTAAAAACACCACTTATGCTATCTAATTGTTAAATGTGTCTCTCCATAAGTGCTAATGAAGATTTCTTTTTGGAAGTGGCTTTTTGGCTAGAGGGAATGGAACAAATTTCTGCCTTAGGGGATGCTATTGCTCCCAGGATGGTTGGGACAATATATATATATATATATATATATATATATATATATATATATATATTTGTTTTTTACATATTCGGACTATAAGACGCAGTGACACTTTCCCAATGATATTAATGGTAAAATCATGTGTACGGCATCTCTTTGCAAAACAAATATTTTTTTAAGAAAAAGGAGTGATAAACTGTGATATCATCATCTAATGTAATATCCAAATGTCACTATGTTTTAATGTAATTACATTTCAGCTATAAAGCATATACAGTGATCACTGGCAGAAATCATATGGGACACACACTGATGTTTTATTAATACAGTATGTGACATTCACTTAACATATCCAGGTATTTGAAAATTCATTTTTATCTTAAAGAGAACAGGAGAATTTACCTGTGGTAAATATTTGATGGATGTCATATTTATTACCTTATAAAAATGTCCCTCTAATGTGGGAGGCAACACAAAACATGTTTTATAAGTAGAAATCTGCACTATGAAATCTAGTGATTAAGAGAACTGGAAGACAAGATGGAAGTAAATGAACCAAGTAACAAATACATAAATACATACAGCTGTCCAGCATTTACTCTTTCATGAATTCAAAGGGAGAACCTGTCATTTGTTTGTTGCATGTTTATTTAGCCAAGAGCTCCTATGAATACACATACAGAATACAGCAGCATGCTTTTATATATTGCTTAGAATGTATGTTGCATTACAGGGGCTCTTGATGAGAAGTAAGGCAATTCAGAAAGCTCTGTTTGAAACCAGCAGGATATATTTGTTCAGGAACAAAAGGCCCAATTAGTATTTTCCACACCCTTTCACAAATCTCTCTACCTCCTTTGGCTCTGAAACTCTTCTTTTTTGCCCCTTTGTTAAAGTAAAGGGAGACTGGCCTAGGTTTCAAAAGATGCCACTGGGTTCATAGAAATGTCATGCCATAATGGCACCAAGTGTCCTCTTGAAAGTCAAGTAGTTCCTAATTGGATCTAAGCTCAGAAAACAGAGAAAGATCAACTTAGAGATATGTCACCTGTATTTACAGAGATTCGAGCTTGCCGTATAACCACCTGTGGGGCTATTGGCGTGGAAGGCCACAACTTGTGCAAAGCTTTGGCAACTGACAAGAGTCTTGTGGATGCATCTGCCCAGTATAGAAAACGGTCAATCAGGAACACAATGGCAGCAGCAGTAACACTGTCATGAACCTTTATACAGGTCTTCAAAAACATCTAGAATGGAAAAAAAAACAAATCATGTTAATCATTGAATTATTTCTTGCTTTTACCTTTTTAATATTAGAACTGCACCTCTGGAAAAAAAATAGATAGGCAGACATATTACCTACCCTTCCATACCTATTTTATAAGCAAAAATATCCATGAGAGGCATATCTAAAGGTGGCCATACACAGCTGGTTTGAGTCAATCGTTTGAAAATTGATCGTCCATAGAATCAACTAAGCAGTGTATGGTTGTGTTAGGAAATTTAAGTCAATCCTTCAAGTGTCTAATGAGTTTTACATGTATTTCGATTTCTGTTTGTAAATGATCTATGGCTATGGAAAGGAATTGATCGGTTCTGAATTGATCACACTGTGTAGTAGTACAAATAATGTTGGACTGTAAGTCAATATATTAATTGCACAAGCAGATCCGCCCGTTCGCGGAAAGTTCGGCCATCACTAGTTGCCGATAATTTAGCTGTATTAACAAATGATATATCACTATTCCTATACTTGGGCGGGGTGCCCAAATCTCAGCTAACCTCTTTTACAAGTCATGCATGCAGACCATGATGTACAGCCAGAAGAGGTAAAGCTATGACATAGCAACCAGAAGAGGTAAAGCTATGACATAGCAACACTCACAGGCCTTCTGCCACAGCCATCCAACTTTATTGTACACCAATGAGGATTTGAAACAAAATTCACATATGTAAAGAAAAGTAGGTGACACAGCATAGAGTGATTTGCAAAAGCCAACAGATTTCAGTAAGTTGGTCCACATGATGGTTTGTAAAAATGAATATCACTTAAATGTACTAATCTACGGTATTTTGCACTATAAAATTTTTACAAAACAAAGATGGGTAAGAGGCACAGCCATTCAAATATAAAATGAAGCAAGGTCCAGCAAAGTAGGCAGGGCTGGGCCATGCAGTATTCACTCTACTGTATATTCCTCCAGTCAAAAGGTCAGTACCAGGAGGCAAAGCTTAGTTCCAGCAGAGTATGCAGGGCTGAAACTTTAGCTTGTGCATTTTACAATCTGGCACTAACAGCTTACCCATGAGCATCTATTTACATATGAGAGAGGGATGCAATGCAGAATGTAAATACACAACTCATGCTATCAAAATAGCTCTCTTGGCAGTGGTCCTTTGGCTTGGCTGGAGGGAATGGAACAAATTCCAGCCTCCTGAGATTCAGAGTTATTGCTCCCAGGATCTTTGGGACTTACTTTTTTTTACGTATTCTGACCAAAAGACGTACAGGCACTTTACCATTGATTGGTGAAAAGTGTGTCTTATAGTCCGAAGAATGCAATACTATTTAAACAGAACAAGACTATACATTTTGAGGGGCCTGTAAAAATGGTGGGAAGAACACTGAGAACTAGGACACATGGATAAAATGCAAATGTATTAAAATAAACAACAGTGGAGTAAGCAGTTATCACATTTCAGCTTGATCAAACATAAAAGCAATCTGCAAAATACAAAATAAGAATTTACTGCACGTTTGTACTAATATTCCTTCTATACTGAACAGAGAATAAATAGGAAAAAAAAGTTTGTGGAACTGAATACCCTGGTTCATTCAGAAATGTATAACCTTGTCTAAACCCAGGGATAGCCTCTAATTTGTGACTCGGATTTCAAAGCTCCAATTAAGTGGGCTGCAAACTTTGACAAGCAAGTGGTGGATAGAAATAAAAAAAATCAGTGCCTGGAATGGCAGCATACAATCTTCCCAGGACAATACAGACACTTACACCTGGCACGAGCAGAATACCTGTTGTTAAACACAATAAAGGAATGTTTCAAAGCACCTGTAAGCAGCCTTTCCACATAAGTTCTTTGATAGCTCCCAGTACAGTGCGGATTTAAATGCTGACCGCCGCCTAGTCTACTTTTTCCCCACTTCTCCTCTACGTAGATTAGAGTACAAAAGCCTGAAAGAGAGTGACCTGTTAAACAAAAGGGTTTTGAGTTGCTCAGAAAGGCAGACTTAGTGGAGGATGGATGGAATCCAAGTGGCCCTATTATTTCCACTTGCACTAATTAGACATTTTTCTGTCACCTATTGAATGCTGCTGAGAGGCCAAACTCACTGAATTCATTCCTAAAGTGTTTACAGAAGTTTGCATCTGTTTGTGTTTCTTCAGGAGGAAAATAAGCACTTGAATAGCACTGAAGAAAATCTAAACGAAGCATCTCATTCTGAAGAGGCGGCAGGCTGCAGCTGCATCATGCCATACAACCTATGGTGTCATCTCCCAACAGGAGAACAATGAATGGAGTATGCACAGACTGCTGACGTTCCCATAGACAACGTCTTCCATGTTATCCTCTTATACACTGTCCCTGTTCTTTCTACCACCAATCATACTGGTTTTTGAGGCACCCATGACATGAGCTTTGGAATCAGTGAATGAGTAACAGTTGACAGTCAGTATTATTACCATTGACATTTATTGTTGGGGATGAATTCAGTGTCCAAGCTTGATTGTTTATTTAATCATACGGTGGCTTTTCGAAAAATGTATAAACATGTACTGGCAATACACTAGTGTCCATTTACATTGTTATGTTGCATTAAGGCAGTCCTAACTTGATATTTACATATGTGTTTCAATGCCTGTTTCCAATTGCAGCAAGGGCCAGTACTCCATGGTTGATATTTAAAGCATATTTTCCCCAAAAACATTGAATATGTTTTAAATAAGGAATGAGTGTGTGCCAGAGGTTTGCTACTATACTACAGTACTTGCAGGTAATATGGTCTACCAAACAGGTGAAAATATTACGCTCTGTATTGCAGTAAAACTATTTATTTTACAGGGCCATTTTAATGAATAATTACAAGTTTCCTGCCATCTGTAGACTGTATAGATTCTGCAGACTTATGTTTATGATCATTCTCTACCATGTACCACTGTGTTACCCAATCCCAACTCATGATCCGTGTTCATGAAAATTCAAAATCAGTTATACATTTTTACTAGCTAGAAATTCTGATACCCAACTAAAACAGAATGTTAGTAGCATCACTAGGAAATACAATCTGCACCAAAACAACTATGACATAATCAATATAAAAAACAAAATGGTTTGAGCCATTTGGTATTAATATAACCCCATTTAAAATCTGGTTGGTTGGCCATATTCCACATATAAGCACAGAATAATGTAAGTTCAGTAATGCAGCAGAAATAAACAGCCTGTCAGGATTTCTGTATATAGTACACCAGTCTTTCAGTTCTCACACTGAATTCCCATGGTGGGAATTGTCTGGATGCCATTGACATAGTGGCACAAAGGGTACATGCTTAAAATTCTGTGCCAGGTGTTGAAGGAATTAAAGAGGCATTATCTGTCTCCTTCACTTGGCCCATGTTTTCTTTAAGCTGGTAATGATGTAGCCTCCTTTAAGGATTTACACAGCAGCTGAGGATGCCAAGCCTATTGCAAAGAATCGAGGGTCTGTATGTGTTGTGGTGTTTCTTCGTTGGGCGTGCTGCCCTTTCTGCTCCTTACATCTCCTGTTTGGCTGCCAAGGGTACATTTAAAGTAGCAATGTTTTCTGAGACCTACAAGATCAATCTTGATCTTAAAAGATCATGAGAGCATGCTGAACTTAGTCGCTTACTAAAGAAAATCACAGGCTCTGCCGAGGGAACGTTAACAAAGGCATTCTAATATTTGCATAGGTTAGAATTAAACAGTGTAGAGTAAAAAGTTCCTGCTTGCTTTATCTCAGGACGCCAGGCTTGTGCTTGTATAAAACTGCATGTTATGCTACCGCAGACAATCAATGCCTGATTACTCTGGCTGAAAATATTTTAAGCACCGTATATCTAAGTATATGGACACATACACTATATGTAAGGCCAACATAGGAAATGCTTAGAACCCATGTGATTTCCCAAACAGATTCCGAGAAAACATTTAAAAAACCATGTGCATGTAGGGTGCGTCCTGGTGTGCTTTGGACATGTTTTTGCATGCGACTTGGATCCAACTTTTTTTTCTGTTGATTGCTTTGGAATTACATGCGTCTTAAAAACACATCTAATGCATACCCATTGTTTTCTATGGGCGCTTGGGACACGCTTGCGTCGTAAGCCGGGTTTATCAAAACAAAACACGCCGCACCACATCTGTGTAAACAATGAGGAGTGGTTTGGCCACGTCTACAAGACATGCATGGTGC
Organism: Ptychadena robeensis; assembly: GCA_036250615.1. NCBI lineage: Eukaryota > Metazoa > Chordata > Amphibia > Anura > Ptychadenidae > Ptychadena > Ptychadena robeensis. Next base: position 164,146,104 of record CM070032.1, read on the forward strand.
GTTTGGGAAAAAAAAGACGCAGTGGAGCCTCAGCCAAAATCTCTGTGAGTGAGAAATGCCTTCTAAGCAGCAGTTGTATTTAGAACAAATCTCATCATTAGAAAATATATTTTCTATTTGTATTCTGTGACAATGTGACAGAGACAATTTTCATCATGACAAATGTATGAATTAATATGCAGGGACACAGTTAAAAACAATAAAAAAACTCACATGTCCTAAGAATAAATCAGCATATAAGGTATATAGAAATGGTTTATTCCCTTTAGGGTGTTTTCACTTAAATTTTAAGGATTATAAAGGTAATGTGAATAGTTCTTGTCAAGGTAGAAATATTGAATAACACAGTAAAAGGGCAAAATTAAATCCATAGAACATAAAACAACTGCAGCACCACAATATTTTATTTTTTAAATACTAGTCTAAAGAGCATACAATTCAATAAGAAATTAGAAATTTCAAGCAGATTTGTAGAAACCCTCATTATTTTCTTTGCTTCCAATCCTGTTATACTGTAATGGGACTGACAGTTGTGAATTTTATCAAGCTTTTAACAGTCAGACTTAAAGTACTGATATCCAGACAGGAGCAAAAAGATGCAACATATATCCTGCTCAAAGCTTTGTAGATGTTTGAAAGAACAATACTGTGAGTTTAGGTGAGAGTCTCTTAGCAAGTTCCCTACAAACCAAGGTTCCATAGGAGGCCTTCATAGGAGGCCTTCAAGGAGTACTACCACTCACGACTCTAGCTTTCTAGCTAACGCAGCCTCTGTAGTTGTGTGATGCGATGGAGTGATGTGATGGAGTTATGTGATGGAGGACCACAGGGTGTTACCAGAAAAGAAACCACTCACATGAAAGGGGAGCATTCTTTTCACTGAAAACCAAAGGAAACATTCTTCCAAGTAAGGACTTATGTAAATGGAATTCTTAGAATCTAAGAGAGCTGCTCATCAGTGTAAGGGGCACTTACAAGTGACTCAATGTAAGACCATTACACTTATCACAAGTAAGGGGGAACCCGTTAGCTAAAAACCGCAAGACAGAATTCAGACATGCCCTGGAAATTTGTCCCTTTTAAAATGTATGTCCTAAAAATTTCACTTCATTCCTATGATAACCATTTTTTTGGAACATTTAATAAAGTTGAAAATGTGAAAACTGAGTTCAGTCAAAATGTTGCTTTCATGTAGAAACAAATCACTTACTCTGGAAATGCTGCCACCAACTGGGGGAGAGAAAAATAGAATGTATCAGTCCCATTCATACCTATGTGTTTTAACATGCTTTGGGCATATAAAATTGAACACTCATCATATCCAATGAGCTAGTTCACACCTGTGCGTTGGGTTTTAAAATAAGGTTTATGCGCATTTTATTCTGAGTTTATGTGAATTTAGGCACACTACAGCTTACAGTGATGTCAATGGCAGTTCACGAAAACACAGGATACCGGAGGAGCAGGAATCCCACACTACTGGTGATTGTATTTTAAGGATACATGTGGAAGTTTCCAGGCAATTATATGTCAAGCAGTAATACGAGCAGCAGGAAAAAATTATATTAAATATCTATAAAGAGAACATATACATATACTTGAATTTAACACAGGAAATAGGTAAGAGCATTCCATTGGATAAAACCTGCATGGATGATTATGTTTTAGCTACAAGTTATTTAAACCTAACTGATGCAGTGAGCAGCTTTTCATCCTTAAAATACCATGTTGGAAGACATGTCCTGTGGTCATTGAAAAGATGTTAGTTTGTTTCCAAAGGCAAACATTTTTGATGTACCAGAAAAAAGTTTGCTTAGGGAGCATAAATATTGAACTCTGAGGCAAGGAAGGATGTCATGTAGTCTAACGAGTCCAGAGTGAAGGGCATATCTGAAGAAGAGAGGAGCATGAAATGATGCTAGCATCATGTCTACTGCCTGTCGTAGAAGCATGTGGGGGAAATGCTATGATCTGGGATTGCTGCAGTTAGTGAGGTCTAGGTTCAGCAATGCTATGTGCCCAAAGAATGAGGTCAGCGGACTACATTTATATACTGAGTGACCAGGGTATGCTATTAGTAGAAGCTCAAGTCATTAAAGAGATTAATGGAGAATTCATTTTCACACATGCATTGGCCACCACAGATTCAGCACCTTAACCCCATTGAGAATTTTTGGTATGTGCTGGAGAAGACTGTGCTCAGCAGAATGACTGTCCCTTCATCTCTACAAGATGATTGCAAAAAATTACTGCAACTCTGGACAGAAATATATGCTGCGACATTGCAAAATCTCATTCAAATTATTCCACAGGGAATGTGTGGCATAATCAAACTTAAGGCAGTCCAACAAATGTCTGACTTTTTTGTTTGTTGGAAAGGCTTAAGGTATTAAAAGAATAGGAGATCATTGCAATTGTTATTGCTGTCACAATAAAAGTAAGGAGGAAAAAAACTTCCTCTAAACTAGTTACATGCATGCCTCTGCCCACTCTCCTATAACAAGGACAAAAGATTTAAAAAAAACTTTTTGTGTTTGGCACTGGCTAGTGGAAGGATTTTTTTTGTTCACCACACTTCAACCTGTCAGAATATATACTGCCATTCATTCCAAATCTCTACTTCATAGAAGTTTATACAAAGAAAGCATAATTAGGTAGCTCTGACTAAACACTAATAAAAGTTGTACTAAAACTTTTATGGATCATGGCATGGCAACAATATCATTTAAATATTCTATTTAAGGAATGCTTATCTGTGCTTTGTATACACTGTATATAAATTCTCTTGTAATATTAATGTAATTGCATTGTAACAAAAAAAATTTTTTTTAAAGTTTGTATGTTCTAGGATTTCTTTTTGATTAGCTTACAAGCAAACTTTTTACTAAATGCCTATGGACTTTACCAAGGGAAAAAAGAAAATAAACAATATAACTGTTGTTTGGCAAAATTTCTTTTTTTAAATGAACACTAATCTCATAGAACATTTTGACTTATGACTCATTGCAACATAAAAAAAAAGTTGTGTGGCTTCCTTTGCATGTTGAAGCTAAACAAGCAGACTTGTAGTAAATCTCATTTCACCCTGGCCTAGATCTGGCACACGTGATCAAACTCAATTATATCAACAATGTCCCAACAGAACTGATCAGTCTATTGTGCGTTTGTGATTCACATTTTCCGTTGACATAACACAAATGGGGAAAAGGGTCCTGATTTCACAGGGGGAGTTGCCAGCTGGTGATAACAAGAGCATACAGCCCATCTTACAACGCTCTACTCGATGTAAGGCCAACCGAGACAAAAGGAAAAAAAGTCTTTTCTACTCTTGCATACAACAAGCTTTATCAGTATTTGTAGGACTACCTCTAAGAGATGGAGAAAAAGAACAGAATTGAAAGCTTAAGTTTAGGAACATAATGTTTTTAACATCTTTCATTTACTCAAAATAATAATAAATAGCCACTATACCTGGAGAATGGCAATTTTTTTAGGATTATAGAAAACGAAAACAATTAGTTATTAATTAAGAGTTTCCTGACATAAATTTTGATTTAAAGAGCCAGGAGACAACCTATTATTCAACCATTCTGAAGAAGTGGTCAAAGCGCCATGAAACGCGTCAATGACAATTGTCTATTACTATTAATAAAAAAAATGTCTACATAAGAGCCTTGTTTTCATCTGGGGAACTCCACCCCAAAACAATTAGTGCATATGGTTACAGTAATTTCAAACAGTAAATAGTACTTAAAGTATGTGATAAAGACACCCCAAAGATCACTGGATGAGGTCTGTACTACCCCAACACAATTTTAGGACTGATCATCAACAATGTTTTAAATGCAGTAGATTTGCACAAAAAAATGGATACTGGAGGTATGTGCCTATCCTCAGTATTGCTTATAAAGTAAGCGATTCAATAAGATGTAAGTAAACCCCTAACTATAGACTTATTTGCTAGCTTTTAGTCTGCTGTTAAATATACAATCAAGATTGTTTCTTTTATATATGTTCAATAAGTACAGAAAATATCTGTTGATCATGTCAAATTTATATATATATATATATATATATATATATATACACGGTATATGCGGTATATACGGTATATATATATATATATATATATATATATATATATATATATATAAAGTAAGCAGATCAGCAAATAGTATACGAGCCACTATACAATAGCACATCTGCCCTGGCTTTCCTGCTATACCCGTGAATATGGATTCCTTGCCTAATAAGTACAATAACCCAGCACCAACAGAAATAGAAGCATTATTATCTAAGGGTCAGAGTATTAACAACTCCAAAGTATAATAAATGTAGGTGGTGGGTGGAGATGTTATTCTTTTTTTTATCTCCCAATGGCCTTCATGCTTTAATTACTGTGAACCATAAATTGCTTCAAAAGATGGAATGATACTTCAAAGTGTATAGGAAGAAGAAGGCAGCTCCTTGTTGATAAAGTATGAAACATGTAGACTTCCCAGGGTCTTGTGTCCGAGGGGGAAGGGTGCAAAACACAGGGAGAAAGCCCGTGAATAGTCCCAGGCTAGCATGAGGCAAGGATTTTAGGTCCTTATAGACTCTGACCCTGTGATGTTCTTTGTTTAACAGGGGCAGCTGCAGTTATCAACAGATGTTTCGGCAATAAATAATTGGTATCATCTTAGAAAATGCCTGTCTACCTGTGGAGAGGGGATAATGCAGAAAACACTGCTTTGCTATTCTAGCCACATTAATCTCTCATCTATCCAGGTTTCTCAGGGCGTTTCCTGCAGGTGCTCATTCTCAGAGAATCAGGACTGTACTCTTTTAAGTTAAGAAGCTTTGCAGGGGTCACAGGAAAGGTCAAAATCAGTCATAAATTTCTGTCTAAGGTCACAAAAAAAGGCAAAATAAAATGACAATACAGAATAAGTCTAATGTAACACAATCATGGGCTGCCTCCCTTCTCAGGGGACATTTATACAAAAAGAATAATTATGGTATAGCTGAGGATTTGGAGGTATTTCATTAAAGCATTAGTTTATATTTATGCAATTATCACAAAAAATATTCATCATTTTACTAGCACACAGCTAAATTATTGAAATCAGTATAGTGTCTCCTCGTTCACTAAGTTATCTGGTAATTCCTTTGCTGAGGGAAAATGCTTAACTCCTTTAGTAAATATAGAACGATAAAAATGTAATACTTTACACACATATAGAATGCTTTAAGTCATTTTGAGATCCCCGGAAAATACTGATTTGGAGATCTTCTTGTGTGGATTGCCGAACTGCCCAACACGCCCTGCCCTTCCTCATATAACAGAAAGAGTGCCATGTGTACAGTGCTTGATCGCTCTTTAGTCCCCGGAAAGGATCACAAAAGATCATATCCAGCCACCACATTTGTACATGTTTACAAAACTGTAGGTCCCAGCACCTTTTTTCTGTTGAAAATATATGGGGGGGAAACCATCCATTAAGCCAGTAGTTCCCAAACTTTCCTTGCAGGGCCCCCCTTTTCTATTTAGGAACATTATCAAGCCCCCCTCCCTATTCAAATGCATGCATGGAAAACTGATTAATGCAGGAGTTGCAGTGGTTCCCCAGTGGTAATGCAGTGGTTCCCCAGTTTGGGAACCAATGCATTAAGCAATCCTAAAATGCATGTTAAAATTAAATAAAATGTTTTTACATTTGATACCAAATAACATTTGATACCTATCTATTGTACCTTTTAAATCCTATAGTATAAGTAAACTTAACACTCCCCTTTCTTTTTATGGCTAACCCCTAACCTAATAAATTAACATTTTAAGCCACCCAAGCTCTAAATCTAATCCATTAACTTAACCCTTTAACCTACCCAGTGTGTACAGCAAACCCTTAACCTTCCCCTCAAACTTAACCTTAAAGCTACCCAAACCTTAAGCATAATCAGTAAATGTAACCTTTAACCTATTATAGTTCTAAACATAATCCAAGTCCTTAATCTAACCCCTAAGCCCCCAATCACACCTTTAAGTTTAAATGTGTTGAGAGAAAGTATTCACTTTTTCCTCATTTTTTTATGTTACAACCTTATTCCAAAATTGATTCATTTTTTTCCTCAACACCTCATAATGACAATGTGAAAAAGGTTTACTTGAGAATATGGCAAATTTATTAAAAATAAGAAAACTGAGAAATCTCATGTACATAAGTATTTCAGACTTTGCTCAGTACTTTGTCGATGCACCTTTGGCAATTACAGCCTCAAGTCTTTTTGAATATGAATATTATTATTATTATTATTATCATCATTTATTATATAGCACCAACATATTACGCAGCGCTGTACAATACATTAGAGTGGAGATACAACACAATATAGTACACACAGGAACAGGTTATGACACAGGAGGTATAGAGGGCCCTGCCCGGTCGAGCTAGGCATCTTGTGCTATAACCAAATTGTAGTTACAAGTTGGTTATAGCACAAGATGCCTAGCACACCCCTAGAAAGGTTTATTTTTAAACTTGTGTTTTCGTAATCCAAAAAAAGAATGGCTCCCCCTTTCAAGAATAAAAAGGGGTCAGGTATCATAAATGTGCCCCTCCTAGGTGCCCAGACCAGGCCCACACTTGATCTTGCAGAAACGGAATGCCCCACTTCAATCAATACAACCCTGGCTGGCCAGAACACCAGATCATCTAGGAAAGCGGTGCCCCCCTCCCCCAGTCAGACTAGGGTTGATCGCATACTTCAAAGAGGAGGAGACCCCACAAGGTCCTTTATTGGAATAAAAAAAAACATTTTTAACTTACCATTACCAACTTGCTAACCATTTTTTAAAAATAACAATATTAATGTTATAATTGTTATTCAATAATTAATTCTATAATCAGTCAACAACCATCATTGTAGATCTAGCATTATTATGATGAAAAATGCTCCAATATGAAACTCCCTTGACATCCCACACAGAATAATGGAAAAATGGCAGAATGTGTGATGTAGCACCACTACCTAAAGGGTGTTTAGAAACAGACTTAAACATCATGAGTTCAGAAAAATCTCTGTTAGGTTAGGGCGCGAGGGGAACTGCTGCAGAGTCTCCTCTACCTCTCTGGCTGTGTCAGCGGAAGATGCAGAGTGATTGCAGCTCCCACGGACACGGAGAGAGAGACAGATAGGAGTTTATCTATCTCTCTCTCCATTGCTTATACCAGCAGGGCACTGTACTCTGCTGGCATAAGCAATAATACAGTTCAGCCGTGGGCGGATCTCTCATCTGACAGCTTCTCCAGCTCCCCAGGTAATCTCCTTGCTGGGAGAGCTGGTGGGGAGCCAAGGCGCAACAATATCTTGCATTCAGACCATAAGACGCAGGCACTTTTCCCCCCAATGGAGAAAAAGTGCGTCTTATAATCCAAAAAATACAGTATTCTGTAGATTTTAAATTATACAATGTTTAATGGCTGGTTAGGAGTAAAAATAGGCTCCTTACAAGACTATCTAAAACTAGATAACACAGAACAGAACTTGTTTTACTTATTAATAGTTCAGAGCTGTGGGTAAAAGTTGCAACCTTTTTGTTCCTCCACAAATGTAAAAAAATATAGAACGTTTAAAAACCTGTCATACTACTACTACTGAAGGTGTTTTTAAACTCCAGCATCTGCTGATGCCCGCACAAGCCTCCGTCATGTTACTATGGGCGCAGGTGGGCTGCGGCAACATTAGCCTGTCATAGCCCCAGAGGTGTTAACGTTTTAACTTTTAACGCAGGGGTTTTAATGACAGTGGAGCCTAGGGCTTACAGTCATGATGACTAGGATTTGACTGGACAGGTTAAGTCAGATAACATTTTTATCCAATACACAAGATTAATTTTGATTATACTTTTTCCCAGCTTTTCCACACTTTAAAATATCAATGATGGCATTGTGTTTGTTTTTTGTTTTTCCTAAGGTCCCACTGCAAAGCCCAATTTTTTGAAAGGATTCATTTATTTTAGTTAGTTTAGTTTGGTAAACCTATCAATTACAGAATCAGAAAAAAAACTGGAGGCCTTTTTTTTTGTTTTAATTGTCATCATACATGAACCTAAAATGTTGCTATTTGTCAATGTTGGAGTCTTGGCCTTGAGATGGTGGTGCATGACAAAATCAGATCACTTGTATTATAATTTTACAAATAAAAAAAAAATTTTTTGACATGCTTTCAGATGTGTGTTTTTTGTTCATACCAGTAACTCATGCAGTCTTGGGTTGATCAGATCTTGGAGGTTTGTTTTGTCTTCTGGGCCGACAGTCTGTTTGTATTGCCACCTCTCCGGCACAAAAGGCCACTTCATTTCCTTAGCCTCCTGAATGAGAGTCCTCAGATCGTCCGGCAGAGAGGCTAGAAAAGGTCAGAGTGCATGTAAGGATATCTTCAGGACATAAAGACACATTTCATTCCCAGAGTTATGTTCAGCACCTCAACTGCTATAACTTCAGTTTCCCACACACCTTTCTGCACTTGCTACTTGCTGCAGCCATTGACCATACCTCTAATAACAAGAAAATGTCTGTCAACTTAGGTCCTATTCAGTTCTGCCCTCCAGGTATGCGGGACCAATCAGCCATTAAATAGGTTTTTAGTGGGAAGCAAAACATTTATACAATTGTCACAGTGTGGAGACATACTTGTTTTCAATGTCATCAGGAAGTAAAGCCATTAATGTTGTAATCAAATCTATTTTCATCTGTTAAAAAGATATCCTTTTGTATGTGCAGCACTTAAGAATAGTGCTTCAGGCATGATATATGCTGATGATCCAGCATCTACGGTCATTTCCAAGTCTACAGCATTTCACCTGGCTAAGAAATAGATCTGAAGCATCAGTTATGCAACAATATTTATGAGTAGTTTACTTAAAATGTAAATGTCTCCTATTTGCCCCCCCCCCCCTTTGGTCTTTTAAACAATATATTTTATTATTTTTTTCCTCTGCTGCAGAGACACCCCAAAAAGTGTCAATAGCCCTACTCATTCACCCAAAGATTACAACATTGCATTTCCATAGTACACTTGTTTGTTTTAAATTTGTTTTTTCTCTTTGATTTTGTGTTCTTTCATAGCAAACTAAAGGAATAAACATTTGTAATTGCCACAATGTTCTCGTATACATGGTTTATTTTCTGACAGGAGTGCCAAAATTTCTGGTCATAACCATTTATGCACTGACATTAAACCAGAGTTTAGCAGTAGCATTATGGATTTTAACTATCAGTAGGTACTGGACCAACATCTATCAAATGTGCCAGACCCCTTTACATGCACCACAATGTATTAAATTCCCTGAACGAGGCCCACATATGGGGTCCCAAAACACTACTGGGGGTTTTTAGGCACCAATCATACAATCTTTTTAAAGATAAAAAAGTCTTTAATTTCACAGGACCATGTTATAAAAAATACATATACAGTAAATACATTACATTCACAGATATATTCAGATAAAACATGCTTAAGTGTCCAAACTTCCTCAGATCAAATATTGCATAATGCGTGTCCATATATAAAACTCCAATATGTTTTGCCCCTCAACAGGCTCCTCAGGGGGAAAAAGAGATGGAGACACTGTAGGAAGGAGTAAACATTTGTAATTGCCACAATGTTCTGGTATACATGGTTTATTTTCTGACAGGGGTGCCAACATTTCTGGTCATAACCATTTATGCATTGACATTGAACCAGAGTTTAGCAGTAGCATTAAGGATTTTAACTATCAGTAGGCACTGGACCAACATCTATCAAATGTGCCAGACCCCTTTACATGCAACACAATTCCCTCAACGAGGCCCACATATGGGTTTCCAAAACACTACAGGGACAGTAGTAGATACAATCTAATTAAAGATAAAAAGGTCTTTAATTTCACAGGATGTTATAAAAAAAATACATATACAGTACATACATTACATTTACAGATATATTCAGATAAAACATGCTTAAGTGTCCAAAGTTCCTCCGATCAAATATTGCATAATGCGGGTCCGTATATCAGACTCCAATGAGTTTTGCCCCTCAACAGGCTCCTCAGGGGGAAAAAGAGATGGAGACACAGTAGCACTAAGGACACAGAGCACAAAAAAACATTTTTTCAATACATAAATGCACATCAATACATGGAGCCCGTTTACGGCCGAAACGCGCCTGTGGCTTACATGCGGGCACACAGTATGCAATATTGATCTGGGCAACTTTGAACACTTAAATGTTTTATCTGAATATTTCTGTGAATGTAATGTATGTACTGTATATGTATTTTTTTATTACATTGTCCTTTGAAATTAAAGACCTTTTTTATCTTTAACTAGATTGTACGATTAACAATGGTGCCTAAAAATCTCCAGCAGTGTTTTGGGACCCCATATGTTGGCCTCGTTGAGGGAATTTAATACAGTAGCATTAGGGAGCCTTAAATACATTTTTTCAATTGATGTTTCTAAACTATCTACTTTTTATTTCTCGTAATGTTAAAGGATCATTATACGTTTCTCAAAATAGGTGCAATGGCACATAACAGCATTCTGTGATTTTGTTTTTTTTTGTTCAGACTGTATGAGTTTTTTTGCCAAACAGTGGAAAAAATTGATTATGGCGTCATTAAGTTTTACTATATCTCCATGTGAGAAAAATGCCCCTTTTACCAAGCCCGAAAATATCTCATCCATCTTCCCAATTCTCTGCCTGACAGCAGCCAGATCGTGGCATTCAGTCACAGCCAAAATCCAGCTGTAGCATATAAGACAAATTAGATAATGGTTAATGTACTACTGACCCATAAACTCCTACATGTTTTTAAAACACACATCTACATACACTTTAAGAAATCTGGTATCCAGCGCACAAAACATACTTTATGTACTTTAGTAGGGAATTATTCCACAATGCATATTTTTAAAATAAAATCAGATTAGCAGAACATCTTCTACACATATTAACCTAAATCAAGTTTAAGAATGTAATAATCACAGTTGTACATGAAACTCTGCTCATCTTTTTCTGTTTTATAATTTCTGTATTTTTGGAAGCAGACAACTCTTGAGACTTATTTTTTTTCTTATGTACAATCGGCGAACACAAATTTTAAAGCAGACAATACTCTAATGAAGTGGTTCCCAAACTTTCCTTGCAGGGCCCCCCTTTTCTATTTAGGAACATAATCGAGCCCACCCCCCCCCCCTCCCTATTTAAACACAGGTTAAGAATAAGGGCCAGTCCCCCCCTGGAATATCTTCGTGCACCCCCCAGTTTGGGAACCACTGCTCTAGTCTTAAATTCCATTTCAATTGGCCATTTTATTTAAGTGAAGCTATGTCATCAAGTCAAAGGGTGCATGGCCAAATTCAGCAGAAAATGGTCTTCCCTTCAAGGGATTTTCTAGTTATGGCTAAAGCTGGGGATAGACGGTTAGAGTTGTGGACGATTTTGCTGTAGATCGACCGCCATACCGCTAATATAATGCTTAAAACCGAAATTCGGTCATAAATCAGCCAGGAAATCGATCTAAGAATATACAGACATGTCCCTAAAAGCCGATTCCCGACACGACAGGCTGTGCGTGATGAGGTCATCACGCAGAGTCAATCTGTCTTATTGGTCTATGGCCGGCTTAACACTTATCTTTGAGTGCGTCTGGATATAGAGAATGGCCTACTACAGAGTGTAGAATGAAATCTTTACTCTTTACACAAAATAAATATCTACCTCCCTGGTTCATGATGCTGTGGACGTTTTTTTCTGAGACACTGTCCACAATCTCAATATCGCCTTGCACTAAAATGCCTCATCAATGCCAGTAAAAAAGGGTTAATGAGCAACATACAACAGATAAGTACTATGATCATCTTAAACGGAGACCTTCAAAATGTTATGCTGGTTTTTCAGCTATGGCACTACAGTCAACCTATGCTTGGGTACCCAATAAGAAAGTGATGCTTGGAGTAACCAATGAACACACAGGCCCTGGCCCTATTCTCTGTTGGTGATCATGGTGTCACTGAGAGAGGCTCATACCTATGGTCCCACCCTCATAATACTGGGCATTAATGATTTGTAGATACTTTTTCATGTGTTAAATAGTTTTGCAGACAAGATAAAAAGTTACCATTTACAATGCAAAAAAAATAGAATAAATGTGTCCAAAACTATTCGAATTTTGAATGAAATGTGATATTACTAGGCAAATGTTTAGGAAAATTTATTTTTTTGCTCAATAAAATGTGAAATATGCATTCCCCTCAAATGGGGAGGGGCATTAACTATTTTATTATTCTGGCACTTGAGCATGGCAAAGCTGTGTACAGTGTCTAGATCATGGATGGGCAAATGTTTGGACTCATGGGCCACTTTGATTTCTTAAATTTGATAAAGGGGCCAGACAGAGAGCCTGTAATGGTCGAGCCCTCATATGTGTGCCAATTCCATGCATCGCTGGCATCACAAATAATAGCAGTGATGTGTATTGGTGACGTGTGACAGGGATGTTGTTATCTTTTTAGATTTCTCCCACTTGGAGAAATCTCCAAAAATGGCCATTTGTTGCAATGAGCAGAGATAGTCCCTAGAGACTGCCTGTAGTCACCATGAAAATGCGCCCACAGATTCATGATCACGTCACTGCATCGTCAACCCCAAGGCAACGTTTGGACACCAATAGGAATTAAGTGCACTCATTGCAGAGAACAACCAGAGGGGAGCATCTTTACAACAATGTGACAAAGGGCCAGAAAAGAAAGCTAAACAGGATCAGGCCACAGGGCCTTATGCCCACCCCTGGTCTAGATAGTAGTCCCCAGAGACCATCTATTATACTGGCCTTGGGTGAAAATCTAACATCTGTACAGCTGTTTCTGACACTTCGTTCAGTGATCCAGCAGGAGAAAACAAAAAACAAATGTTTACTGACATGTCGGGGTACTGCCCATTCATCCTCCAATCTTTATAGAATGAGCTGGTACCAGTTTCAAATCAATTAACATATTATGCATCATTTTAGCATATATAATCATTTCCTACCTTTTGAGACAAACTCCAAGAAATAGTAATTTGCTGAAGCCCACTAAATAATCTCTCTGCCTACTCTAATGTTGAACCTTTAAGGACATCAAACACGTGTGCAAACCTTTTAATATAGCTTAACTGATCGTATAGTTCTAGGCCATAGGCAGCTGTGTCATACACAGAACCTTCAGTGTGAAGGAAGTCATATAAAATAAAGGGATGGGTTACTGTTGACAACCTTTAAAATATATAGTCTATGAGGGGGAAAGCTTCAAAGTGTTTTACTGCACGCAAATTGCTTTTTAAGTTTTTACTGTAAAGCAAGGCATCTTCAAACACCCAAATTCATACATTTGTCAAAACTCACATAATGGTCACTTTCACTGGAAATGTATGACACTGGTGACACATAACAGCTCAAGCTATTAAAGAATAACTGCAGCTTCTTACTTAGGCCAACAAACAGACCACCCAAATGAGCACTGATATGAGTCTCACATGAAGGATAGGCTTGCTGAACAGACATTTTGGCTGAGCATAGCTAATCAAGTGAGGATGCCTGCAGCAAAGACAGTCTACTGATTCTTTTCATGCTTCCAAGTATAAACAGTCATGGTATGAACCTCTTCCTGTCCACCTTCAACTGTTTTGTCACTGCATGGCTAAGCATTGAGAGTACTTGGTGCATGGTGTTTAGTTACACTCCTACTGTTTATGGAAATAACATAATTGGATTTGATAGATTTGATTTAAGTAGGCACCTCTGTAGCCAATAGTGAGATCCAACATTGGTATGTGACATAATAAAGAGTTGAAGGTCCTGAATGATAATGGGTTTTAAAAGTCTTAGAACATATAGAGCATAATGTAATATATTCATATTAAATGGTTTCTTTAAGCAAAACAATAAAAAGTATGTTATGTTGCATTAATTAAGTAATATATAATCTAGTCGTAAGTTGGATATTTTTGACTAGCTGGCGCTGTGAGTTGATTGGAAATCCCTTGAATATGTTATCATCACCATTGCTGGAGATGTAGTGAAGGGTTGTGGGGACTTTTGAAAAAGAAAAAAAAAGCTCTAGCACAATGGTGGGGAAACTTTTTGACTCGTGGGGCACATTTGCACCCTAATTTTGATAAAGGGCATGGACCAAGAGACACCGCCAAAGGTGTGCCACTAATGATGGCGGTGATGTGTAAAGGCCCCCATACACGTGTCGGATTCCCACCGGATTCTGGCACGATCGATTCCGGGCGCGTGCACGCGAAACGATCGTGCCGGAATCGCATGCAGCCCACCTTGTCCGATCGATCAGGTCCGATCGTTAAGGGGCTCAGAATCGGATCCGACGGAGAACCAACATGTTGGTCTTTCTCGTCCGATTCTGCCCGGATGGCAGAATTGCCGGAATCGATCGGATGATGAATCGATTGGACATGGAATCCGACATGTGTATGGCTAGCTTTATCTTTTTAAATTTCCTGCACTTAAATAATATGCTCATTCATTGCAATAAGCAGGAATAATTCCTAGAGGCTGCCCATTGTCCACATGAGGATGTGCACACAGTGTCAACATGGCAACGTTTGGACACTTCTAAGCATTATGTGCACTCATTGCAGACAAGCGGAGGGGAGCATCTTTTCAACAAGATGACAAAGGGCCATAGAAAAAAAAGCTAAACAGGCTGAATCTGGCCCCAGGGCCTTAGTTTGCCCACCCCTGCTCAAGCACATATAGTTTTTGCATACATTAAGTTTAAATTCTCACTTGACTTTGAACTTAATTTATGCAAACACTATTTGAGTTAAAGTAATACTTTTTTTATATCCTTGTAGTATAACCTTGACCCTTCTCTACATCTCCAGCAAGTTAAAAAACATTGTTTCTAACTGCAATTGCTTTATTCCTAAATGCTGGAAAGAATTAGTAAATGTGAAATGACAAAGGCTCACTTTATAGCCATCTCCAGAGTATCTGAATAAATAAAAATACTGTCCAGACTAAAAGATTTTCTGCGTTTCTCGCTTATGGAACATGTCGTTTAGACTATAGTAATTTGAAGTCACAGTGTGCAATATGGTAACAAAAACTGTTATGTTAATGATGCCAAGAGAGAAATTGCTCTGGAAAAGGCGGTCATTATAAAATTAGTGGAAGATAAATAGGGTTTTGATAGAGAGAGCAAACAAAAGCTTTCCATTCTGTGTGTGACTGGGCAGTAAAGCTGCAGTGTTGTGAGCTCATGCAAATGTCTTCACAAGTCTGTTATCTGAACGTTAGGCCTGCTAAAGCAGAACACCTGCTAGTGGAAGAGCATCCAGCCCAACTGCTTGACATCAGTGGCCCCGAAGAGGAATACCCTGTCCCTTGCTATTCATTCCTACAACAGTATGACTTCTACCATTGTAACTGCTGAACTATGACAATATGTCCCACTCAGTGGTCTCTTTAATTTATTATCATTAACAGTTTATACAACAAGACTGTTCCCATATTCAATGCATTAGAAAGAGACTTTGCACTAGGCAAATATTTAATAAATACTTTAGCATACATCTGTTAGCCTTATGCTCTTGGTAAGAGCTCTGTAGCCTAATTTAAGGTAGACATTTTGAGAGTTGTGCATGTTAATAGTATTTATCTAATAATTAGCAGCAAATTAAGTAGATTGAAGTTGTAGAAAGTGCTGTCCAACTCCAGTCTTTAAGGGCCACATTCAAGCCATGTTTTTGTATGAACTGTGATATCCTGAGTCTTTGTATACCACACATTACTTAATTTACTGCTGCCTGTCATAATGTATGCAGATCACCCAGGACTGGAGTTGGACAACCCTGTATTATACAATCAGAATACAAAGATAACTTAATATTGATTTAAGTGCATATGTCCTTTACACCATATAAAACCTGAAAACAATAAAACAATGGGAGATGTCAGTATAAACAGATTTCAGACAAAACATATGGGATGCATAAATGAACAGGTTTAAATGAACAGGTTTGCAAATCATGCTAGTGGGGAACATATCTATGCTATATTTATTTTTGGTGGTCCAAGAATGTAAGAAACAACATGAACACTTATGGATTGTTGTTATAAGGCCTGGTTCAGACCAATCTGTATTTATGCACCTATCTGCGATAAAGGAAACACATTGCAAAAATATCCAAAAAGTGCACATTATATCCAATGAGCCAATTAACGTAAAGCATTGACACTCAATGGTCAATGGATTTAAAGTGTCAACAAGGCATGATCTACCCTGTTTCCCCCGAAAATAAGGCATCCTCCGGAAATAAGGCACCCTTGAATTTTTGCCTCACCCTGAAATATAAGGCATCCTCCTTAAAATAAGGCACCCCCGAAAATACGGTAGTGTAACCCTGGACAGGGGGGATAAGAGGTGGCAATCAAAATGACACAGAAGGGGTTACTAATGGTAATCCCCCCTCTGGGTGTCCTGTGCCATCCTGTGATTCCCTCCTCTGATCCCCCGTGTCATTTTAAGTGATACCCCCACCCTGATACCCCAGTCCCCCAAAAATAGGACGTTGGGCAAAAATTTATATAACAAAAATAAGACACTGTCTTATTTTTGGGGAAACATGGTATTTTAAATGGAGAAGCAGAAAGCCTATAGAGTGAAAGTAGTTAGAGGAAATATGTGAGGTGGATGTAGATACACTGTATTTTGTTGAAAGTATTAGAAAACCTGTTTTTACATACAGGCATTAACTTAATTAATATGCCAATCTTGATCTATAGCCTTTAAATTGATTTGGCCCACTCTTTGCTGCTATACCAGCTTCAACTCTTCTGAGCAGGCTTTCAACAAGGTTTAGGAGTGTTTATCTTTATTGAAAGTCTTTATGGAACTTGCTTTGTACACTGGTGTCATGTTTGAACAGAAAAAGAGAAAAACAGTTGGGAGCATTAAAAAGTCTATATGTCCTGGGATTCTGATAACTTTCATTGTTTTAAACTGACCCTCTGAAAAACAACCCCATATTATAATCCCTCCTCCACCAAACTTTTCACTTTAAATATTGAAGTAAGGCAAGTACCGATCTCTTAGCAGCTGCCAACCCTAGACTTGCTCATTGGATTTTCAGACAAAGCATCTTAATTTGTCACTCCAAAGAACTAATCCCCACTGCTCTAAATTGGTGAATCTGATGGTTTGTGCAGTGCACTTGGAAATATAAGGCTTGGATACAGTTGCTCAGCCATGTTAGCTCATTCCATGAAGCTCTCTTTGTACTATACTTGATCTAATGTGAAGTCTATACAAAGTTTGGAGGTATGGGGTGTCCCAAAACTATATATATATTATATATATGAGCCAGGGCCAGTAGACGAGCGACGGAGTGGAACATGATGACGAGTATTGATGTGTGCCGGCCGTTACTGGCGTCCCCATCCAAAGTAATGGCAATGGTCAGAGATTTACGGACATGTCCGTTCTCTGGCTGACCGAGCTTTGGAGCGACAGGGATCTAATCGCCCCATGGGGCCCTTGTGATCAGCAGGCTATTTTGCTGTCGACCGTTGTGTGAGCACGCCAGAAAAATCACCCGCACATCATGGGTGCCCACTTGGGGCAATAGATCCCTGTCGCCCCAAAGCCACAGCAAAATCGACTGCGGCTCCCTAGGTGTGTGGGGGCCTTTAGTCAATTACTTTTTCAATCTTGAAAAGGCTAATACAGTAAACTGTCAGTGCTATATTTGGTTTAGTTTTCGGCCACCGTTTAAAAAGTTATTTCAGCTACTTGTTTGGGTCATGCCATTTTGACCAAATGATTTACCTTTGTAACTAGTACAAAAACACAATACCAGATGTATATTACAGAATATGAAGCACTGTTAATTCGTTATCACCTGTCTCTTGTTCCCAATAGTCAGCCTGGGGCACTTGTATAATGAGGATTCCTAATCCTTCCTTTACTCTGATCACTCTTCTCACTTCCTGAATCATGTAATCTAATCTAATCTAATGATTACAAGGCTACTATTCACCTTATCTGGAACTAACCCTTTTTATTTCTGCTGATCAGTAGATGAATCCTAGATAATGCCTGAGAAACCACTGAGCACTACCAATGATAGAATTTCAACAGGTGAAAAGGGTACAAAACATCATCCTACATATAGTACTTATATTATTGGGAGTAAACATAGAACACATTATATGGATCGCCATTGCCAAAATCCTGCTAGCTGCTCTGATCTATATGGCTTTAGCACCTTTGGATCCCTGAAGCTACTATAAAGAAAAGCTATAGTTTCATTTCTCTAGATTGTGTTTCAGTACATTTGTTAGTTACCTAAATTGTAATTTATACCTATCAATGTTTCTTATTTGCTTTATTGTTGTATGTAAAATATTCCTTTGAAAGTGTTTGTTACATATTTTCTATAAAGTTTTATTTGAAGAACAGGTGTGTAATTAGCAGGATTACCAGGTCAAAGTCAAGGGCAAAAAGCCTGAAAAAAGGCAGTGACAGATTCTCTTGTTCCTGTGTGTATCTCAACTCTAATGTAATGTTTAGCCCTGCATAATATGTTGGTGCAATATAAATAAAAGCTAACAATAATAGGTGCCTTGGCCAGTCATGTTAGGGACAATGGTTTGCATAAACACAAGGGTCAGTGTACTGTATTTAGTTGCAAATCCCCATCAAGTTTCTAGTTTTTCCCATGTCACCTCACTTAGGCCTTGTCTTTATTTGGCATCATGGACGCATAAGCATTATAATCCATTGTGCCCAATGGAGTGGTTAGGACGAATTTAGGGCTCGAAGAACCACATTTTTTTATTTATTGTGGCACGAGCTAGGATGCCTCTTTGGAAACATATTATAAGTACTATCAGTGTCTTCCAAGTGTCTTTTCTCCCTGTGCTCGCCACACACCAGGGGGAAAAGGCACACTGGAGACAAGCCCTTACTGGTTCATTTGCAAAGGGGTGAATGATCTAGGTCTGATCGACCTGGGGAATCAACAGGTAGGTAAGTGGTCACCATGGGAACTTGACAGATAGTTTATTTAGTTCGAGGCCACTACGTTGCAGTAATGGTATCACAGCTTATGCTTGTGCCCTGGGTAGAGCTACTAATGTCACTAAAACAATTCAGTACTGTGATACTGGATATTTTTTTTAAATACTATTTATACATTTATATAATAGTTTTTTTATTAATATATTTACTACAAATACCAAAATGAACTGCTATTAAACTAGTTGCCACATCACTCAGCCAGTGAATGTCAGGATATGGAGTCCAATAAAATTTTCAGTTATGCTAATTCAATGCCATCATTAGCAGGGAAGTACACCGGGCCAAAAGCTGTGACAAATATCATTAGGACCAATTTTCTATGTATTGCTGGTTTGTTTAATCCTCGGAATTAAAAAAAATGTTTTCGTCAACCCTCTTTGGAATAAATCATGCAAAACTAATTAGCAAGTTAAGTCATTAAATTCAAATCTCTAGGCCATTCAATGCTAACACATGTGTGACACGCTGCGGCAATCGCTTGTCCTCCATCATTTTCTAATATTCAAAAAAGTATGTCACCTGCCATCAAACTTTTGCTCATTGTTCTGTTTCCACACATAAATGCAGCTCCGCCTGGGTTTAGTGGAGCCTGTAATTAGAAGTGACAGCAATTCATCCTAACAAAGTGAGCTTCCTTCTCTGCCTGCGGTCCACATCCCATTCATGTCCCACAAACCCAACAGTCCAGCCAGCCTCGCCTGCCAAAAGAAGAAAAATAGAGCAGAAGCGAGTGCATGTGGCTGAGAGGAACCTGCTGGCTGTCCTGTGCCGTCGCATAAGGTCCTCACCTCCACACCGCTGGTAGTCATTCTTCTCCTGCTCAGACGGCTCTGACACCTCTGAAGCAAGATCATCCAGCATTTGCTTGCACTCCTGTAGAACAGCCACAACCTTCTGATTATTCATGATGACTGTTTCTCACTTGACTGTGAATTGAATGTCCCTGGGTGCTCTATGATCAATGACCTAGGAGAAGACACATATTCCGAATAAAAGGGATCTTTCAAGGTTGAGGTACCTGCTGAACAAAAGAGGAAAAGAGATGATTAACTAAAGCATCATCAATTATAAGCAAGGCTCAAGCTGTGGAGAGATAAAGGGGGAAAAGTACATAAAAACACAGGACAGCATCTGAGCTCTTTATTATAGAAGTGTGTGAAATTACGGCAGGGTGCCTGACACATGCAGGGAGGGAACACGTAGCTAAGATAGGAAGAGATACAGAAAAGTTGACACAACTTTATTCAGAACTTCAAATGACATGATGAACTATAAAGCTACTTGTTAATGAAGAATCTCAGCCTGATTCGGATAAAACACCTGCCATAAAACCATGAACGTGTACATTGTTAGATTTACAATGCGTTTCTTAATATATGAATTGGAATTGGAACTGGAATTCTGCCTGGCACACTTGTTAAAGGTTTGTGAATAATTAGGAATAGTGATAGGTTCAACAAGACGACTTTAAAAGCAAGTCAACATTGACAGTATTTGTTTTTCTTTATCGGAAATTTTAGGCACAACATGAACAATAGTTTATGGACACCGGACCATAACAACCATTCAAGCTTGTTGGACATCCTTTTCCAAAACTATGGACAATATTATGGACCTGACCTACGACTTCTATTGTACCTGAAGGCCTTTCATAAGATTTAGGAGTGTGTCCATAGGAATTTGTTTCCAAAATGAAAAGTAAGAGAATTTAAAAATATATAGAGGTCAGGTAGAGATGTAGGATGAAAACTCCTGGTTTGCAATTCATGTTCCAACCTATTGCAAATGTGTTTAGTATGGTTGAAGTCAGGGCTCTATGCACACCACAAGTTCCTCCACAACATACTCATCAGTCTTTATGAAGCTAGCCTTGTGAAAAGTTTCTTATCTGTTGTCACAAGGTTAGATGGTCAAAAATGTATTTGTATGCTAGAGCAGAAGCAATAACCTTCAATGAACTGAATAATTTGGAACTGGATAGTGCCGAACTAAAAGTAGGATGAAGTGAAGTCTAATCAGAGCAACAGTCCAAAAAAGTATGTAAGTTAGTTCAAAAGGCACCACAGCTCACATGAAGAGGTTAAAAGTAACCAATCCAATAACTGATTGTAATTGATTGATTGTAACTGATTGACCATGTATATAGTGCACTCTTGTTTATAACTATACAAATAATGAACCAATTATAGGAAGAAATCCAAAAAGGGGGGGTGATAGGTAATTTTAAGGATTTCAGACGTATATAAGGAGGGTTGATAAGGAGTGTAAATGTAGAATTAAGAGGGTAATTGAACCATGTAACAGTTTTTTCTAAACTTTGCCATGTTTCATGATTAATGTCATAAACCTTTTGGGGACAGGCAGATCTTAGGTGCTCCTTGTTCTTAGTGGTATACCTGCCTAGTTATGCATCACAAAAGATCTAATATGGCTTACAATGGCAGTTATCAGAGAATAACTATATATAAGAATAGAAGTGTTGCCTTTTTTCTGCAATCATTTTTATACATATGGACAGCATCTTTTGTATCCTTTACTTACTACATATGTTTCAGATCCAATGTCATTGTTTTCCCCACTACATCTCACAGATCTACAAATATTTTAAGGTTTGTTCAATTCCCGAACTCGCGAATCATTTGGGAATTGAACGCAGCCATCCTTTCAAGCGCCATTACTTTGTATGGGTACCTTTAGTGGAGTTTACTCATGAGGTTTAAATGATCTGGTCTAAAGTTAAATAGATGCTCCAAGCAAAGAAAATTTCCTTGGGAAACCATCAACACAAACTTTTGTATGTGTGACTATACTAAAGTGAGTTTTCACAGACAAACCATAAATATCAGAAGAATATAAAGTCTTGCCCAAAAGAGTATTTTTATTACTATTTAGCTTTATATACTATTCTATATACTTTTTGCTTTTTTGGTATACAAGAAAGTCCTATCAAAATACAAAGTAGTAAGTAAGCTTGCAAAATATGATCATTTCACAATAAAGATTGTGCGTTTACATGTCACTTGTAGTTGATCGTGTAACTCACCTGTTAAGCCCCCCATACACCTTCAGATTCCTCCATACAACTTTCATGAGACCTACCAACAACTATGTATTATAGTGACCTCCCTGATAGAAAACATAGTGATTGGAAGGTGTAGAAAGGTCCTCCTATTACATGGTTTTGGTAGAAGAAAAGTTGGTTGTACAGAAATTGCATGGTAATTGTATGTGGTGTATGGGGGGCTTTAGGTATAGCCTTAGCATATCCAATCCTTCTTATATATTGAATTTAGCTTTTTGGACAGTCAAGCAAAACTTAAAATGTATTATCTATTTTTACCCTTTATTATAACAGTTTATATTTTAAAAGCACAAGAAGTCTTAGCAGTTTGTATATCCGGTATACTAGTAATATTTAAAAGGTCAGTGTTCCATTACACTAAGACAACAGTGTTGGTAACTGTTGCCATGCTGTAAACTTGACGGGCATCTCTAAACTTTTATAGGGGAATGTGCGACTCTAGTACAGCTTTGAAGAATCTTTTACTTTGGGCGAGCAGAAGTACATCGGGTGACTGTACTGTGTCATGCAATTTGCCTGGCCGTCCCTGCCCCCGTATTTTGTTCTACCATCTAGTGTTCTTTTCATAGGGAAGGAGCGGCACAAGCTGCATTAAAATAAAGAGTGTGCTCAATCAAAAAAGGCCTCTCTTAAGGCAGGCTTCTCTTGTTAATATGCACAGACATAAAAAGGAAGACTCTTTCTTCCTATAGAGCTACAGTGTGTGCAAATTGCAGGGGGCTTATTGGCATAAATCTCTGTAGCAACTTCTGAGGGTAAACTGGATTTACATTACTTTCTGACAAGAATTAAATAGGGGTCTTGTGGATATATGAAGAGATTTTTAGAAGGCAACAGATGGGCCTGAATGTGTTCCCTAGGCACACTATCAGTGACATCTGTGTCCTCTGAATTCTGGTGGTCCCAGCCAATTAAAACAGTAAAAGAATAGGCAAGCAGGCTCCTGAACAGCCAGCAATGTTGGTATTTAGTTATAGGGCCGCCAGTAACCCTAAGCCGACAACTTGTTAGAATGACAATAGAACATTTGTGAGTAGGGTTAATATCATTATTTTTAGCTTTACTGACTTCTGGTAAGGAGTATAAAATGAGGCGATCGCGGGCCCCTGTGAACCCATGTTGTGGAGTGAATTCTTTAGCCATAGAATCTGCATTAACAATATCCTACAAAGGTGATTCTCCCGATACCCCTTTAAGGTTAATAAAACATCAAAATTGTGAATTTACAAATTATGCCAGAAATTGTGCATGTGTAACATTCCACAATAGCCTCAGAAAATAATAACGCAGATGCCCCAGTCTATCAAAGAGAAACTGCTGAAAAGTGTAAACAATTAACTGAATCAACGTCCAAGACATACAGGCAGTTATGCAAAATACATAGAAGATGTAGCTCTTAGTGCCATGGGTGTACTTACTTTTTACTTTACTGTACTCATTTTAGCATTATATTTGCTTTGATAAGCATGTTACATATGCAGTTAAAAAGGCAAACATTATTTTTCTTGTTTATTTATATTTCCCCTATTTAAGTACAGCTTTGTCTATAGATAATACAGTGTATCCACAAAGTATTCACAGTGTATTCATTTTCCCACATTTTGTTACAGCCTGGTTAATTTATTAAATTCTTTCCTTTTGTGCATAATTTTATTTTATTTGCTCAGTACTTTGTTGATGCACCTTTGGCAGCAACTACAGCTTCAAATCTTTTTGAGTATGATGCCACAAGGTTGGCACACCTATCCTTGGCCAGTTTCAGGTGGTTGGATGGGAAGCCCAAGGTGAACAGACTTTTTACGATCTCTCCAGAGATGTTCAATGGAATTCAAGTCTGGGCTCTGGCTGGGCCACTCAGGAACATTCACAGAGTTGTCCTAAAGCCACTCCTGTAATATCTTGGCTGTGTGCTTAGGGACTTTCTCCTGCTGAAAGCTCAAGAGTTCAAGAGTGCTCTGTATCAGGTTTTCACCCAGGGTGACTCTATACATTGCTGCAGTCATCTTTCGTTTTATCCTGACTAGTATCCCAGTTCTTGCTGTTAAAAACATCCCTACAGCAAGATGCTGCCACCACCATGCTTCACTGTAGGGATGGTATTAGCCTGGTGATGAACAGCAACTGGTTGCCTCCAAACATGACACCTGGCATTCACACCAAAGAGTGCCTTTTGGCAAACTACAGGCAGGCTGCCATGTACCTTTTACTAAGGAGTGGCTTTCATCTGGCCACTCTACCATACAGGCCTGATTGGTGGATTGCAGAGATGGTTGTTATACTGAAAGGTTCTTCTCTCTCCCCAGAGGACCTCTAAAGCTCTGAAAGAGTGATCATTGCATTCTTGGTCACCTTCCTAACTAAGGCCCTTCTCCCCCGATCACTGGTCCTAGTGGTTTTAAAAGTCTTCCACTTATGGATGATGGGGGCCCACTGTGCTTATTGGGACCTTCATGGCAGCAGAAATTTTTCTGTAATGCTTCCCAGATTTGAGCCTCAAGACAATCCTGTCTCGGAGATCAATTCCTTTGACTTCATGCTTGGTTTGTGCTTTAAACTGTGAACTGTGGTACCTTATATATCATGTCCGATCAACTGAACTTACCACAAGTGGACTCCAATTATACTGCAGAAACATCTCAAGGATGAGCAGGGGAAACAGGATGCACCTGATCATTTGCTAGCTTCATGGCAAAGGCTGTTAATACTTATGTGCTCAATTTTTTCATTTTTAATAAGTTCCCCAAAATCTTAAGTAAACTTTTTCCATGTTATCATTATGAGGTGTTGTGTGGAGAATTCTGAGGATAAAAATGAATTTAATACATTTTTGGAACAAGACTGTAACAGAATTCTATGGAAAAAGTGATGTGCTGAATTTTTTTTTTTAATTAGATATTATTCAGTCATGAAGGCACAATTCATCAACAATCGGGTGTCCATGTCTTCCAGTCTTTTCCTAAAGGCCCCCATACACATATCGAGTCACGACCTATTTTTCGGCCGACTGATGTGGGTGCTTGTGGCAATTGGTTGGCAGCAAAATCGGCCGCGGTTTGTGGGTGCCCACATGGGGCGACAGACCCCTGTTGCAACCAAAGCTCATGTCTTCCAGTCTTTTCCTAAAGGCCCCCATACACATAACGAGTTGCGACCTATTTTTCAGCCGACTGATGTGCAAGCGTGCTTGTGGCAGTCGGTCGGCAGCAGAATCGGCCGCGGTTTGTGGGTGCCCACATGGGGCAACAGACCCCTGTTGCAACCAAAGCTCGGTCAGCCAGAGAACGGACATGTCCGTTAATCTCTGGTTGATGCCATTCGTTTGAATGGGGACCGGCGCTAGGGTGCCACAAGGGTGCCCGCCGATACTCTGAGTGACGGGGTGCAGGGTGATGATGTCATTATGCTGCACTCCGTCGCTCGTCTGTCGGCCCCCACTTGCTATGTGTGTGGGGGCCTTAAGCCTATGAAACACAGTGGCAGATTGACAATGTGGCTTATCAGAGCAAAAACAGCGAGACGTGGGTCCCATTCATACATTTACCACTCAAAAACCACATCGATTTTCAGACAGTTGCACATACAGATAACATTGGGGTGGTTGTCAATATCTGACAAACGCCTCCTGAACACCATCACAATATGTGCACCCGCCACTCATAGTGGCTGGAAGGTGATTTCCATGAGAGAGAAGTGGGGGAAAGCACCTAGAGTCTTGATACTGCAAAAAAAGAATAGTAAATGCATTGCAATTTTCTTCTGCTTAACACCCTGGGTGTAACGGGCTTTTCGCGCCATTTTTTATAGAGCGAAAAGCTGCTTCCCAGGCAATCGCGGTGGATGAACATGGAGGTCTATGGTGCCGCCCCTGCCCCCTTTGGCGTCACCGATGATGTCGAAGACATGGGACCAGAAAGGCTCTGTGTGCCTGCAGCTCTGAAGTAATGCTGCAGGCACACGGAGAGCCGGCTGTTGTGCCCGATCCTGGCACAAATGCAGTTTGATTCACGATCAAACTGCGCCTGTTCTGGCTTCGGGCATAATGCCAAGGAGGTTAAGCTAGCCATACACGTTTAGAGCTCAGAGATTAATTGCAGTGCGGTGACGTCACTGCGCTGCTTGTGGTCGCTGGCAAAACAGAACTCAAACAGGAATCGATATGTGCGCCGATGACACATTGATTCCCGCTTAATAGTTTGTATGGGGACCCTGGTCCCTGTACAAAGTATTCAGATCGAACAGAGATTTACCATCTTGGCGGATCCCCATTTTATCAGTTCCTTACGCGATTTTACCCTTTTTGGGGCAATGGCTCAAGGTGGGGTGCCATAGTTTTAAAAGATCGATCAATGATCGATCTGTGGGAACACACACGCACATCGATCTTTGGGGAACCTATGGCATACCTACATGTGTATGAGGGGAAAATAACTGTCTGAATGCCTCCAAGATAAACTTGTTTATTTTTAAATGATCAGTAATCAGATTCTCAAAACTGTAATAAGCACCAAAACTGTTGTAAAAAAATGTAATTTGTCATGTTCATAAATGTAATCAAAGTAAGACTCAATCAAAACTGGTGTAGGTAGGCCAACATACTTGTCTGTATTGATATACTTTCTCCTATTTTTACACTGCTGATTCTTTAAATGCTAGGGTAAGAAAGGTTACAAGCCCAAAGCAATTCCTGCGGCTAGAGGCTTCTGCGAGCAATGCCATCCCCAATCTTGGCCGTGATCTATTGTTAATGACATTGGTCAGTCTATTTGCCTAATATGACATGCCTCTCATTAGATACGGCTGTCAGTCATTTTAGATGTATTTCAGACATAGACAATTCCCTACTTACAATACTGAAAAATCAGTGCACCTGTTGTTTTCCCCTTTACAAAAACAATGCCCGTGTATTACAAGACGCTTCTTTTATTAAAACAAAATTCAAAAACGAACGACTTACTCACTGGCTTCAGTGAAGCACATATCTTTTACATCAAAGATGCCTTTGAAGTGACTAAAGGCTTAATCCATAAACTGCTCAGGCACTTCCTCTCTGGCTACAGCAGTCTTGTCAAATAAAATGGAAGTTAAGGAAATTATCTCTATCTGTTAAAGTCCAAAAAACCCCATCAACTAATGACAGACTTGTCACAAATGACAATTAAGCCAAATTGTTAGGCAGGCGAGGCCTAACGATTTAAGAAATAATCTAGCAGGCTGCACTAATCTGGTCATCCACCTCTACACTCAATACAAGTCAGATGGCGGCCTGAAAACAGCTAGGTCTTTGTCAATGTTAAAAGAGCCTGGAAGGGCTTGTCTTTCATGAATATGCATTGGCAGCTCTGTGGCTTTACAGACGGCCTTGTGAAGGACGGTATACAAACACAAACACTGCTTAAGCTGACTGACCCGGCCTATGCCAAAATTTGGGAAAAGAATGAGAACCCACGCTTCTAGGAGAATCCTCTTCAGCTCAGGGATTTCTCTTGCTGTCTTTATTTACCAACTATTATTACTAGCTCCTAGGAACTCTTTATGAGACAAGAGAGGAGAGCAGACACGTGACGTGACCAGGGCCTCTAAAACTTTCTGACAACACACCATTTGTGAGGCAAAGCATTTGCTAAGGGATTGCTTTTTTAATTATGGCATTTTAGTTTAATATAACATTTGCATATTTGTGAATATGTCATTCCCATTTTTCACCATTCACTTCTTGGAAGCTACTTAATCATGAGAATGGCTCTAGACTTACAAATATTTATTTTTGCAAATTTGCCAGGTGTGGTTTAATGCGCATTGTACTGTCTGTCTGTCTGCAAGTCTTGGTCTGGACTGAAAACTGTGAACAAATGGATCTACAACTATTGGCTTAATGTTCAACAAGTTAAAGTTTCTGGTCTACAGAGATACAAATGGATGGAGGAAATGACAGTTGGGTACACTAGACACAATATAGAAGGGAGATACAAATGGATGGAGGAAATGACAGTTGGGTGCATTAGATACAATATAGAATGGAGACGGCAGTGATTGGAGGAAATGACAGTTGGGTATACTTGGCATAATATAGAATGAAGATGAAAATGAATAGAGAAAATGACAGTTGGGTAAAATAGATAAAATAGGGTAGGGAAATGGCAATGCATGGTGTAAATAAGAGTAGATGGCAGTGATTGGAGGAACTGACAGTTGGGTACACTAGACACAATATAGAAAGGAAATACAAACGGATGAAGGAAATTACAGTTGGGTACATTAGATAAAATATTGAATGGAGACGGCTGTGATTGGAGGAACTGACAGTTGGGTACACTAGACACAATATAGAATAAAGATGAAAATGAATAAAGGAAATGATAGTTGGGTACACTAGATAAAATAGGGTAAGGAGATGGCAATGCATGGTGTAAATGAAAGTTGGGTACACTGGACACAATATAGAAGGGATATACAAATGGATGGAGGAAATTTCAGTTGGGTACACTAGATACATTAGGGTAGGGAGATGGAAATGGATGGTATAAATGACAGTTGGGTAAACTAGACATAATATAGAAGGGAGATTCACCTAACACCAGAAGTCCTGACCATTCCCCAAGCTATGGAATATGGATAATCAGGGATTAACCAGCACTGCTCACCTAAATGCTTCATCATCAAAGTAGGGATAATCTCCATGTTGAAAA
Organism: Ptychadena robeensis; assembly: GCA_036250615.1. Lineage (NCBI taxonomy): Eukaryota > Metazoa > Chordata > Amphibia > Anura > Ptychadenidae > Ptychadena > Ptychadena robeensis. Next base: position 164,174,984 of record CM070032.1, read on the forward strand.
AGCCAGCACAAACTGGCACAATGTACTCACTCATGTGTAATCACGTACCTCTAGGCTAGGAGTCAAGCGGTGTCCCCGCAGTGATGATCGCCTCTGTGTAGAATTGATTTTAAAAAAAAGGCTGTGGGCCGAGGGAAACTTGAACAAGGGTCGCATTTGGCCCCGGGCCGGACTTTAGACAGGCCTGCATTAGATACAAAGGAAGGGAGACGGTAATAGATGGACGCAATGGCAGTTGGGCATAAAGAGATTGCAGTGACTATAGGAAATTTCCATACAACAGTGAATGAAGATGGCAATGGATGCTGACAGTGGTACAGAATATAGATCTATGTATGTATATGAATTTAGATTTGTAATAGTGTAACAATAATGTGAAATGTATTTATGGTAATTTTATGAAATTTTCAGCTATGTTGGAAGTTTGAATCTCCTGAGCATGCAAGGTACTAAGCACATCAAGACAATACTTTTCAGCATTATGGAGCTCTTACGGATTTGAATGTCAATGAATGTGATATGGGAGAGACACATAAAGCTAGCCATACACGTGTCGGATTCCATGTCCAATCGATTCATCATCCGATCG
>CM070032.1:164188784-164230334 GCA_036250615.1 Ptychadena robeensis
GGGATCAGGTGCTTAGCCCTCAGGGTCCTCCGGTCGGAGGCGAGCCGGGGTAGCCGCAGGACGTCTGTTGAGACTGGGTGAACGCGGGAGGGGACGGTCCGACATCGAAAGTCTCGGTGGTTCTGGTAGATATTGGAGCCAGTCCTGGACACGGACGGGTTGGATCTGGAACCTCTGGAACAACTTTGGTAAGTCAGATGGCGAGCGTAGCGTAAACGAACTGGTGGCAGACCGCACAATCAGGTGAACCGGATAGCCCCATCGGTACTGGAGGTTGGCCTCGCCCAGCCTATGGAGCAGTGGCTTCAGCATGGCTCGTCTTCTGAGAGTATTGCGCGATAGGTCCGGCATTATTTGCAGCGGTGCACCATCAAAGTCCACCGGTTTCTTCCGCCAGGCATTGCGAAGGATGTCCTCCTTCACTGTGAAGAAGTGAACCCGAGCAAGTACATCGCGGGGTCTGGAGAGATCGGAAGGGCGTCGTCCGGCGGTGCGATGTACCCGGTCCAGGATTATGTTGGCAGGTGGAGTATCACCCAGGAGGGAGCTGAACAGGGCCGCCACTGTGTCTTTCAGTTGGTCCGGCGGGGTGGCTTCAGGGAGACCCTTGATCCTGATGGTGTTGCGGCGGTTCCTATCCTCCCCATCCTCCTGGCGAAGCTGCGCGTCAACGAGCTGGATATCGTGCGCTGCCAGTCTCTCCTCTATCTTGGCGAGTTTTGCCTCTGTAGCTGCTTGTGCCGCGTCAAGGGAGTCCAAGCGAGAGCCCATATCAGAGACGGCAGTCTGGAGGGGTTGGAGATCTCTCTTCCAGGTGGAGTCCATCTTGGTGGCCAGGGCATCTAAGTCAGCTTTGGAGGGTATGCTGCGGAGCAGAAGCTGAAATGCAGGCGGGAGGTCCTCAGCTGTTTCCAGCCTGTCATCCTCCTGCTCTGATGTGTCTTGGATCGGGGAGTCCGTGGTGCCTGAGGCAGAATCCGACCCAGGGGGAGACTCAGCTAGGTTCCGGCGCTTCTTGCCTTTGGCGCCAGGGGTCTTGTCCAGGCGGGAGTCCGCCATTTTGGCTGGAGCGCGCTGTGATTTAGCTGGCGGCTGCGCGCCGAAATACAGGCGCATAGGGGAGTCTTTCTGGTCCTTCTGCTTCCCCCTCGATCCGGGCGCCTTAGACATCCCTGCAGGGCTGAAACGAGGGATCGGTATCGGTGTTTTGCGGTAGTATACGGCGGTGGCTGGCGGGAGCTCACAGGGATGTGACTCTACTCGTCCATCGCCAGGCCACGCCCCCCTATTATAAGTTTTAAATTAAGGCTTTGTTTCCATTGTACGTCGGGAGCCCTCCGCTAAGCGTATACGCTAAGCAGGGGTCCCGACATATCCCATAGACTCAGCCTGCCGGCGGATGGTCTGTTTAGACATCCGCCGGTGTACAGGCTGAACGTACTCGACTACGTTCAGCCTGACACCGGCGGATCGGGTCGGCGCAATGAAGACAGACCCGTCCGCCGAGCAGGTAAGTCTATCTGCTACGTCGGGGACCCCCGCTAAGCGTGTACGCTTAGCGGAGGGCTCCCGACGTAATGGAAACAAGCCCTAAGATTTATAATAGTTAGAAATGACATATGACATCATGCGAAAATTATATTTTGCTGATTAAATGCATTAAATTATTCAATAAAATAGTTTTTAGAATTTATTATAACATTTAGTTTTAAATAGCTATTTTTAAAGTATGAGCTCATTTAGTCATAGTTACAAACTCACTGCTGTTCAGCTTTCTTGGGAGTTTCTTATGTTGAGAAAGAAAACTTTTGAAAGATGAAGCAACAGATGTCGAGCTCTTGCCTCATTCTCAAGTTCCCCATTGTGTAGAATCAAGTCTTAGGTCGCCCTCTAATGGAGAAATCACATTTGTGCTTCGAAATCATATTCTGTTATTTACTGACCTATTTATTTAGCACTGATGTGTTTCACTGCATTGGAGTTTATAGTCTAAGCCAGTGGTTCCCAAACTGGGGGGCGCGAAAGTATTCCAGGGGGGCGCTGGCCCTCATTCTTAACCTGCGTTTGAACAGGGAGGAGGGCCCTACAAGGAAAAATTGGAAACCACTGGTCCAAGCACACATTTTAACCAATATCTATGACAATCAAAACAATTAGGGCTATTGTTCAAATTCCCTTTGACTTTTCATATGTACTACTACTAGTGATGGCTGAACTGTCCACTGGGACAATGAATGTTCGCTCTTCTTCTCATCGGCGAACAGTACGTGTGTTCGACTCGCCCCGTTCGCCAGCAAGAAGTCGTCTAGTATTCTTCCTCAGGCTAGACCTTACCACGCCTGGTCTGGCCGGAGGAAGAATTATTTAATTAGAGATCGGGTAGAGACAGGGCATCCGACTGATGTCACTTGCGGTTTTGGAACCATATACCGGAAGTGACGTTGTGGCGTAATTCCTGGTACAGTTTTCATTCAAATTCCTTGTCAACAGGCGGGGAATGTGAAGTTCTCCTCGTACAGGCGGACCGCAGACTTTTTTAAAAGTCTGATCTGCCTGTTCGTGGACAGACACAGCCGATGTTCGGCCATCACTAGCTACTACTAATATACACCGTACATACATTATATGTGGTGCATCACTTTTTCCACTTTGTTATGTTACAGCCTTATTACAAAATGGAGTCATTTCCTGTTTTCCCTCAGAATTATACACACGACACCCCATAATCACAACGTGAATAAAGTTTACTTGAGGTTCTGGCAAATTTATAAGAAATAAAATACTGAGAAATACCATTTGCATAAGTATTCACAGCCTTTGCTCAATACTTTGTTGATGCACCTTTGGCAGCAATTACAGCCTCAAGTCTTTTTAAATCTGATGCCACAAGCTTGGCACACTTATCCTTGGCCAGTTCGGCCCATTCCTTTTTGCAGCACCTCTCAAGCTCCATCAGGTTGATGAGAAGTGTTGGTGCACAGCCATTTTATATCTCTCCGGTGATGTTCAATTGTATTCAGGTTTGGACTCTGGCTGGGCCACTCAAGGACATTCACATAGTTGTCCTGAAGTTACTCCTGTGATATCTTGGCTGTGTGCTTAGGGTCATTTTCCTGCTGAAAGAAGAACTGTTGTCCCAGTCTTAGTTCAAGGGCATTCTGGAGCAGGTTTTCATCCACAGCGTACATTGCTGCAGTCATCTTTACCTTTATCCTGACTAGTTTCCCAGTTCCTGCCATTGAAAAACATCCTCACTTGCTTTCCAACCATGTTTCAGATCCTCAAAGAGTTCTTTGCCATGAGGTGCCATGCTCAACGTTGACCAATATGAGAGCGTGCGAGAGCAATATTACTAAAATTTAACACACCTATTTCCCATTGACACCTGAGGCCTTGTAATTCTAATGAGTGAACCCGCATGTTGCTCGATTGTGCTTCAATCTATAAAACAATTTAATATATCGTGTATGCCTAGCTTTATGAAATATTATGTTATCATTCTCTGGCAGAAGCCGACAGTAAAAGGTTAGTTGTGTTATGTTAACAACATTGCAGGACAAGTTTGTCTCAGCAATGATTCCAGTCAGGCTGCATTTAGTCATTTCCGGGAAAAGCCCGGAAAGCCCCTGTCCCCTGTGTGAGGGCGTCTGCATAGAGCCCAGGTGCCCAACCTGCGGCCCGGGGCCGCATGCGGCCCTTTGGGCGTTGTTTGGCGGCCCCTCTTGGTAGTCCATATGCGGCCCACAAAACCTAACTGTTAAAGCACATGGCATAGCAATTTAACTGTGAAGGGGTCACACGCTGACCCTCAACTTTGGCTCCTACATCAGTAAAATTGTAATGTTGATCGGAGAAACCCGGTCTACATATGAGCGCTGCACCCAGGGGCAGGAGGGGGGGGGGGCTGCACCCAGGGGCCGGAGGGGGGGGGTGGGTGCTGTCGGGTTTTGACTGCCTGTCGGGACCTGGTCCACCACCTGCTGAAATATGTCTACGGGGGGAGGGGGGTTCTGGATCGATGTTATGTGCAGCCCTTAAGTGATGCAGAGGGCCGCACTTGTGGCCCTCTATATCAACTCAGTTGCCCACCACTGGCATAGAGCATGCAGTTTCTGGGGGGGGGGGGCAGAGGCTTGGCATACAAATTCCCTATGTTCTCTCTATTCTCGAATGGCTACCAGGGGATGCCAAGCATGGGTCTTTCGGGCTGTGACACTTTTTCAGGCGTCAGGATGCAGGAAATGTGGCTTTTCCAGATGGGAATGCTTCCTTTATGCCTTAAGATACTGAGATTCCGAAAGAGTTCTTTGCCATGAGGTGCCATGCTGAATGTTCAGTGACCAATATGAGAGCGTCTGAGAGCAATATTACCAAAATTTTACACACCTACTCCCCATTGACACCCGAGTCCTTGTAATTCTAATGAGTCACATAACACAGGGGAGAGAAAGTCGCTAATTGGGACATTTTTTTCATTGTACTAATTTTTGTTGCCATAATTAAGACATTAATGGCTGTCTGTCCAGTTATGAGGGGATAGAAAATTTTAAAGCTGTACAATGACTACTGTACATTGTATCAAAGTGTATCACACCCTTTCCTTTGTCCCGACTCTCAGCTGACGATTATTGAGAGATGGAGCCTAGTCAGTACTGCCTGTCAGATCGGGATTTACTGACATGTTCGTTCCCGGTTTAACCGACCTTAACAGAAAGGCATACACGGCTCGGAATTTTAATAGATTAGAGCTCTGTGAACGTGTATGTTGCTTGATTGTGCTCCAATCTAAAAAATAGATCGAGCTGTTTATGCCTAGCTTTATGAAATATTGGTTATCATTCTCTGGCAGAAACAGACAGGAAAAGGTTGGTTGTGTTTATATTAACCATGTTGCAGGACAAGTTTGTCTCATCAATGATTCCAGTCAGGCTGCATTCAGTCATTTCCCGGCTGTACACAGTCAGCAGCTGCCCGGAAAGCCAATGCCCACTGTTACATCCATTGTTTCTTTAGAGTAGTAGAAAGAACACACACTTCACAGCCACATGGCATGGAGGAAAAGCAGGAACAAGTGTATTTGTATCAGGAACAATAGGCAGTTGTATAGAATATAAAACAGTGGCCCCTACAGGTGACCACCAACATAACAGGCAATATCAAACATATTAATCTAATACACAACACCCACCCCTGTGTGAGGGCGTCTGCATAGAGCATGCAGTTGTGGGGGGGGGGGGGGCAGAGGCTTGGCATTCAATGCCCATATGTTCTCTCTTTAAGGACAAAACGCAAAAGGCTTCCAGGGGATGCCTAATGTTGCGTTTTTCTGGCTGTGACATTTTTTTAGGCGTCAGGGTGCAGGAAATGTGGCTTTTCCAGATGTCCATGGGAATGCTTCCTTAACCTCCCTAGCGGTTGAGACAAGCCCAGCTCGTCCGCTGTTCAGGCTCGCCCCAACCGCAGGGGAAGCTGGCATCGGGTCCACCCGATGCCTCCCTGGAAAGCTGCAGCCATTGTCTTCATTTTCCATGTTAATGGAGGAGCACCGGCTTTCCCGCCCACGCAGCTGGCGTCAATAATGACACCAGCTGTGTGGAGAGGGGCGGAGGGAGGGAGCGAGTGACAGGCAGTGTACTTTGTACGCTGCCTCGATTGCACGTACCGCGCCGTTTTTATGGGCAGTGCGCTAGGGAGGTTAATATCTTAAGATACTTAGATTCTGAATGAAACATGCGCCCAGTGCTTTACACTCCCTACCTCTTACATCAGACCTATGGAAAGAAGCAATATCCACCAACAATGCCCTGGCTTGTATTCTGCATAAGGTTTTAAGCGGTTCAGTACTGTGAAATAAACAAATTATCTTAAACCAGTGTTCCAGTGTTGTCCTACCAGTAATGAGCTAACCTTGTAGCCACATCACAGAGGCGGAGTGATCTCCACTGTCACTTTTCTATTGACAGTGGAGGAATACTTTTTTACTCATAGGGGGTTTGGCTTAGGGGCTTCGGGTGTGGGGTTAGGCTGAGAGGATCATGTATTAGGGTGAGGGGCTCTGGGAGTGAGGGATTATATGGGTAAGAAGGTTCGGGAGAGGGGTTCTGAGGGTGAAGGGGTTAAGGTAAGAGCTTCGAGAGGGCTTTAGAGGGTTACATTTATGATCCTGTGGAGATGCAGGGTACCACATCTTGATAGGGTAGGAGAGATTGTCAGAACACCGGACAAGCCGATCACAAAACCTAAAAAGCACAGAATTACCTTCCCCTCTCCCTTGCTCCTAGTGCCACCTTACTGTTTCCAAAACACCATCCTCTAAGATTGCCAACACTGACTTGATCCAGTTTCCACTCCACCCTACAGAGCGTGACGGGCACTGGAAGGGCTAGGGGAGACTGGATGAAGGGATCTTCACCCGATCTCCCTTCTAGCCCTTTAGTGGATATCACAGAGGGTCTCCACCCTTCCAGTGACACTGCAATTGCCAGGCGCAAGGGGGCTTGAAAGGGTAGACATCACTGTGATTCCCAAGTCACTTTACTCCTGGTGTGCGCTGTGGCACTGCCACTAGAGAGGTGGAGAGTAAAGTTATCAATCTATTTTCACCTTTCAGGATTTTTTTTCCCAGTTTGTCCTTCTGGTGATGATAATGCAAAATGGTAAACGGGTGATAGAACCCATCTTCTGACCCTAATATATACAGAAGACATGAATAATAAAGGTGTTTACACACAGTGTGTGTGTCTGAATCATGCATTCATCAATGCCATGCATTTAAAAGAAAATGATCACGCTTTTATACTCCCGAATACATCTGATGATAAACACATTACATCATATGTGGAATTTCTCTGCAATGAATTAATAACATTAGAAGGTTTCCCAGATATATTACTAGAAGAAAATGATCCTGCTTTTATACGACTGAATACATGATACTGACGATAAACACATTACATCATATGTGGAATTTCTCTGCAATTAATTAATAGTAACATTAGAAGGTTTCCCAGATATATTAGTAGAAGAAAATGAAAGTGAAAATAAAGCTCATACCGGTATGATGAAATACAATGCAATGGTAACCACACACACACAGATGAATACATTGTGACCACAGGAAACTTCCTGCTGTTACAGACCTTTTACAGTACACAGAGTTTTACTAATCCCCCCTCCCCCTTACCGAGCACTCTTCAGATTTCTGCCCTTATTGAAACATTTATCTAAGGATTTCTTTAAGTGTGAAGAAAACAGGTCAGACAACTATCTGACAAGTCTGGTGAGAAGCGCAGTCGCAATAAGATAGAGCAGTGGTTGCCAACCCGGACTACGAGCCCGAAGGCACTAGAGATCAGAGGAGTCGTAGGAAGAATGACACCCAGCGCCTCTCTCTCTCTCTCAAAAGGTGGAATTTTGGAAATGTTATTATCTGAATTTGCGAGTTAATTACAAAGCCCCTGAACCTGGTATCATCCCCATATATAAAGAAGAGTTGTGTGCATGCAAGTTAGGAGGGAGGGGATGTTAACCCAGTGTGGGACCGTTGTGATGTAACTTTCAGGAATACTTCTTTTAATGCGTGTATGGGCTTAAGGACACAGGCAAGGGGGCCTTAAGGAAAGAAGGTTGGGAACCACTGACATAGAGAACACAAGAATCACAGTGACAGACAATCAGCAGAAATCATATCTATACAATATAATGCACACAAATCTATATGTATGTGAATAGTACAGATCTGAAGTGGATGCAGTGTTAAGCCCCATACACCTTACAATTTCTTTACAATCAACTTTTGTTCTACCAAAACCATGTAATATAAGGGCCTTTCTAAACCTTCCAATCACTATGTATTCTATCAGGGAGGACTCGGCACTACATAGTTGTTGGTAGATCTAAATTGAAATTGTATGGAGTGATCTAAAGGTGTATGGGGGGGGGGCTTTAGGTTTGTCTGTATACTGGGCACATTGTAACACTTTTCAATCCTAAGGTAAGCATACACCATTCTATTGCTATTTCACTGACAGTTGATATTTAAATTGCACAAGCCAATCGACTGTGTGGTGTGTGTGCTGCTAGTTTACCTGTACAGTTTATCTACAATCAAACTTTGATTTTTTTCAAACTTTGTAAAGCCCCCCATACACCTTTAGATCACTCCTTACAATTTCCTTTAGATCTACTAACAACTCTGTAGTATAGTGGCCACGCTGATCAAATACATAGTGATTGGAAGGTTTAGAAAGGTCCTCATATTACATGGTTTTGGCAGAACAAAAGTTGATTGTACAGAAATTGTATGGCAAGATTGTAAGGTTTTTGGGGCCTTAATATAAGGACTTTTCTAAACTACACAGTCAATCTATATTATAGAAAGGCCCCTGAACAACATAGGTGTAAAGGTATTATTTTAGGTTATTTGCACTTGTTTTGCTCCCCAGTCATACATCTCATTGCTGAAGATACAGCATAAGTTATCATGTAGTACTAAAATTAATTAATGATGAATAATGATGATAAGATGATGAATTTCAATATTAACATGCAGAATGAAATCAAGCTAGTTAAGTCCCCCATACACCTTTAGATCACTTCATACAATTTCCTTTAGATCTACCAACAACAATGTAGTGCCGGGTCCTCCCTGATAGAATACATAGTGGCTGGAAGGTTTAGAAAGATCCTCATATTACATGGTTTTGGTAGAAGAAAAGCTGATTGTACATCAATTGTATGGTAAGATTGTAAGGTTTATGGGGGGCTTCAGAGCCTGCAATTTCAATGCTAATGTCACACTTATTATAATATACCTCTATCTAGTGCAGCAAGACGCAGCACATTAAATAAGGAGTACGTGCTGGGAGATAATATTATATACACACATCTAATCCTCAGGTTATAATTTCTATCAGGATTATAATTCTTACACCAGCAGCATCATCCATGACATAATAATTATACCAGACTACACACCAGGTACTTCCAGGTGACCACACACATTTATTTCAGGCTGTGTAAACTTACCTAACTTTCTGTACTGACTTTCTGAGGACAATAACAGAACTTCAGGTGCATTACTTTAAACCTAGAACGGGAAGAATACAACACTGTCATTCACTTTTGAAAAATGCCAATGGCTTGGCTGTCTCTGCTTTAAATGTTTTCTGAGGTACAGAGCCAGAACAAGCCTAAAGCAGAGGTAAGTCAGATTTTCCATACATGTGACATGAGAGAAATGAAGATATGGCTAAGGACCACCAGGCATTCATCCCAGAGCAGTCTGCTATGGTGCATTTAGTACATGCATATTAATTTTAATGGGCTTCCAACATAACCCAGAGGACTGAACGCCTTACCTGCACCAAGTATGGCTAAGGCACCTTCATGAATGGAAGAGACTGTGTATTAACAGTTGAGCCCCCCCCCCCACTAGACATCCTGTCCCTATATTAGCATTATACTCACTGTTTATATACATCTCCTCGTTTGCAGACAAGCTTTACTCATCAGTAGGGTCACAACAGTCGTCATCATCCCATCAAACTGTGGAGAGGTAGCAACCTAACAAAATATGAAAATGAGATAATTACCATATGAGACAATGCATGCCACTTACGAAGAAGGGACCCTATAAAAAATGTACAGGGAAGAAGTTTGTAATCCCCTGCAGAATTTGTACGTTTGCCCTCCAGCAAAGAAATATAATTGCAATTATATGCTTGCTGTGACTGTGGGAGACAGAATAACAACAAAAAACCCTCACAAACCAAATTCACAAAAGTAAGAAATCGATGCTTATTGCAATGAGGGAAATAAGTATTTGAATTTTGGCTAAACCCTTGTTGGCGTAACAGTTACAGGACTAGTGTTTTTTTTTTGTTAGAGGGAAAATGTACAGAATCTGCAGGGGATCAAATACTTATTTACCTACTGTGTTAAGCTGGACATAGACAGGTCTTTTTCCCGTCGACTACCCAGCCGACTGACCGGGCGTGATGACTTCATCACGCATGCACACTACTGCAGAGAATCAGCCAGGCATCTTTGTGTGCTGGCCATTACTTCGGATGGGGACTGGGGAACTAATGAGATCGGCCAGGGAATTTACCGGCATGTGCAATCACCGTGCAATCCAACATGCGGCAGATTCCTGGTCAATATGACCAGGGTGCGCACCAGATTCTCTGCCGACCCGACCGCCGATCGATAGCGGGAAATGCACATGGTGGTCAGTTGTCGAATCAGGAATCTGCCCGTCTATGCCCAGCTTAACCCATATCACATTATATCTGGATCATTACGCTTATAAGCGGGAGTGTAGCTTGGGTAAGTTTATTTACATATATTTCTCACCCAGAACTACACTTAGGGTTGTTAAACCTTTCCAAAGGTAACCTGTGGCGTCCTTCTATGTTTGCATCCTGGACGATTTGATCCAAACCCTCGTGTAGAACTGAGAGATCCCTGATTGTTAGGGTTAGAACATTTCTATTTGGACTGGAGGAAGCATCCACAAAGACACATCATTTCCTGAGACATCGATCAATAGCAGATACAATGATCATCCATAGGAATTATTACTTAAGAATCAATTGTGTTTAGTATGTTCGGCATAAAATGGGGAATCCATGATTGGTCATGCCAACACCTTCATCTCCATAAAAAGGAAAAAAAAACATTTTAAGGGATCGGCTTTGCATCAATTACACTGTGTCCATATTGCAGGCAATCGAATCGCAAACAGATCTAAGTTAAGTTGCTGATAAGTGTATGGCTAGATTAAAGGTACCCATACATGGGTTGATTCCCATGACATCAACCACTTTGCGCAAAACGATGTGCACTATTTTGGTTGCTACTTTGGATGAGGCCTATGGACTCCATCCAAAGTAATGGCGATCGAACAGGGATTTACCAACATGTTGGTTCCTTGTTCGATCTACATTTCTTCAAGCGGGTTTAAGATGGAATGGGTTAGATTGTCAAACAATCGCAGCGATCGATTGTTCAGGAATTGAATGGAAAGGCGATACAAGTATGGGGGCCTTTAACTTGTTTTAACGTCTGGCCTCTTCCTTTCCTCCCTGTAGAAAGGGGGAGTTGTACAGCAGTTCTTCTATACTTCCTGTTCTATGGTGACAACACTGCCCTAGAAGCACAGCACAGTGAGCGTTGTCACCCTATGATGGGATAGATGTAACAGAGGAATATAAAGCATAACACAGGGCTATAGAACCAGTAAATGAAGTTTGTAGAAGTGACACACACAGTGACCACCTCTCAGAGCCCATTACCTGCGCTGTGTAGTCAGGAGTCCTCATGGCTTCCAGGAATAGCTCAGCACCGATTGGACGATGGAGGGGCGGCCAGTGACGTCACACGAGTTGGGGAATTCCATAATAAAGAGAAAGAAACTTGTGCGGAGGGATCGGGTGACCCCCGGTGTCCCCCTCCCCCGGAGTTATGGGGGCGTGTATACAATGACAGGCCGCTATGGAATGAGGCGGATGGGGGAGGGATGACTGGGAGGGATCATGGAGGAGGCAGGACACTACACAGTATACGATCACACACTGTCTGACACTGATAACACGTCTGTACACTGATCCAGCTGATACCACTGATACTCAGGTGAGCGCTGTGTGTGCTAGGTGTGATGTGTGTGTCTGAGAGTGTCACTTATAGGGACCTGCACCCCTCTTCTACACTTCTATGGGGTGGGGTACCTCCTATGTATCTCTTCCATCACCAGGCACCATATGTGTATAGATGACTTGTGTTGTTATCTTCATTATGACTTGGAATGTACTCATGTCTGTATGGTTGTTCATTGGAATGTCTGTCTGTCTGGTATGTACAGACATTGGGCTGCATCATCTTAGTAAATATCTGCTGTGAGCCACAAAACATTTTAGGGATCCACCATTGTGACCTCTATCATCATCAGTACATGCCACTCATCTTCTCCATCTTTCTATAGAACGGAACAGCAAGTCTTTAAAAATCAATTCTAAAACCGTCACCCCAAATTCTAACTCAATGTTTGGGGTGATAGTTCTTTAGAAAGACTGTGGAAGGTGTGTGGGATGTCACAGTGCTACGGTACTATAGACAGTGGAGAAATTGGGTGTTTACCCCAAACGATTCCCCAAACTGCTGATGGCCCTTCCAGGTGGTCAGATGATTTCTTGAAGCATGTTTACACAAATTGGGTGAAGATAAGATGTTTTAAAGATGGCGATGCATACAACTTTTTTTTGTAAGAGAAATCTAATATATTAGTGTTGCATTGGTAAGAAATGGTCAAGTTTGTCGGTTGCCGTTTAAATTTTTAGAAGCTGATGTGTGTAGCTTTCTTTACTTTCCATAAAATAACCAAACACATTAGAGCGGGCCCGCCTGGGGAGACGCGAAGGTATTCCAGGTCCCTCATTCTTACCATGCGTTTGAATAGGGAGGGGGAGGGGGGGCTCGATAATGTTCCTCAATAGAAAAGGGGGGTCCTGCAAGGAAAGTTTGAAAACCACTGCATTAAAGGATGATTGAAGTCAGCACAACTTATTTCTGACTATATATTTTATAGACAAATGTACTATAGCAGTGGTTCCCAAACTGGGGGGCGTGGAGGTATTCCTGGGGGGGGGCCCTCATTCTGAACCTGTGTTTGAATGGAGGGGGGGGCTCTATAATGTTCCTTAAAAGAAAAGGGCCCTGCAAGGAACCACATTTGTCCCTATAGACAACTACACAGCGAATGTGGTATATGAACCAATGTGCAAGATACTCCAGTTAACTGTGCAGTTCAGAGCTCCCTCCTAAGTTAGAACCCCTGTTAGGTATGTATAGAGGAGGACCAGACAGATGTCCTCCATGATATGGTGCCTAGAGGCCAGCCGGAGGGGGGACCATGGACATTTTTTTCTCTGCTATTTGTAAGCTAATAAGTAGTTTTGTTGCTGGTGAATAATGTAGATCAGACCACTTACTGCTTTTTATTCCACTTCTATATATCCTGGCAAACTGTCTCCATTGTGGTGACCCCTATAGTTGGTGGGCTAGAGTTGAATGTGTCATCATGTATTCTGACTGTACCCAGATCTGCACTTCTTACTAAATGTACTAACCAGGCTATTCAGAGACATAATTACATAAACTTTAGAGTGGAGTGCGGAATTTTAAGCGTGTTAAGCTCTCCATACGCACAGGGTTGCCGGACGTTAATTTAGATGGGGACCCTGATCCCCATCCAAAGTAATGCGATCGGCCAGAGAAACAGACTGTTCTGGCTGATAGCGATTTGGGTAGCGGATCCATTCCAACAATTGCCGCCAATGGGCACACCAATGAATCAGCCACGGATCTATGCGTGTATGAGGGACTATAGTGTTTCGCTAACCATACATGGGTTGACTATTGCAAGATCAATCTCAAATTCGATCGTCTTGTGTGAGATATCAATTTTCTTACCACCACACAGTGATCAATTTAAACACAATCAATTCCTTACTGTAGATCAGTGCACATGCTCCGTTGTGTGATCGCATACAGAATGATCAAAATACCCAGATATTTGTAAGATTGATTAAAGTTTACCAACATGTTCAATTGCTTTTATGTTCGACTTCAATCACTTATGGCGTTTTTAAGTTGATTTAGAACAAGTCTTTCTATAATGTCATTCTACTCTGTTCTATATGACTAACATACGGGGATTTCTCTGCAGTGTATTTGGTGAGGACACTTCCACCCATCCCCCATCAGACTGAACTACTCAGAGGATATAAATATAATCCTACCTGCACCCACCATCTCCGAGTTTAGCATCTTCCACCAGGTAAGGAGTAACACCATTGAATGCACACTCTGGCCTTAGATTCTTAGTTGAAGTGGAGATAGTTGAAAGGCAAGAAAGGAGAATAATACTTTGTGAAAACAATACGAAAGTTAGGACGACCATACACCTTTAGATCTCTGTCAGATATCCTTTAGATCTACCAACATCTATGTAGTGCCGGGTCCTCAGCGATTGAACACAGGTAGACTTGATGGTTTAGAAAGTCCCTCATATTACATGGTTTTGGTAAAACAAAATGAGATCAAAAGGAAATCTAAAGCTAGCCACACAGGGTTAGATTTTAGCATTCAATGAACGTTTTTCGATAAAAAATGTGATCGATTGAAAGAAAATTGTTTCTCTGCCCACATGGTACAATCAACGATTATTGTCAAATCGTCGATTGAATCAAGATCGGACAGGTTGGAAAATGTTGGTCGATTGTACAATCATCGAACTACATTCCTTGCAGCTTTTTTTATGATTGAGTCAATGATACTCGATGTGTGGCTACTTCCCTTCAACACATCACTTCCGATTGAAACTAAAATCGTGAGAGGAATTCAATCAACGATTTTTAATTACTTCGATGAACTTTTCAGTGGAAATTGAACAATTATCGTACTCCCCATGTGGTGTACATCGATTAAATTAAACTTGATTTTTTTCATCGAACTACAAAATCTAATCTAATGTCAATTGAACCATGTGTGGCTAGCTTAAAGGTATATGGGGATCCTTTAAGTACCAACAATAAAACTGGCACTTCTAGGGAAAACAAACAATTAAGTCTAATAAACAGCAAACATGTATACATGGCAGACGTCTGCATTATATATATATAGTAAAATGTACAGTGTCATGTGAGCATATAACCGTTGTAGATGTGATGAGTGGGAAGTCCCCTCTCTGCATTCCTCTGTTATTCGTGGAAGTCATATAGCTGATGTAGCTATTCATGCTTCCCGGACGCAGCTTCCACCCCCACCCTTCATCTACATGTCAGTAATATTCACAATGTCACTACTGAAAACAACTCCACTATATATTGCATAGAGAAGACGAAGACCTAGTGATGGCCTCAGTGGATGGAGAGGTGTTAGAAAAACAGAAATTCTTTATTGATTTATGAGGTAGGGGAAGTAGAATAAAGTTAAAAGTCCAACAGATGAAGGGCTCATTCACACTGTATGTGATGTGTTGTGTACTGGCAACACACATGTATTGTGTTATGCAGGCTCTCTGTAAGTAGATTAAAGCTAGCCACACATGGTTCAATTTAGCGTTCAATGAAAGCTCGATTAGATTTTGAAGTTCGATCAAAAAAAATCAAAACTCGATTTAAATTTAATCAATGTACACCACATGGGAGTACGATTATTGTTCAATTTTTACTGAAAAGTTAATCTAAGTAATCCAAAATCGTCGATTGAATTCCTTTTATGTTTCAATCAGAAGTAAAAGGGAAGTAGCCACACACATCGAGACTCTACTAAAAAAAAGCTGCAACAATCGAACCATACAATCAAGCCAAATTTTCCAACCTGTACAATCACTTTTCAATCGACGATTTGACAAAAAACGATCAATGATCGTCGATTGTACTATGTGGGCAGAACATCGATTTTTGTTTTTTTTTACATTCGATCGCTTTTTTCATCGAAAAACTTCGATTGAACGCTAAAATCGAACCATGTGTGGCTAGTTTTAGGCTGAGGCTACACTAGTTAGGACAGAAAAACACATGGAGTAAGCATGTGTTTTCTATCTGTAATAGCTGCGGTTTCCCCACGGGTTTTCACTACGATTTCTGTTATTTTATTTTTTTTGCCCATTGCTGTCAATCCATGTTCATTGATTTCAATTGATGCACCCACATGTTTGAAAATGCAGCATAGCCGCTCCCAAATTGTCCTAGTGGAGCCTAAGGCTGAGCCTCCGCTAGGTCACTTTAGGAGCATCTCATGCTTGTTTTTTAGATGTGCCCTAACCACTCCCATTGTCCCCAATGGGTCAGTCTCCATAGCTGAGAGCGGCATTGCAATCCGCGTCCCAAACTTGCGGCTACATCCATTGGGATCTGGCGCAGTTTTTAGTTAATAGATTGCAATGGACTTAAAATAAAAACAATGCGACAGTGTTTTGTCAAAGACGCAGTGGAGCCTTAACCTAAGGGCTTGTGTCCACTGCTTTTTTTTTTCCTGCGGTGTCGACTCTGTGTTCTCTAAACAGTGCACCTGCTGCACTTTGAAATCGCGGAATGCAGCATCTTCATTGCTGGAGACGTGTCCATTGAAGATCAATCAAAAGTAGCGCCCGATGCTGTTCCGGGTGTAAATTAATAGGGCAAGCTTAAATCGATGCAGCAAAAACACACCCTAAGCAAACCACCTGCCATTGTTGGAAAGTCCTCTTGCAAATCGGACGCCATGTGGACACATGGACTTAGGACACAAACTAGAAGGTTAGCAGTGGAGGGCAACACAGAGGGAAATACTGGAGAGTTTTGCATTGTTTTTGTGGGATCACTTAGAATTCCGTGTTTCCCTGTCTTATATGAACTTTTGTCCCAAAGATGCCTTACATCTTATTTTTGGGGGATGTCACATTTTTTCATGAAGAAGAATATGGCACTGGGGTATCAGGGCGGGGGATCACTTAAAATGACACACGGGGGTATCAGAGGGGGGAATCAAAATGGCACAGGACACTCAAAGGGGGATTACAATTTTAGTAACCCATTCTGATCCTCCTGTGTCATTTTGATTGCCCCCTCTGATCCTCCCCCCCCCTGTCCAGAGTTACAGCAAAGTATCTTCAGGGGGTGCCTTATTTTCGGGGGATGCCTTATTTCCGGGGAAACAGGGTAGCAGTAATACACAGTGTACTGTTTGGTGAACCCCCTAATGCAGAGTGATCTTATACAGTGTGCTCAACCACTATGCTCATTAGACTTGGTGCAACAATCAATCCACAGTGACCACTCAAATGACTAGGGCTGCCAAACACACCCATAAGTGGCATACCATCTACACATACCTCTGTGGTCCACCCTAGAGACCATGTTTTTTTTTTTAAAGAAACGGTCACTGACTAATAATGCACTTCACATTGCTATTATTGTGAAGGAGTGGTGTGCCACGGTGGTTAGCACACTGGCTAGATACCCAGGTTTCATTCTTGGCCAGGAGTTTGTCTCCTTGTGTCTGAGTGTTTACCTCCTACATTCCAAAGACCTTTTGTTGGTTTATTGGCTTTAACCCCCCAAATTTTTCCTTAAACTTAGTGACATATGACTATGGTATGATTGTAAGTTCAGAGAGACAGTCAGTGATATGTTTATGCCCTATGTATACTCAAGTAAAAGCCCAATTTGTCTCCAAACAAGTCTACAGACGAAACGTTTACGACTTAATTATGAAGCTCCTGAACATGGTTCATCCTCAAACTAGTTGCAGATATAAGGAATACTTGCAGGGAACATGTATTTATTTGTAACTGTTAAGACCATCTCTAAAGCCCCCCATACACCTTAAGATCGATCCATACAATTTGCATTAGATATACCAACAACTGTGTAGTATAGTGGCCTCCCTTATAGAATACACAGTGATTGGAAGATTAGAAAGCTCCTCATATTACATGTTTTTGGTAGAAGAAAAGTAGATTGTTCAGAAATTGTATGAAAAGATTGTAAGGTGTATGGGGGGCTTTATAATGACATCCTGAAAAACAACAAACAGATTTGTTGTGTTTTTGTGCATTGTCTGCTGCATACACCACTGTATTTTCACACTGCATGCGTTGTGTTTTTAAAAACTCACTGCATTTTTTATACATTTTTCCTGCATTTTTCATAGATTTTTTTTTAAAAACGCAAAACACAAACGCATATGTAATGTCAAAAACGCATGTGTTTTTGCATATATGCGGAAACGCATGCCTATAACAAATGCATGCCTTTTAAAAATTGCATATAGTGTGAAATAGCCCTAATGGATAAAAATCAGTTAAAAATACATTTGAGATACAGGTGTTCCCTAAAGCTGGCCATACATGGAGCGTTCCTGTGCAATCGGCAAACGATCAACTAATGTCCAGAGCAGTTGTTCGATTTTACATACGAATAGATGCACACCACCTTTGCCAATCCTTCCCTGGCCGATACTTTGGATACTTTCCTGAACTTGATTCCTTTCTTTCTGTGTTGCTTTCTCTGTCTTGATACTGGCATGAAACTGGTTATCATAACTGGTTATCAGCAATGCTTGGTTTTATGGAGATATTTAAGGTCGCCCTGTCTATAAACTCCCTTACCATCTTCAGCCTGGTAAGAATCACACTGATAAATGATACCGGATGACACATATACTCAATTGTTGTTTGTCAAGATTGTGACTTGAGATAAGAGAGTTTTTATGATACACCTGAACCTCTTTGAAATGTTGCACTTTGCTTTATTGGGCCTATAACCTTTTAATCCGACTTTATATAAAATAACAGCTTGCATTTCCCTAATTAATGTTGTTGGTTGTTTTCCTTTAGATATGGCGGCTGCAGCAGTGGCCAATGATGGGGACACCGAACAGAGCCTTACTTGCCTGTACCTCAAACTGTACCATCCTCATCATCAGCGTGACCCATTGATCTTCAGTGCCCTCAATTTAGGCAGAAAAGAAGAATTACCAGTTGAAGAAGTGGCGGTCTTTGGGAGGCTTGTGCCCAAGTTTAAATTGGTGACCCTAAAAGCGTCCCGGTTGCAGTTTTCATTGCAAATTTTCCAACCTTTGAACAGTTCCAAATTGGCCTTTGAAATTAAAAACCTCAGCCAGAAGACCGTGCTGTTTGTTGATAGCCTAGAACTAAGTCATTTAAACAAAGTGGAACTCCCACCCAAGTGCTTGATTCGTTTTGGGGATTTCCATATGTTAGCAGAGATTGAAGAAGGAGACTCGAAGGAGAAATACAACATCTGCTGCGAAGTATCACGATATTCCCTTGTCCAGGATGTCCAGGATCCAGTTATGATCGGCATAGCAGAAACTGGTGTCATAAATGGAGCCTTTCCATATCAAAATATCTGCACAACCCCTCCTCCAGTGGAAGTTGATGAAAATGACTTTTAATTCTGATATACATTGCAGAAATGTGCAAATAACTAATTTTCAGAACTTATATGAATGCAATGCCTCATTTATCTTGCCTTATTCAACAACCTGTAACATTTATATATATTTAGAACTATTTTTTAATATTCTCTACACCTATACCATGATTATCACTAACTCTAGAACTGGGGGCATGACTTTAGAGGTAATGCTTTACTAGGTCTCTGTCTTGCTATAGAACTGTCTACAGTTGTGCTAATGTCTTAAGCTAGATATTTAAAATCTGGCTGTACACATTTCAATTTTAATGCAAAACTGCACTAAAGGTCCACATCCTGAGCAGCGCTTGATAGATGATCCGTTTACCATGCTACACTGGGGCACCCGTCGAATGGACTGGAATCAAGGAGCACCACTTGAATTGCTCAATTCCCAGTCAACCAGGGTCCCCATCCAAAGGATTGACCGGGAATCAAGCACCTAAACCCATGGATTTATGGACATTTCCGTTACCTGCTCGACATCCCCAGCTATATTTGTTTATAGATTAGAGCACAATCTGGTTGGGTTGAGTCTGCCAACTAACAGTCTCATTTTTGAGGGTAATTTTAACAGGACGGGCACTCCAACTCAATAGGGATGGTTGTCTATTACCTCTCTTCCATAATGTGTCTTATCTATTAAAAATCGAGCAGAGGACACCTTAAGTCATTGAGATTATTTAAGGATATTAGACAGGAGATAATTATCATGACTGATTACGTCTATTTATTTTAGCTGCCTGTTGTATTATGTGTTACTGCCTTAAAAGTTTAAGGACTCTTTCACATGCGTTGTGCAATCTACAAGTACACTGGTTTCCCACAGGAAGCCTGTGTACTATTCACATTATTCCGTTCTGTTTTAAAGCATTAACTTGCCTTCCAGTGCATTTCTCTTTCTATTGAACTTAAAAGGAAATACAGGCGCAGGCAAAATGTGTCACGCACTGATGTGAAGGAGCCCTGAAGAATAATTAAGGAACTTTGACACTTTTTAGGGGACCAGCAATAGCAATCCCCATACTTATCTAACAGTGTTCTTTGAATAATGAATCAAGCTGGCCATATACCTTTAGATCTCTCTGTCAGATATCCTGGGGTCCTCTGTGATAGTGTCCTTTGCGATTGAACACAGGTAGACTTGATGGTTTAGAAAGTCCCTCATATTACATGGTTTTGGTAAAACAAAAGTAGATCTAAAGATCTTACATTCAGTGGGAGATGACTGACTGGGAGCAGCAGGGATGTTGTATAGCATGCTTTAGTGTTGCTAATCTTGATCACTAGCCAAGAATGTACCGTATGCTAAATATATACACAGTTTAAAAAAAAAGAGATCAGAAATATGAAATTATATGGTAATACATTTAAACAATCCAAACTGGACAGTCACAGTTAAAGCGAGCACACCCTCTGTCGGCTGCCCCTCTCTCCTGCCCCTCTTGGGCAGGAGAGAGGAGTAGACATTGCCCAGATGGCACCCCATGTCTGGAGGGGGGTTCTAAGCCCCTTTGAATGAGATGGTGTCGGTGGCAGTCAGTTTTACATATGGACAGTATGGGCATGCCTCACCCACCCATATGTTAAACTGCCACACTATAGCCTAAAGAATGTGAGTAGATGGCCAATATGATAGCCTGATTAAAACAACAGAATAAGGCAGAATGTTTGTATTCACCACTTACATTCAGAAGCTGGCAATCTGTAAGTAAGGGCACCGGCCTTTTTCAGTATCCACAGAGATCACACAATAAGCATGCAGAGTAATAATTGCTTCGCTAGCTGAGAAAATACTGTTACATACAGGCTGCTATACCGGCAGAAAGTCTGCTATACTTTATTTACTTTGTTTTACAGTATTATTTTTTGTAGCTTTCATATAAATAGAAATCTATTTTCTTGTTACCACCCCAGGGTATTTATTGCTGTAAAGTAAACTTCAGCAAGTCCAGTTGTTCTGAATTACTACTGCAGAAAAACTTACACTAGAATAAATGAGAACCTTTACAGACTTTTTGTATATGTATTTTGATGCTATGGTTTCTAAAGAATACAATCTGTCTTTTTCTATTTATAAACCCATACATAAACTATTTCTTCAGAATGTGACCTTTCATTTCTGTCTGTGTGACTGTGTACTGTACAACACATGCATTGCTAGCACAACGCTACGTATATATGTGTTGCAATTAACTCACAAAGTCAAAGTAGTCTAATTTCCCCCCCAAAAATGCAACCATCTATATCTAATATTTTAATTAATAAAGAGGTTGTTTTCGAGATAATGACTAACTATATGATTAGAAACTGATCATTGTAAGCAGCCCTGTCACTATAACAGGCTTGTCACTGACTTTAAGGGCCCCCACACACCTTTAGATTTCTGTCAGATTTCCTTTAGATCATCTTATGTTTTACCAAAATTTATTATGAGGGACTTTCTAAACCATCAAGTCTACCTGTGCTCAATTGCAGAGGACTCTATAATAAATAGTTGTTGGTAGATCTAAAGGAGATCTGAAAGAGATCTAAAGGTGTATGGCCAGCTTAAATGTCACTTTGTTCAGTCTGCTGAAAGAATGTGAGGAGAGAAACTGACCGGCAGCATTACTACATGATATGACATCTTGTATTTTTCCTTTAGTTCTGCTTTATCTCTCAGCTGAGAACCCAGACTGCCATCTCCTGGAGATGCTGAAACATTTTATTTGTACCATCAGGCATTTGATAAAACACTTGCTGCTTTCACACTATGGGTTAAATTTATTATTACTAGTATGCAATTATATAGCATACATAATAATCTTTTACAGTGTCTATAGTTGTGTCTCCAACTATTCCCAAGGAAAGTTTATGATCTAATGTACCTACTATAGCCATTTCTGTTTTGTAGGACAGCTACCATACTACATTATGGTAGGAAGGAAATGCAATGTGCTGTATAAAGAAACAAATGCAAAAAACATAAAAAAAACCCTATGGGCGAGCTGAAGTTCCCAATTAGTAGACTACTGTATTTTGCCAAAAATAAGACAGTCTTATATTTATTTTTCCTCAATAAGACAGACTAGGCCTTTTTTTTTTAGGGGATGTTCGTATGATCTCTCTGGGCTCAGTAGCAGACTGCTTGCTGAAGCTTTTCCCCTATACCCTGGTGTTTGTGTGGGGTGAGAGAGACCCATAGACTGTTGCTAGATAGTGTTGGGGGAGAGCAAGGCTATGTTTAATTGCATGCAGAAATTAGCATTGATCACGCCTTTTCAGTTGAATTGGCATGTCCCCACTCAACTGATTTTATTTTTTATCACGGCCAGACATGAACGGACACAATTTTTTGATTGTCCATTCATTCTCTATGGACGCAATTTTTTTATAATGGGGGAGATTTAAATAAAAAAATCAAGGGTGAAAATTGCCTGGTCTATCGCGCCCAATCGCCAGCAAATTGTGCATGATTAAAATCGAGAGGTGATTAATTGCCTATGTGGAAACATAGCCTAAAACACTATCCACAGCCTTACTTCTATCCCCTGGCGACACACAATACCTAAAGCAGAGCATCCTGCTCCTCACTTCATGGAGAATTTCACTTTCTATGTGTCCCTCTATGGCTTATGCATAGAACAACCGGGACCGGACAGGGAAAGCCGACCTTGTTGATGGGGCTGCCCACACCTCTGAGAAAGCAGCTGTCACAATGGGGATGACCATCATCTTTACAACTCTGCAAGGAAAGGCATGGATTGCGCAGATAGCGGTATGCTGCAATGCCACGCCCATTGCTATGTATTATATACAGTGTATGGCTCGTTATGCTCAAATGCTTATAAAAAAAGACTGTAGCAGGATTTCTGGGTCCTACTTTTTAGGAAAACATGGTAGGCACAGTTTAGACCAAGGATGGGCAAACTTTTTCACTTGTGGGCCACAATAAGCTTCTAAATGTGACATAGGGGCCAGACCAAGAGCCTGCAAGGGCCACCTATGGGTCCTAAGTCCTTATAGCTAGGACAGGATATTTAAAAAAAAGAAAATATGTAAAAAAAAAAAGAATAAATAGAAGCTTTGATAAGAAAAGGTTAATCATTCTATTGCAGCAAACTATGGCTTCTAGGAAAAAAATACAAACAATTATCCTCTAGGTGTTATCTTCACTTATTGCAGGGAATGAGGGGAGCCAGAGCGTCTTGACACCAAGGTGTCAAAGGGCCAAATGACAAAAATAAAGGGCCGGTTTGGCCCCCAGGCCTTAATTTGCCCACGTCTGGTTTAGACGAACGGTCATGTACATTGGCCCCATCTGTGAGATTACATAACCATGCAAGGTAAATAAATTACGAAAGGTAAAGAACAAAGGAAAAAAAAACAAACACACACCATATTGTGATCTTATTAAACAACTTTGTTCTGCTGAACATCAGGCGTAGCACATAAACATTTTCTTTTACCACATTTACATTCAACAAGTGCTATCAGCATAAAACATGGAAGTAAAAACTATCTGGTCCAAAGCAAACAAGTGCAAAACGACTGCCAATATATCAAGTCTTCATATAGTGCATATCATTTATTAGTGATCGCAGACAAATGTGAAATAGACTGACTATGCTCAACCCCCAATTTGTCTCTAGGAAATTGCACTTATGTTGTCCAGTTAATCATTTATGGTTTCTTCTTGTTAACTAAAAAAGACTTTGAAAAATATTTACATTCATTACACCCAGGAGGGAGAGCGGAAAGCTTTCTTTTGTTTGGTAATGAAAACATTTCTTGGTCCAAAGCAGCTTCTATCTGTCCTGTGGCTCTTTAGAAAGTTCAGTCACAGGGTTAACAAACCCGGCATACTCCGAGTTCCCATTATCATCCATCTCAGCGCTCACAAAGTCATTCTCCCACTCCAGGCCATTTGAGTCGTCCGAGGCAGAGGCTCTCTGGCTTTCCGCTTTCCTGTCGCCATATTTTAGGGCTGCTCGGAGGATATCCTCTTCAGTCTTTGAGCGCTCTCTCATTGGAACTAGTCTGGTCATTCCTAGATATGCGGAGGCGTAAAATTAATATTCAGGTCACAGCATGTTAATGGAGAAATACTTGCATGTAAACAAAAACATCACTGGTCATTCCCAGTACCCATAGTAATCCCTATCCTATCAGTGGTCTGTTGCATTGGCTGGGATTATTGGTCTGTAGCCAGATCAGCAGAAATCATTCACAAAGGTGATTTTCAGTGTGCAGGCGCTTGTAGAAAGGCCCCATGTTGTCTTAGTGAGGGAGCACTTCCGTTCAATGGAAATGCTACGTTTCCATACAACCATTTGAATGTGCCATATGTTTATAAGAAAAACTAAAATGTTCAGGTTTTTCAGGTAATATACTAGTGTTTTCATAGGAAACCCGTTTTACCCAAACCTGTCCTTCACACTACGTGAGTTGCTGGTACACAAGGCAGCAAGTATAGTGTGAAAGGGCACGTAAAGCCAAGACGAGAGACCACCCTGCAAAGTGATCAGTGGATATTAAGGTATAGGGTATGTCTCCACAGCACTGTGTGCTCCGTTTGGACCCCCTACGTTAAGAGCAGTGCTTGGAGCACATACACTTTACCTGCCCAACGAATCCTTTGTTAATCGGCTTATCCACATTCCACCCCAGTAGCCTCCCTCTAGGTCCATTTCTGTTATTACTGAACAGTCTCTGACAATGACGAGGAAGTTATACATATAACATCAGCTGCCTATAGATCTATCCCTTTATTTTCACTTAAGGTTATTTATTATTTCACCCTTTACTTTCCTAGAATAGCAAAATGATCACTTGCTCAAAAACAGTGTAATGCATGAATAATTCATTAAAAAAATATCTGAAATATATGTGCATCACATTTAATTTTTCTTTGCCAATTAAATCGTTATCTGGAACCTAAACATGATCATGCTGTGTGTAGGTAACTTTATTCCTCTGTATCTCTTTTGCACGACAAACAACGAAGGACCGCTCACATCAATATCAATCAATTAACTTAAGATTATATCCATACCTGCAAACAGTTTGGTTGTACTGAGCAACTGTCAATAGTCCTTAAAGATCTTACAGCGCACCTAAACCCACCAGACAAACTATTCCCCCTGGCTAGCCAACCCCTGACTATTGGGGCAATATGTAATTTTTTTTTTACCTGTGTGGAGATATCTGTATAGTTGTCCCCTCACCCCTCCTCCTCTGTGTGAGCATCTCCTCAGCGCCGCGGCGAGCAGCCGACATCTTTAGCAGCTATTCACGTTTATTTATTTTACTTACGTTTTGTGTCCATTGACACACATTGTATCTGGTAAGTGAAACCTATGCGGCCAAAAAGCGCTGTAGCCTGGCAAACTCTACGTTCTACATTCACATACATAGGGTTAACATAGGGTTGACTGTCAGCAGCCAAAAAGCTTGTGTGAATGCAGCCTAAAGATGATGGGTATACATGTTACGAAAAACATGTTCAATAGCTAAATGGTGTCAGCGCCATCAGTAACAACTTATACCTAAAATAGCTCACCTTCCTCATCCTCCCACTCAAGGTCCAGTGATGTGTTGTCATCGTTCCCACTTGTTGACTTTGTTCTAGTTGTTAAGTCACAACTACTTTCTGTATTTGGAGTGAGGAGGTTTGCATCTGATGCCAACCCTAATGACAAAACATTATTAATGAAAGCAATCAATATTGAGTACAAGGAAACAAAATCTACATAAACTATTTTCATACCTTCACATAAAACCAGTGATTTGGATATGAGGGGAACGTTTGGAATTTTAATGTTGAAGGGACAGGGTTTTTCTTTGGGGGTTCATTGGTTCCAATAATGTTGAAGGAGCAGAAGTCGGGGCTCATTTACACGGGCGGTTGCTAACCTCCCAGTAGAAACAGTACAGTACAGATGAGGGATCATACAGTAACTTTTGTTTTGTTGTGGCCATCTTGGCCTCAGTCTCTCAGACAGATCATCCTACAGCCATCTTGCCTGGGATGCATAGTCTTTTATAAGGGCAGATGCAGAGGGGGGCCTCTCGTCCCATCTGCTGGTCCAAATGTTCCCAATTTCCATAATTGACATTGTGTACAAAAAAAATAGAAAGGGGTCAATTAACCTCCCTAGCGATATGCCTGAACCCAGTTCGGGCAAAGGGACGCAGCAACAATCGATACGCCCGAACTGGGTTCGGGCACAGCATGGGCGCCCACCTGGTCCACCTGGTCCGGCTGCCGCCTCCATCTTCGTCCTCGCTGGTTTCTTCCGGGTCCCCGAGTTACATTTTTATTTTTTTTTACTTTTGAACTGGATCAGAGAAATGTCTTTCTCTAATCCAGTTCAGAAGTAGATCCAACTAGATGGATCTAACTCTGGCTGCACACGAGTGTCTCCGGAAATAGCCGATGTCTCCGGCTATTTCCGTGATCGGCACTCGGGTCCTGATGACGTCACAGCCTGGGCAGGGAGATTTAAAGGTACAGAAAAAATTTGTTTTTTTATTTTGATTGGATTGGGTAAATGTTTTATAAATGTTTTATCCAATCCAAATCAAAAGAAAAGAAAACATGTGTAAACTTATAAAAAATTTTTTTTTTTTTCTGTACCTCTAAAGCCGACCATAGCGCTTTAATCTGTGGCCGATTTTGCGAATGATCACCATGCGCATTCGGGGTGATCGATTGGTGATCAATCGCAAAATGAACGCGCCCACCTGGAGCAACCGTTCGTACTCGCACAAAACTTTGATCAGCCAAAGAACAAACATTTTTCTCTGGTCGATCGCCAGTACTTTGAATGGGGACAAGGGTCCCCATCCAAAGTATCGGTTGTCGAATTGTAAATGGTGTATTTTGAACGATTGACCATGGCATGATTATGTCATCATGCTGCAGTCCATTGTTCGATAAACGCCTACCAAGCATAGCGTCTATGGCCGGTTTAACCTCCCTAGCATTACGCCCGAAGCAAGTACTGGCGCAGTCTGATCGTGAATCAAACTGCACCCGTGCCGGAATCAGGCGCAACCGCTGGCTCTCTGTGTGCCTGCAGCATTTCTACAGAGCGCAGGCAAACAGAGCCTTTCCGCCCTCATCGGCGTCATCGGTGACGCAGATGGGGGCGGAAAGGCTCTGTTTGCCGGAAAGGCAAAACACTGTATCACTTTTGGTGCAGAAATCTGGACCTCAGTGAACCGCCAGGGAGGTTAAAGCTGGGCACACACAGTTAGATTTTGTGAGCACAGTGATTGATTGTGCTTGAATCGATACAAAAATTGAGCAGGCACTTGAATAAACAGGGAACCAACATGTTGGTAAACCCTATTTAATTTATGTTACTTTGTTTGGGGACCCTCTGTACCGAACGGGATCAAGGCTGCAAAAGTACTGCACCTCCGCTCAATCGAGGAAGCTTGAGCGCACCTCACTAACATGATTTAGGTTGAGGGCTCCTCGAATACACAGTCATCGACCCGTGTATGGGCTTGCTTAACAGTCTAGTTTGTTTGCACAAGTAGCTTAACGTAGGACAAAATATTTAAAGATAAGGTTGTTTTCACTTTAACTTCCTGAGCGTTCAGCCCAAGTTAACTTGGGCTAAATAAAAGTTGTTTAACTCAATTAGCCAGAGTTAACGGGAAGGGGGCGGAAGGGAAGTTCAAAATTAAAAAAATATATATATTTTATTTTTTTAGTTTAATGTATTATCTTGATTGGGGCATTTTTTGCATCTAATTCAATTCAAAATGAAAAAAAAAAAACACATTTAAAAAAAAATAAAGGAAAACACACAACAAGCAAATACTGTGAAAGGGCTTGTGTCCACTGCAGAGAGGATGATTCTTATTCTAATGAATGGGACAGTGTCCACTCTGCGCTATTTGAGAGGCACGTTCGCAATAAGGATTTTAAACTGCGGTGCTGCAATATCTTCATTGCATGATGCTGCCGGAGACCCTGAAGAAGATCAATGGTCTCCAAGACGTGAAAAACAGCACCCTGGGCGCAGTTTTTCTGCATCTTGGCTCCGCTAAATCAATAAAGAACCCTAAGCCAAGGGCAAGCTACAGGTAATCTGCCGGCAAATGTGCCCGCACACGACTTTCCTTTCCTGCGCTGAGTATCAGACTGCATTTTCAGTATCAGTTGATTTAATAAATGAATTTGTTGTTTGAGCAGACTTTTTTGTATTTTCTATTTAATTTTATTATTAAATGTAATTTTTTAAATATATTTAGGCGTTTGATACTTTATTATATTCAGGATGCCTACTAGACCCCTGTTTGGACATATTTTGGTCAGTTACAGGCCTACAACATGTTTTTTTCCAATGAAAAACAGTGTAACGCTTTTGGTACAGAAATCTGGACTTCGGTGAAACACCCCGGAGGTTAATGGAGCTGCACATTTTTAAATCCAATTAAACAAAAGATTTTACACAACTCACTGTTACTCCTAACGGCTTCATATTGGGATTTCACATTTTGCAAATAGGATTCGAAATCCTCTGGTACAGAGCTGTAAAGAGAAGCAATAATATAAATGAACAGACTGCAAAGTAACATGACTAAATTTAGGAAGCTCAGTGAAATCCAATCTATGCCATGTGTCTGTAAGCAGGTAATGTAGATAACAGCAGTCGCACACAAGAGCAGGGTAACATTTACTAATCTGAACTGGCAAAGCTCATCTCTGTGCTACATATATCCACTTCATCAACACAAAAAGTCTTTTCTTGTTCACTGCTTCCTCCAAGGCTCAGACTTCCTCCAAGGCTCAGAATATCATAAGACCTTCCAGTGCTGGGACCACCAGCAGTTATTCTCCACCAATCTGTTTAATTTCATCTCTAATGCACAGTAGTTTTGCATACGGAGTTACAAGTCCTAATAACTTTATTTATCCAATCATAACATACACAACCAACTCTCCTGGGGTGTCTTCCCCTCTTACATGTTTCATCATTATGCCCATCAATTGAGTGAAATGCATAAGAGAAGGGAAAGAGTCTCAGGAGAGTCTGCTGGATATGTTATGTATGGATAAAAAGTTGTATGGACTTTTAACTCTGTGTGTGAAACTAATCTGCCCTAGTGATGAAATGAAACGCATTTGTGATAGACATATAGAAAATAGCAGTGCAGATCAGACCAGGGAAAATAGATTTATCCGGTTTTGGGGGCTAGGGAATGATAAATAAGATAAACTTACCTAAACACTTAAGCTGGGCATACACAGGTAGATACCCGTGCAATCGACTGGCGATCAATCACAGCACGGTGATGTCACTAAGCTGTGATCGATCGTGGGTCAATCAAACGGTAATCAATGTGAACCACATGGGCACATCAATTCCTGTTCAATGGGGACCCACAGTTTCCATGTGGTCCCCCGGTTTCTGGCTGGGGAGAAGCAGAGAGTCAGCCAGCCTGCATGCTTCCCCCTCCCCTACCACAGAGATGTGCTGGCCATGCCCATTCATACTCACACAGCAGTTAGCTGATCACAGCCGCCTGTGTAGGATTCAGCTGGCAGCCCATCCATTACATTGGATGGAGACCTGCTGTCCCTTTTCAAGGTAATGGATTTCGACCAAGGTTTTCCAACATGTTGAAAACCTGTTTGGTTGAGTTCCTTCTAGCAGGATCTGTTGATCCTGCTCGAAGGAACCGTACATGGCTCAAATCTTGTAACAGATTAGAGCAACATCGGGCACCCTGAGCGCGCACGGCGCCTGATGTTGCTTTAATGTGTTTTTTCATTGAGCTGTGTATGCTCGGCTTTACTGCCAATAACTGCCAATGCTTTATTAGCAGGAGTATTATGGGTACTAGAGTGCTTAGACAGTGAAGCTTTTGAAGAAGCTGTGGGGGGCTGTCTATTGAAGCAGAGAAAGCATACAGAAGAATGGAGGAACACATCTTTATCTCCTTATCCATCATTTAAGCTGAATTGGGGTTTTCTGCTTCTAGTATGGCCTCTGAACCACTATGGCAAATACTGCTTAGTGCTGTCTAGCTGTCTTTATAGCACTGCCAGGAGCGTGGAAATGGATTAACATCTAGGCTAAGCTCTATACCACAGTAGCCACATATATCAAACTCCTTTATTTACAACTCCCCCCAAAAATTGTCATGCAGTCCAACATTTTCTAACACATATGGAGTGATGAATAACAGCATATCACTAGGTTTAGAGAATTAGCAATAAAAGTACCTGTCACCAGTTTTTGCAGCTTGAGCTCTCTGTCTTATCCACTGTTGCCGATGTTGCTGAAAGTCAGAAAATGATAGTTTTTATATATAATTGGTGATTGACTAAATGCAAATATATGACTTATATATTTTCGATATTCTAGTGGTGCTCCCTTTCTAATTCCTGATGAAGCCTATAAATAGGTGAAACACATCGAAATCTGCAAAGCACGCCAACTGATTCTTTTGTCAACATTGATGAATGTAATGTATAGCTCCTCTTCGGAGCAACTATTGGTGCATATGTGTGTAAAATTCTTTTTCTGTTTTAACTACTAAATGACTAGTTGGTCCTGTTTGATGTTCAATAAAGACCTTTTAAAAAAAAATTTGAATGGTTGTTTTGGGAATTGTGCCTTTAAAGTCCAAGTTGTCCTATCTTCACAGATTTGTTTAAGTTTTTATAACCTTGTATTCTTGGAAGGCAATCCCAATTAAGAAATGACATTTATTTGGTAATTTGTACTTTGCCACCCAATACCTCTCCCCCCACACTATTCCTGTGAAAAAACAGATACATGGTAAAAGAAAATGATGTAATCGTTGGCATCTTGGCAATCCTTGAACATATTATCAAGAAGTACAGACCCATCCATGTCCTACTATCCACTATACCACTATAGTACCATATATGGTAAATATTTCATGCACAGCATTATAGGTTTGTTTTATTTGTATGTCACCAGCCAACTCAAGTACTGAAGAATCACATGGTGTATTAGTGACGGAATTATCAAATTTTTAGTGTTTAAAGATTTGTTATTTATAAAGCAATGCTTCATAAAACATTGTGCTTTGAGCTTTTGTTCTCGTAAACAGATGTCAAACTGATCTTTTCTACTGTGTTTCCCCTGAAAATAGGACAGTGTCTTATATTCATTTTGCTCCCAAAGATGCCCTACGTCTTATTTTCGGGGGATGTCTTATTTTTCCACGAAGAAGAATACGGCACTGGGGTATCAGGGTGGGGGGATCACTTAAAATGACACAGGGGGGATCAGAGGGGGGAATAAAAACAGCACAGGAGACTCAGAGGTGAATTAACATTTTAGTTACCCCTTCTGATCCTCCTTTGTCATTTTGATTGCCCCCTCTGATCACCCCCTGTCCAGAGTTACAGTAAGGTATCTTCGGGGGTGCCTTATTTTTCAGGGGGATGCCTTATATTTCATTCATGTAAGGGTGCCTTATTTTCATGGAAACAGGGTATGTTTCCATCATCTTTTTTGTTGACCCTAAAAGTTCAGTGGTTTGTCACTGAAACAACTCTACCCTAAAGATAAGGCCTTGTGTTCTTTGGGCGTTTTGGAAGAAATAATGCATTTTTAATGTGAGGTAATGATTCCAATGTAGTTCTATAGGAAAAATAAGATAAAAAATTTGAGCGTTGCATGTCAGTGGGTGTGTTATAAATGCTGTGTCACTGTGGACACCCAACTTGATGTGAGTAAAACACAGGGTTTTGTTTTTTTTACCAGTGGAGACTAGGCCTAGTTTAGAAATGGCAGCTTTAGAATCTTTTAGGACCAATTTAGGGGAAAGCATTATTGCATCCACTGATAATTGTACTATAGAACTTAAGCATTTTCTGTGTTTCTTACAGATGACTGTTATCTTCAATCAATTCACCACCAGGCTTAATTTCCCACTCAAATGTTAATATTTTACTGGAAATTCTTTACTCCGAGTCTGCTGGCAAATGAGGCAATCAATAAAATAAATGCCTTGTGAATCAGCCTCTGATCTTGGAAGTAACAGAAATCCCATCAATTAAATAATACATCAAAGTGTAAGCAACTTGCTTAGTTAAGAAATACTTTTTCATCTTGCATATAAATTAATGATAAAGACTTGATTCCTCATTTTCTAGAGTGGACTTCAACAATTCTAAATAAATTTATTACAAATATGATTAAAGGAAAGTCCCCTATAGATCTAAAGCAAATTGTATGGAGTGATCTAAAGATCTACCAATCAACTATGTAGATCAACCAAACAACTATGTAGTTCCGGGTCGTCCCTAATAGAATACATAGTGATTGGAAGGTTAGAAAGCTCCTCATATCACATGGTTTTGGTAGAACAAAATTTTATTGTACAGAAATTTTATGGAAAGATTGTATGGGGGATTGTATGGATTGTATGTAAGGTGTATGGGGGGAGGGGGGGGGCCTTAATTCTATCCAAAACCATTAATAGGCAATCTCTGCTTAACCCTATTCTGATGAGATCTTCCAGAATATAAAATCCCAGGATGGCTGTGGTAGCTAAGTGGCCCCAAAAGAAACGATCATAGAGTTCTGCCATAGCCCTCACATAAAATGAAAAAAAAAATAATTCATTTTTAAAGTAAACTGCATACTGGCAAATCCTCTTTTAAGAAGATGAGATGGCTAATCCTCCATTACAATTAGGCTGATGCTCCACTAGGGTGATTTGGGAGGGCCCCCTTAGACATGACCACACCACTCCCATTGTCCCAAGTGTGCTTATCTTCACAGTTGTGTCATGGCCATAAAAAAACAAACGCAATCAATGGACACAGATCGGACATAGTTTATAAAGCGTGGCAAAAACTGGCGGGTATAATGCGGCTGATCCGGACAAAAAAACACATGCTTACTGCATGTGTTTTTCTGTCCACATTAGTGGAGCCGCAACCTTACAGAAAGATTATCTGTAGTGTAAACCTTTCCTTATTGTAATACATTTTGGTGACAGCAAAGGTTCTAAAGTGGAACTTTTGGAATTGATATATTGAATTACTCACTAGAAACCAATACACCTTTATAAGATCCCTAGTCACCTTTCTGGGGTCTGCCACCATTCTCAGATCATGCATATAAAATAACATTTTGTTATTTTCTATTAATTTTAAGAATCACTAGACCTGAAGATTCTTGTCATAACTGGAGAGCTTAGAAAACACTGTGTTTCTGCCTTTTGGGTATTAAATGAACTGCAAGGCTTAAAACAGCAACTTGTAAAATAACATTTGCTGCACTTTAGTACTTTTCTGTATTTTTGCCAGAAAGCATACTTGCCTAATCCATAGCTCTGGGTGCCCTGGTACAGTCCAGAGTCCCCAGACAAGCACTCAGAGAGCCAGAAGATGCAAACTAAGCAGAAGTCAGAGGTCAGGTCTAAGTGGGGGGAGGCGCTAGATCTGGTAAATGCAGCACCTTGATAAGCCTTCTAGACCTTAACCAGTAATTAAGCTTTGCACTTGGTCACAGCTCATGTGTACGGGTCGGGGCCATATATGACCCTGATGCTTTCAAACAGAAAGTTGGAGCTAACGGAGAAAGCCGGAGCTGTATTATACAGTGATGGTAATGGTGCACCGAGTGCATCTTGGACAAATGACTAGTTTAGGGGGATTTTATTTCCCAATTCAAATAGGGTTTAAAGCTTGAACACATTAAGTAGCTGCATGAACAGCTTGACTTTATTATCTTTTTATTAAACCTTATAAGAATACCATAATTGATTGTTCCAGTTTTTATTGTATATACAGTTTATGTCTTTTAAATAACCACAGGGAAACATTAATAAAACTATGAAAGGTTGCAGTAAGGGTGTTCATACACCCAGCTACGGGCGTTCGACAGATGACCCGTTCGAGCTCAGTGTGGTGACGTCACAATGACATCACCACTGTGCGCTTGGGCACCCGTCGATTGGACGGGAATCAAGGCGCATCACTTCAGGTGCCAGTTCAATCCTTTGGCTGGGGACCAAGGATTTTCGGACACATCTGTTACATGTTCACAAGACCTTTGAGCGGGAAGACAGGGACAGCCACATTAGATGGGCGCTAGATAGATGGGCGTAAGCGCACACAGCCTGACGTCATCGCTCGATTCAGCCACGGATCTAGCTCCCATCTATAGGTGTATGGACACCTTAAGTGTGAAATTGGGAGGACAACTATTCAAGTAAGCTGCTAGAAATACAATACATACTTCTGAGTATGGAGAAGTTGGTGTAGGTTTGTAAAAGACTGACTCAGTTTAAAGGGAGGGCAGTAAGCAATGGTATTATATTTGTTATGAAGCTGCGCGATTAACTCCTCCCTCTCCAAGAGGTCCTGATGACATTATAGATCAGATGGATGGGCTGCCAAATCCCTGCAGAAAGATCAAGATGCCGATGACAGAATAACCTGAATGATTCAGATGTTCCTGCTGTGAATTCCAAGCATGTGTCATTTCACAATGCATGCAGCTAGAGCAGGGGTGGGCAAACTAAGGCCCGGGGGGCAGGATCCGGCCTGTTTAGCTTTTTTTCCTGGCCCTTTGTCACCTTGTTGAAAAGATGCTCCCCTCCGCTTGTTTTCTGCAATGAGTGCACATAATAAGATAACACCGCCCCTGTCACAAGTCACCCATTACACATCATTAGTGATGCATGAAATTGGCACTCCTATGGCGGATCGGCCATTACACTCCTGGTCCGGCCCCTTTATCAAATCTTAAAAGCCAATGTGGCCCCCAAGTTGAAAAGTTTGCCCAGACCGGAGATAGAGCATTAATGGGGACCATCTTAAAGCTCATATACTGTTGAATTAGCATATATTAATATCTAAGCATCCATTTTTTGTTCAAAGGTTCACATTAAACAGAAGGACCATTCAAATCTTTGTGATAGTTCTATGAGCTTCAAGATTTGGTGTCATCAAAGATTTAAATCATTAGTTCAATAGATCACCTGCAGATGAAAACCAAATATCTTCCATAATTAGAAATTAGGATATTAGCTCATCAGGCTACTGTTATGTTACCTTTGATCTTCCCCTCCAACTCAGAAATTTGTTACACATATAATCGTTTATGAAGGAATATTGTACTCAAACTGGTCATAATCTAAACAAGGCACATATTTCCCCAAATTCTTAAAAATTTTATTATTTTTATATTAATGGGTTGTATTTTGCATGTAATGAGAAAAACATGGGTAGTGCTGCATGGACATTACCTGATTATTACTGAAGTATTATTTTGGAAGACAACATCCCATGCAAGAGGCGCTCATACTAAAGGTTCTATCACATACTTACAAAATAAACCACTACAGTTTTTCTCCTAGAACAAATAAATAAAATGAAAAAGACAAAACACATATGAGAACTGACTGTAATCATGGGGGTCCCATCCCCTCACCTCCAAAATCTTTTTCTGCTTGGCTGCCCTGGCAGCTTCACGTTTTGAAGTGTATAAAGCCTCCTCTTCTAGTTTTAACTTCTCCTCCTGTAACGCTAACTGCACATGAACAGAACGATAAGGGTTAACAAAATCAGAACCTGTCTATCTGCTCTCACTTTAAGAACAAAATAAAAGTTTAAAATAAAAAGTAAAATAAAAAACACATGCAAGCAAATGATTTAACAAAATCAATACTTAAAATATAACATGTATGCAATAACAAAAAGCAGACACTATGGTACTCTTAAATCTTTACAGAGGATAGCCAAGCTGTGGCCTGGGCACCATAAGCCCCTTGTGAGAAGAACACTAGTTATATTGTGAAACTGTTATAGAAGCAGGACATTTCAACTAATGGTGCCAAGCTCAGAAGAAAAAAAAAGCACAATGGAGTTTTTATTGCGTTAAGTAAAAATGCAAACACACAAGAACACCTTTGAAAGTACA
The DNA here is from genome assembly GCA_036250615.1 of Ptychadena robeensis. Lineage (NCBI taxonomy): Eukaryota > Metazoa > Chordata > Amphibia > Anura > Ptychadenidae > Ptychadena > Ptychadena robeensis. The sequence continues at coordinate 164,224,687 of CM070032.1, forward strand.
GAGTATGTAAACATTTGTAAAAGTATTATTTATTTAATAAAACACTTGCAAGCCCTTCCCAACAATATATCATATCTAAAGTCCATATCTCCAAAAATAATATATACGGTAACATGAAAATAACACAGGTCCGAGAATATCTTTAAATTACATTACTACATAGTGCATACTAAATAAATGTATATTTTCTGAACCAATGGTGAAGTTGGTTCATGAAGTTAAACCTTTCACATCAGACTTTTTTTTACTCATATTTGCATCTATATATGGTAAATAAGGGAAACCATAACACTTGTAAACCTACTGTATTTTTTGGACTATAAGACACACTTTTGGGGGGGGGGAGAGATTAGCTGTCAAGATGAGAGATACTGGCCGGTGTACGGATCTCCCATCTAAACTGTATAATTGCTTATGCCAACAGAGCACAGAGCCCTGCTGGCATAAGCAATGAAGAGAGGGATAGATGAACTGCCATCTACCCCTTTTTCCGTGTCAGTGGAAACTTCGATCACTCTGCAGCTCCTACGGACACAGGAACAGCAAGCAAGGAAAGGAAGAGCAGAGGAGACACTCTGCAGCTGTTGGCCCCCCTCCTCCCAGTCAGTGAGGAAGATGACATTGTGCTGTGAGTGTACTGCTGCTAGTGACATCTACTGGCTGAATTAAATATAGCATTCATTTAGTCCATTGCATTAACCCAATTGATGTGAAAACGTATTAAATATTTTTTTTTCTGTTTTTCTGTCCGGTGCGTCGTATAGTCCAAATATTGAGTTGAATGTTTCTTAACTTCCCATTTTTTTCTCAATTATAATTATGAAAACAAAACAATAATTTTTTTCAAATGAAACTATAAAAGTTTAATAAAAATAATTTATTTACATCAAATAAAATCCAATTAAAGGATTTTACTGCAATGGCAAAAATCATATTTTATAAAACGGAGGCAAAAAAAAAGCTTCGCCAAGGTGAAAAGCAAAAAAAAAAGTCATAAACCTGAATCCGAGGCATATGGTACAAAAGAACTGTCCCTCTATGCCTAAAGTCAGGCATATTGTGACCATGTAGTGTTTAGGAAAATGACTAGGCTCCAGGAAAGCACAAGACCTTGGGCATAAAACTAAACATCTGGTAACAGGTCAATGTCTGGTGGCTGAAGATGACCAAAGTCACTGCAAACAGCCACGAAGAATGGGTCAAAGTTTCATGTGGCTTTTTGTAAGCCTAATGGGAGAGATGCTTACTTATGTAGTATATGGCAGGAAAGAAAGGGTTTAGCATTTATATGAGACCCCTCATCAGTTTCAAAGCATTGTGGTAATTACAGGTAAAAAGCTACAGAAAAGAAGTGTTCAGTAACTTTAGTGAAAAGGAAGTAGAAGTAGGGCTGGTCGATATGGCAAGAATTTATATCACGATATATTTCTTCATTTTGGTCGATACGATATAATTTCGATATCGATATGGACAATATTAAAAAGCCTCAGGAAAAAACTGCAGAGGACACACACAATGGATTTCTGCAAATTGTGAGGCTAAACTCCATGTGCTGGGAAGATATGAGCAGTGAGGGGAGGCTGATCTTGATAGGTCCCCTGTTCCCCGACCCCCCCTCAATTGATCTCTCCCGGGGAAGGGGGGACGCTATAGCACCAGGTGGATGAGTACACCCACCTCCCCATAACTAATATCTCTGTATGTGGGAGCCCCTTCCCCCCTGAGAGTTCATTCTATGGACAGGAGACATGTCAGATCAGCCTACCCTGTGTCCCGTCCATAGCAGAATCAAAATTAGTGACCCTGGGAGGCTGATCTCGATGGGTCCCCTGTTCTATGGAGATGGGCCTCCCTGTGCGTAGCATAGAATAGTTACTAGATCACTGCGCCCGCACATCTCAATGGGGAGGTATAGGACAGCAGCGTGATCTCTCTCAGGGAAAGGGGGGGGGGGCAGCAGAGGGAGTGCTCGCCCAGGGAGGCCGCCCAGTGACAAATGATACAATTTCCGATATTTTGATATTCATTTCTGATGTTTCGATATACATCTATATCGCGATATATATTGATATTGAATTATTGTCCAGCCCTAAGTAGAAGGGTTTTCTTTGAAGACTTTCTTACTGGGAAAACCATCCAGAGACCAAGAAATGCCATGCAGCTCTGGACTAGAATTAAAGAGCAACAGCAATGCAGAGTTTTCCCAAATAAAAATTTTGAAAACATGGGCAAAAAATCAACTGCAATTCTTTCTACCTTGATGAAATATCTACTTGCAGCTGAAGAAAAGGCACCCAAAAGCCTAAAGGTGACCATACACGTAGCGATTTTTCGTTCAATTGATGAACGATCGACTGCCATGCGCGATCAAACATAAAATCGGGAAAAAAATACCTCCCTTCGAGAAAGATCGATCGTTTCCGCTCAAAAAACGACGATCGAACCAGGAACTGACATGTCTATAAATTTAGCGGCTGTGCTTAGCTCTGCCCCAACTGGCAGAGTGTGTGGGGGGAGCACCCTCTCCAGCCATCCTCTGTGTCTTTCTCAGCTGCTTCCAGGGTACACAGCACAGCAAAGTAGTGCACATGGATTCCTGTGCGATCAACTGGCAATCGAGTGCAGCGTGGTGATATCACTATTCTCCAATCGATTGTTGCTCGCTTGAACGGGTATCGACCTGTGTATGGCTAGCTTAATATTGACACCACCACGCTTCACCATGGGGAGTGGCATTATATTGGTGATGTGAAGTAATATAAACTGGATCTACTAAAAACTCAATTTTGTCTACACTTTCTCCAGAAGGTCCCAAAAATATTTGAACATTTCTGTAGTTAAAGCGGTTCTATACTCAAAAACAAACAAAAAAACACATACATTGCATTGACATAATACTTATCTGTCAGCAGTATACATCTGTAAAAACTGCTACAGAATAAAAAAAACAAAGTACTCACCTGCCTCCTTCCCAGGGAAATCATATTTATTAATGGCAGACAGAAGCAATTCCGCCCACACTTCATTCTGGCTATGGGGCTATAATTCTATAAAACGGCCACTAGATGGAGCTTCAATTACATCACATTAGATTCTGCAGATGTGAAGCTGCATTCCAAGTCACATGAGACTACGGACTTTCTCCTAGCTGTCCCTGCCATGATTGTTTTACAAGCTGCCGCGGCAGGTGTGTCACAAAGTGGGATGGAAGAGCCCGAGAATCACCTCTCCTGCTGTAAGGAACCTTTATTTTAAACTTTTGAGCAGTGATTGCCTAATTATCAGCAATGCTGCTGCTGATACTGTAAAGTGCCCAGTGAGGTGGTAGGTCCGCTTTAAGAAACCAACTACAATTGTACCACATTTATTGCACAATTAAGCAAATCTCACAGATTTCCAAAAAATTCCCAATAAAACAAAAAGAGGAAAATCATACATTGTGAAAACATTACACACTATATATAATTTTGTAGCACAGTAATCACAATCAGATGAATATTTTGGAGTAGCATGAGGGTTTTAGGATTTAAATGGACAGTCCAGAACATTAGAAAACAAGTGCTGGACCACTGTGTATAAACCAGTGGTTTCCCAAACTTTCCTTGCAGGGCCCTCTTTTCTATTTAGGAACATTATTGAGCCCCCCCTCCGTATTCAAACACAGAGGCCCGTGCCCCCCTGGAATACCTTCGCACCCCCCACTTTGGTAACCATTGGTATAAACAAAGGCTCCTCAAGCTGTGGGGTAACCATGCACCTCCAAACAGATGCATTTGAAGACCTCTTAATCTGGCCATAGACCTTTAGATCTCTCTGTCAGATATCCTTTAGATCTGCCAACAACTATGTAGTATAGGGTCCTCTGCGATTGAACACAGGTAGACTTGATTGTTTAGAAAGTCCCTCATATTACATGGTTTTGGTAAAACAAAAGGAGATCTAAAGGAAATCTGACAGAGAAATCTAAAGGTGTATGGCCAGCTTTACTAAAACTTTTTTAATTGCATAGAATAACATTAGGAAGTATAAAACAAAATCAAAAAAATAAGAACCAGCCAACTGGTGGTTACCAGAAAATATCATCCAATAAAGTATCATAAGAAATATATAAAACTGTCTTGAGGAATATCCAATATTATTTAAAGCAATATAAAAATAATAAGAGTAGTGTCTGTTCATTCAGACATTTAGGGGTAAGCTATTAACTTTTCATTATTTTTCCAAATAAATGGATTTCCTGTTTGTTGGTAAATACCCAGAAACATACCCACACCTTTGAGAGGTAAAGTCATAAAGTCGAATGTGCAACACTGCAACATTAACTTCATATATTTTCTATACCAACTCTAGAACATTGTATCATTATAATCTATTGTATGATTTTGCATGAAAAACAAAGCTAACAGACATGAATAAGGCATGGGAACACAATAGTAGTTAGACAGGGCTGCAAGTATCCGTGTTGGTCTTGGAACCAGTCTATTTGCTCCTCTAGACCTCTTAAGGTGGGAATACACAGGTCTATTTTTCGTTCGATAGATTCAAAAAGATAGATTTTTAAAACCGTTGGAACGAAAATCTAAAACCGAACAAAGGTTTCGTTCGACCAAGGTCGAACAAAAATGAACGATAATCAAACAAAAAATCTTTTGAAAGATGATCGGACATTTTGGTAAATTTTCATCTATCTTGTAAAAAACGAATGTACATCAAAGTACCATTATTTCATTCAATAATGCATTTGAATGAAGCTATTTCTTGTTCAAAAATCAGTCGAACGAAATTTCATTTGGTCGAACGAAAATACAGTGTATACATTCGATATAGGCATAATCTATATTCGATCAAAATATTGACCATCCTGATGGAATTTATCGTCGATTGTGCAAAAATCTATACGTGTATTCCTACCTTTAGTCAAGACTGCTCAAAGCCCACCCTTTTGTGGCAGGAAACACTGTCAAGTGTCAGAGCCTTTACTTTCTCAGTTCTGACATTTGTTGATTGAACGAGATGAGGTACACATTAACCTTTGCTTGAGGAAAGATGGGTTTACACGTATAGATTGTTTTGTTCCATCAACGAACAATGAACGATTTTTTGGTTGATTGAACAAAAATCTAGAATTGACAATTTGTTCAATGGATAAATTTTGTTCGACCTCAAACAAAAAAAAAAAAAAAAATCGATCAAAAGGTCATTGAACATGTTGGTAAATTTTTATCTGTTATAATTTCAAATGTATTTTTATTCGATATCGGCGATGAATCAACAAAAAAAATCTTACGTTACATTTAATAAATGAACGACAACATCATCGAATAAAATTTTTTATTGGCAGTTGATTGAAGAAAAAAATCTACACATGTAAACCCACCTTAAAGCCGGCCATACACAGGACGATTTTTCATAGATTCCTATGAATTTGCTTGTGTTTAAATTGATTACACTATGTGGTGGTACAATCAATATTAGACTGGCGATCGTTATTTAAGTCTCACAACACGATCTAATCTAAGCAATGCAAAAGTCAACCTGTGTATGGCTAGCTTCAGAAACATTTTAGATATGGCTTTAGATATACTTTAAAGATATACTCTGATATCAGATTTACAGTTAGGTAGGAGCACAGATCTATATATATATAT
>CM070032.1:164250203-164280870 GCA_036250615.1 Ptychadena robeensis
GTACCGGGGAGGGTTGTATTGGGATGGGGTACACAGTACCGGGCAGAGTTGTATTGGGTACACAGTACTGGAGAGTGTGTGCATTGAGATGGGGTACACCGTACCGGGGAGGGTTGTATTGAGATGGGGTACACAGTACTATGAAAGGTGTGCATGGAGAAGGCGTGGCATCTTGCAAGGATGCGCAGGGTTGTTTCTGTCCTAGAGAAGAGCTGGCCAATGGAGAACGTGCTTCATAGACTGAGGAAAAGATCTGGAAGTTTGTGATCATAGAGCTGCTACATGCTATAACATTCACGATCATGAGGAGGAATTGGTAGACCAGAAGTGTAAAAGATGGAGGTGGGGTTGGAAAGGTATATAGAAGGCAACTTTTTGGGGGGAGTGTGATGCACAAAACCATCAAGATCCCATCATCTAAGCCGGGCACACACATTTAGATGTGCTGCCCAACACCCCGCAGATCTATGGCGCGTGATGACGTCATCATGCATGACCGCCCCTACCGAGAAGTGACTGGGCAACCTTTGTGTGCCGGCCATTACTTTCAATAGGGACTACGAAGTAATGGGATCACTCTAACAAATTAAGGACATGTCGATTTTCCTGGCCGATGTATATGGCTGAATTTAGCTTATAAGCATAAGATTTGCGGCAGATCTTAACGTGTATGGCTACTTTTAGCAGTTGCATCAATTTGTTCTCATTTGTGAAGTGTGCAGAAACAATTCCCCGATGCAATGTCTGTTCACAAGGCCTGTGCTATTTATTCAGAACGCAACTTCTAACTAAACCATTGTGGCTTGCATCTTTCAGAAGCAACTGGAACTATTAAAAAGTGCACAACTTAGGGACTATTAACCATATAAACAACCAATTAGGTGAAATGGAAGCTTATCCCAGGAGCATGTGGCAGACTTCACCCCATGTTGCTGCTTCGTTTTCCTCCGCTACCTCTATCCTTGTTCATGTTGGAGATGGTAAATGAGACGAGGACATTTTTAAATTAGTGTGTCAATTGTATGCAGAGTGAAGCTGAGCCAATCAAGCACAGGAGAGGCTGTACTTTATAACCGAATACCCAGGCCTACAGCCACCGCTGGGTAAGACCAGGAACCTGCACTGACATTCTCTGTGCTTTTACCCAACGGCAGCTCTTGGTATACATACAGAGCCAAGGCAAACTTTGAGAGAAAGCCTGTGTATTTCATTCATGAGAAGTGGCTATACATCCAGTTAGTAAAAAAACCTGAAATAACTCAAGCCTACTGTCCAGGAGTTTAATAGCCAACCCCCCCCCCCCCCCACAAAAAAATTACTTTGATGCATTAACTACATGTGTTAAAGCATTATTAATGGTATTGATTTATGGTGATGATACCCTGTTCAGGGGCTTAACAATTACTCACCAAGTCAGCTAGTGGAAATTTCACAACCATCTCTGCGAACGAGCCTTGTACACACAGAGCCCATTCTGTTCTATGGTTATGGGAGGGGGAAGGGCAAGCAGCAATCCCCTGTGACCTCCCCATCCAAAACTGCAGCCTCTGTTCAGATCGCTTTATGTTAGAAGCTATACGGATACTAGACTGTGGCCCTGATGTCCATGTAAAATTGGTTTTCATGGTCATCGGGGCAACAGTTACTGTATATACTCGAGTATAAGCCAAGGTACCTGATTTTTATCTACAAAAACTGGGAAAACGTATTGACTCGATATACTCGAGGGGTGGGAAAGTCACATAGTGGAGTTTTCTAAATAAGAAAAATATAGAGAAAGCGCCATTGCCCCTAGGAATAAATTAAACAGGATTAATCTAAAGGTAGGAATACATGGGTCGATTTTTCCCAGATTTTTCCCAGCCGATCGCCGTGCGCGTTCAAGGCACTGAGCTGTGCAGAAATCTGGTTGGTAAACCTTGTTTGATATCCTATACTTTGAATGGGGACCCGCGGTTTCTCATTCAAAGTATAGGACGGGCTGACAGCTAGCTCCCGATATCGGGGAAACTGGGCAGTAGTGCGATGACATCATAAAATTTCGCGCCCTGTATTCTGTCCTTTAGTGTCACACCTGCAATAAAGTTAAGAGAACACAGGTTTATTGTTATTTCAGGAAGGGTTATCACTTACTATGATTCAAACATGAAAATAAGTTTCCATTTAAACTCCTGTGTGTGAAGAACAAACTCTGGATAAGCTGGGATCCCATGAAAGCTGCATATCTCTGGAAAGCTAGGGCGATGCTGCTTCCAGCCGTATGGCGTCCGGTGACGCGGAAGGGGGCGGGGGTGGGCAGCGCCATGTTAATGGAGGGGTGTCTGCTTTCCAGCCCTCACAGCCAGTGTCATTAACCTTTTGGGCGTTCAGCCGAGTTAACTCGGGCTAAATAAAGTTGCTGAAATCTGAAGCCAGGCAGCCCGGAGACTTGCTGCTCTTCTCCCTGTGTCCGCCGCTGTCTGATCATCAGATCCGGGTGTTCAGAATCGCGCCGGCGGGTGCGTGATGACGTCAAATTTATTTTTTTGCTCTTTATGTGCCAGCGCGCGACATTGTTCCCGGCGCGGTGTATCGGACTGACAGATTTTTGTGTTTTCTATTAAATTTTATTATTAAATGTGATTTTTTTAAAATATTTAAGCTTTTGAAACTTTATATACTTTAAGATGTCTACTAGACCCATGTTTGGACAGATTTTGGTAAGATACAGTTTTTGTTTCAATAAAAAACAGCGTAACGCTTTTGGTACAGAAATCTGGACCTCGGCGAAATGTTCAGGAGGTTAATGACACCGGCTGTGTGGAGAGGGGAGGGAGGAAATGGCAGGCAGTGTACCTTGTACACTGCTGCGATTACCTGTACCACGCTGTTAAAAACGGCGCGGTGCGCTAGGGAGGTTAAAGAGTTATTATCATTGGGAATGGAAACCTATTTTGATGCCTAAAGCTGGCCAGAGACGTTTAGGATTGCGGCCGATTCCACCGCAGATTGACCGCCGTGCACACTTGCTGCAATCTACCTAACGCGCCCACCTTAAATCAGACCAGGAATTGATCTGACAAATTAGACATGTCTGTTATTTTTACACCCATCTCATTACTTTGAATGGGGATCAGCGTCCCCATCCAAACTAAATGGCAGCACACACAGGGTGCGCAGCAGATTCTCTGCACAATCGGCTGTGCGTGACGACATCCTAACGCACGTTTGATCTGTTGAGAAATCGGCCCAGCATCGAGACGTCTATGTCCAGCTTAAATCATAAGAAGTGGAGTTCTCTAATTGAAATTCCACCATGTCCAGTAAAAATGAACAAAAAGTCCGCTAGATGGAGCTGTCGCCTAAGTCTGCTTACATTTCACTAGCCGATCTCGGGAATGCTGCCAATAGAATATTGAATGCACATCGGACCATTCACACCCGGACAGGTAAGTGGGGCCCTGACTTGAGAATAAGCTGAGGGAGCTTTTGCAACACATTTAATGTGCTGAAAAACTCCTCTTAAGCTAGCAACACATGGTGTCGATCGATTAAAAGAAAATCGTTTTTCTGGCCACATAGTACAATCGACAATTATTGATCGATTTTTGTCAAATCGCCGATTGAATCGTGATTGGACAGGTTGGAAATTTTGGTCGATTGTACAGAAACTACATTCCTTGCAGCTTTTTTTTTGGTCGAGTCAATGATACTTGATGTGTGTGGCTACTCCCCTTTAACACATCACTTCCGATTATAATTAAAATTGTATAAGGAATTCAATCGACAATTTCTAATTACTTCGATTAACTTTTCAGTCGAAATTAAACAATAATCGTACTCCCCATGTGGTGTACAACCATTAAATTAAAATAGATTTTTTCATCAAACTACAAAATCTAATCTAATGTCGATTGAACGCTAAAATTGAACCATGTGTGGCTAGCTTTATACTCCAGTATATATGGCCCAGGTGCCCAACCTGCGGCCCCCCTCGGTCCTCCAAAACCTGTTCTTGCATAGGAACTCGCCTGTCTTCCAATCCCCCGCTGACAGGTCCAGGCCCAGGAAATTTTTACAGGAGGGGAGGCGATAAACTTACTTGAAAGATGTATGCAAAAGCCAATTAGCGACCCGGTTGGCACCTAAACAAATGCCTTGCCTGCTCTAGTGTTGGCGGGGCGATTGACTATGCTCCCACTATCCCACCAATAAACGAGGGATGATTGTATATTATATATTGCGGCACATACCCTGATATAATCAGAGGCTTTGATGATATATAAGACCAAAAATGTGCACTACCACACTACAAAGTTCCCTCATGCTTGAAGTATCATTTAAAACAAGTTTTGTAAATAAAAAATAATATCTTCTAGCTATGTCTTTATCAGTATAGATTTAAAAAATTATGTGCGGCCCTAGTGATGCTGAGGGCTGCACTTGTGGCCCTCCATATCAACTCAGTTGGCCACCACTGATATACAGTATCTAGTATCTCTACCAAGCTCTTGTCAAATATGGTGGATAGCTATGGCTGCTAGTATAGCTTACATCCTAGGTGCCCAACCTGAGGCATGGGGGCCGCATGTGGCCCTTTGGGCATTGTTCGACGGCCCTCCTTGGTCTTCCAATTGCAGTCCCCCAAACCTAACTGTTAATGCATAGGGTCATACACTGACCCAGCTTTCCTAATCAACTTTGGCACTCCTACATCAGTAAAACTGGGGAAACCAGCTCTACATATGAGCACTGCACCTAGGGGCAGGAGGAGGGGGGGGGGGGGGGGGGGGTGGGTGCTGTCGGGTTTTGACTGCCTGTCCGATCTGGTACACCGCCTGCTGGGATATGTCGATGGGGGGGGAGAGTCTGGATTGAGGTTATGTATGGCTCTTTAGTAATGCCAAGGGCTGCACTTGTGGCTCTACATATAAACTCACAGTGGTGGCCAGTTGCCCACCACTGGCTTACATCATTAACAAGAGATAGGCAACAAAACCAGAATGTACATTTTTGCGTTCTGCATTTATTTTGAGTGATCTATGTTCAAATTTGACACACATAAAAACATGAAAACTTTTTCAGAAGTCTATTCAAAAAAGAAAATGAAATTTATTGCTTCAGAGCCAGCATGGAAATTACATTACAGAGTAACAGTATAAAAAGAATAACCTCTTTCTAAACAATGTGGCTTTTTTATACATTATTACAAAGGCACATTACAGTATTAGGCACAGGTATACAACCCTATCTAAAAATTAGACTCTAAAAGCCCCCCATACACCTTACAATCCTACCATACAATTTCTGTACAATCCACTTTTCTTCTACCAAAACCATGTAATATGAGGAACTTTCTAAACCTTCCAACCACTATGTATTCTATTAGGGAGGACCCGGCACTACAAAGTTGTTGGCAGATCTAATGTAAATTGTATGGCATGATCTAAAGGTGTATGGGGGGGGGCTTAACAGGGTTTTCTAGTTTTAACAATTTTGTAATAACAAAAGTACCTTTCTAAAAGAAAAAAACCTAAAGCAACAATCCCTGCCAGTAATTTCCTGAGAATTCATAAAGTTTTTGGACGCTATAGTGTTGGTATAAGCACATATAGTAAACAGTTTGTTTATAAAACCCCTGAATGTGTTTTTTTGTTGCATAAAAATGACAACAAATGTAAAAATTTCCCTTACTGCCTTATGTATCTATCTTCATTTGAATGATAGCTGTTTTATTTGGGTCTTAAATAGAGCTTTTTGGTTAACATAGAGGCAAAGCAAGGAACTTGTTTTTTCCCAATGGCGCTGCGATCAAGGCAGGCTTCAACGGATCGCAGGGACACTTTCCTGTTCACCAGGGTCAGCAGTTCTGTGAATTCCAGCTCTTTGCCGTACGTCCCCAGTGTGTCACACAGATCCTGAATGTACCACGACCCATTTATGGTTTCACGGTGAGAGTAGTAGCCTAGACAGGAATAAAACATAGGATGAACGTTACTTTATAAGGAGAAAACTCAGTTTTAGGATTCTTCATCAATACTCAGGATTTCTGATTAAAAAGAAATTATACAGCCGCATTTCAGAATTGGATCACAGTGTTGTACCATGATAAGCCCCTCCATACACGTTTAGATTGTCACCCAATTTTTTGGCCGATCGACTGCGCGTGATTGCCGAAAAATCTGGTCAAAATCGGCAGGGCACCCTTTGTGTGTGTCAGCACTGTCAATCGGGTCCCCCTAGCTGCTCGGGCCCTGACGGTGGCTGCTGGGACAGCATCTAGGGACCCCGGCCTTGAGCAGAGGCTGCCAGGTCACTGAGGTTGTCAGTGAGCTTGCAGCCTCTGCTCACTGTAACAGCACTGAACCCCCCCACTCAACAACTTAAGAGCTGCAGACAGACTGTGTTCTCAGCCCAGATGGAGCCATACCCGTACTTTGGACTCTTGTCCCTATCGAAAGCATTGAACCGATCTAAGATTTACGGACATGTCTGTAATGGCTTAGATCGATTTATCGGCCGATTCCGTCCCTTTAAGCTTTACACCCGGCAGCCGAAAGATTGGGTGGAAATCTAAGCATGTATGGGGGGCAGTAGGCACAGTCAAATGCACAATATGACTTTTAACTGCTCTTTACTAGTATGGAAAAGTCCTTACTGCAGCAAGCAGTGACAACTTTGTCAATCTTAACAGTTCCTGAAAAACCAACAGGTCTGCAAAACATATCGGAAATAAATCAATTCACTAATATGTTGGAAGCAGACAATGTGACTTTATGACCCTGCCATCAACTCCAATGGCAAAGGTCATATTGCCATAGAGTGATTTCAGTCTTTGGAAACCTGTGATTTCCTCTAGACATCAATTCAAATCTTTGTAGTTGAAACTTGGTATCAGGGAACATGTATAGATTTGCATTGTAGTCTGCAAAATGGCCAAGAGCAAGTATCACACCTGAGACAGAGCCCTAAAAGCTGTAGATCACTCAAAGTCATGTCTGGGATGTGCAGATACATTAACAATGCCTAGGTTCACATTTGTCCAAAGTCATGTTTAACACGGTCCAGGAGCCCCTTGCTGCCCGCTGTGTTTTGCGCCACATTTGTGCAAAAGTCTCAAACCACTTATACAAGCGCTCAAAGTGTTTCTGCAAAAATAAAAACATTTTTAACCACCTTAATGCATATGCAGTTATATATGCAACAGGGAGTGCAATAGAACATTTTAGTGTATTTTTTTTTAATTACATGCCAGACCACTTTTTTGTAATAGGGTCTGGTGACGAAGGAGCATGGGCCCCCTTCTAGGTCATATCAGACCCGCTTTTAGGCATAGAGCCTCAGAAGGGGGTTGACAACAAGTGTCCCCTGAATGAGTATGGCAAAGAGCATACACCCCTGCTGGTTCTCACACTCTGTATGGTGGGTGTATGTAAATATGTGGCCATATTCAGGGATACCCAGCATTCTAACCTGTAGTGAGCATGGGAACCGGCACTGACAAGATATGCAGTTCCCACACTTATTGCTTGCTTAACTTCAGGTAGCCATAGACAGGTCGATTATTTAGCATTTCAATTGTCAATTTGATCGTATTGCACAATGAATAAAAACATTATCCCTAGTGGAACATTGATCGAACGTTCTGCCACACAGTGTTATAGATTCACAGATGATGGTTTCATTTTTTTTGTGTCATTACCACTTTCTGCCACAAGAGGGCGCATGGAAACTCAAATGAAACTACATTTAGGCTAAGTTTACACTGGCGGTTTTTTACCGCCATGTAAATGACCGTTTAACGTGACCGACCGGCGGCCGTGCCATAGGTCCTCTATGGACGCCCTGTAATTGCCTGCACTGTTTTGCAGACAACTACAGGGAGTCGTTTATCCCGCGTCTGCGGGAGCGCACTGGTGGTTTCCGAGCTGCTAGCAGCTCTGGAATCGCCAGTGCAAACTTAGCCTAAGATGTGAACTATCGAATGAAAATTACAGACATGTCCAATCCCTGCTCAATCAATTTTATGTTTTCAATCACTTGTGGTCGATCAAACCAAATGGGCAGGAATCGATTCCCGTTCCAACTTCCTAAAAATATAGATTTTGTGGTCAATTGAATGAAAACATTCAATTGAACATATGGGCCCTGCCTCTCCAGCTCCTCCGATATCGGTCAGCAGCGTGATGACATCATCACGCTGCTGCAGGGAACATCGGACGGCTATAATATCGAGCCTTGTGTTCCATGCTTTAGAGTTTTGCGTCACAAGATCAGGATATCAAGTATAATCTGCCTAATCTGCAGACAGTAGTAAAACAAACAAGATCCTAAACGTTAAAGGTGTTTTGGCTGAATACATTCACTGTATTACAATAAAGTTGTTAAGAAGTCTAAAATCACAAAAGTTCACATTTACTGCTAAGATACAGATCAGCATAGCAAAATCTCTTCTTTCTCTACAAGCAATCATGAGTCATACATTTTACATAAAAAGGCAATACCTTCTGCAACAGAATAGCACATGATAAAATCAGCACCGGCAGGCAGGGTGTACAGAGCAGCTGCGTCTACTTCAACTGTATTAACCTCAGGTTGTTCACCACCGTCCGTAGAATCTGTAACCAAGACTGGATCATCATGTTGAGTGCCCCGACATGCCTATACAGTACAGATAAAGTTACAGATGAGAAAAAAAAAAATTTCTAGCTGAGTTTTAGCCCAGGATTGTACAATTGATCTATAAAGTAAGGAAATAATAGAAGATCACCATGGCTCAATAGCAGCTGACCTTTGTGAATCTGCACCAAACCCAAGTAAACATGGCAAGTCATCTGATCATTTTAGAGCTATAAAGGTAGAATTCACAGGGAAGCTTGCACACAATTGCATGTTAAGGCAAGGTTCAGTCTGATCTGTGTCCCCATATTTATATACATGACTTGGCATCTGGACACACAGATTATCATGCGCAGTGAGCATGGGAGCCATGCACAGTGAGCTTGTGCAGCAGCGGATCTCGCTCACTCCTTGGTGGAGACTCGGCAAGGAAGCTTTGGATTGGATTACTGCATTGGAAATCTGAATAATGGAATTTTAACCTTTTTGAGGTTTTGCAGCAATAGGTAAGGCGTCCAGGAGACATCTATACGCATTCCAATATGTGGGGGAAAGGATCTCAAAGATCCTCTCATCTGCAGACCTCCACAACACGTTGCAACAAGGTTTCTCTCAATGTTAAGGTATGACATTGGGCCTTAGAATAGAGGGAACACACTTGTCACCCTTTCAGGCTTTGCCAGGCTATGCTCTGAGGAGGTCCGGAAGTAGTCCATAAGGTTTCTTCTCCCCAAAACCTTTCCAGGCCTGACAAACCATATACCCAGTGGCGGTTTTACATATGGACATTATGGGCAGTTGCCCAGGGCGGCATCGTGGGGGTGGGGGGCTGAATGCGCCCATAATGCCCATGTGTGAAACTGTCTGTGAGTCTGTGACAGTTCGCAAGAGCAGGACGACCAGTCCAGCTCTGTACGGCCCGCAGAGCTCACCCTCAGCTTCTGCCGGGGCTTTCCTTCACAGCCCTCCCCTGTGATCTCTCTCGGGACACAGGGAAGGCACGGTTGGAGGGGCGGCAGAGGGAATGCTTGTCCAGGGCGCAATATGCCTAGGACTGCCCCTGCATACACCAATGCTGCTTTTAGGATTTGTATTGGTGTTTTTCAGGCTTTTGCAGAAATGTTTAATTGCTGCAAAAAAACTTTAAAAATACAGAACCAAGGGGTGCCCAGACAATGCTGATCATGGTGTTTTTCAAGCATTCATATGAATTTAGCCTTACTCACTAGCCAGAAAGGCAAAGTTCAACAATTTGAGTCCCATTGTTGGCAATTACCTGAAAAATAAAGACTTTAGGCTTCCCAGCTAAGCTCTGGCACTTGTCCCCCTTGAATGGGCTGGTCAGTTCTTTAATTTCAATTGCACAATCATGGGCAAATATGTGACCATTTTCTCCATGGCTTAGAAAGACACAAAGGAAGCAGTCAGCATCGCTGTGGTCACTTGCAGCAGCTACGGTGACAGGAAAAAAAATAATGGTTGCGCTTATTATTACATAACGCCATTATTGTGTGAATATATAAAAAGACAATAAGAAAAGAAATTGCTTTATTACATGATAATTGTTTGAAGACCTACTCTGTATTTATCAGTGATAAACATTGAATCTAGCCAATTTTATGAGATCCTTACTTATGAGCCACTACTCTTAGCAATAGCACCATAAAATAAATAATATCAAATTCCTTTCAGATCAATTAAAGCAGGGTACAGATGGCTCGATACTTGAGCCGATCCGATGTTCCCTGCAGCAGCGTGATGATGTCATCACGATGCTGTCAGATATCGGTGGATATATGCTCTCTCCCCAGCTCAGCCAATGCTTTGCCTGGAGACCCGCGGTTTCCATGTAAAGCAACGGACATCGTCCATATTTACGGTCATGTCCGATATGACCGTTTTCAAGCAGGATTGATTGGTCCCGCTCGTCGAAAACAGCGATGGCCGCATATTATATGGGCCAGATAGATGGCCGTGAGCACACACGGCGCTCGAAACGGCCATCGATCTGGCCCTTATCTTCATGCACCCTGCTTAAGAGTTTACTTACCCTCTTGTATTTTTTTATGCACCTCCGCTGCTGGTAGGTTGAAGTAAGGTTTAACCTCAAACCCAAGCTGAGTTAGCCTGAAAAAGAAGTTTAGCAGTGAATAAACTGAACATGATAGAAATACTCTATATATTCAAAATGCGGCCAAGTATATTTTTTTCAGTGTTCCCAGCACTTAAGGGGTCAAGATATTCAATTTGCCCAGGTCTTTCTCTTCTAGTACTAATAACGGTTCTTACACAGTCTGTTTCTGGATGTAACTATCATCTAGTATAGGAAGCGGTGACTTGTATTTTCATCAATGGGCTGACAGTTGTGCGATCACAGGGCACATGCAATACTACTAAAAGGCGTATACAGACACAGTTGGGAAGGTGGGAAGAAGCTTTGGTGCTTCAGCAATGGAGGGAGAGGCACAAGCTCACAAGCGCTGATCAGCATTAACACCAAACTATTAGTTCAAAACTTTGGGACAGGGACCTCAAAATTCAGCTTTAATCCCAGAATTGGGTCCACTTATGGAAGGTCCATGTTAAGTGCATTAATGTTACTAACTTTGAAGTGGCCTATAAATTGATGATAAGATGGTACCTGGTCCCAGCTCACCTGTCTTATATGTTTCCTTCCAACACAGCCAGTTTTAGAGGATGTGAAGTCAGGGGGGACATGTGGCATACCTGCCAGGCATGTCCCTATGCCTCAAGATTTTGGACTTAGCTTTATAAGTATTTACGACCTGTATCTCTAACTGTACTATATGACAAGTTGGACAGCCTATCCTAAAACAGTAAAATAAAGCACATCTTATCTTGCTTGAAGCCCAACTGACCATAGCCTGTGACCCTTCTGTGAAAGTGGACACCAATTTGCTAAATGAGCGGTTGACTAGTATGCTTGCAGATAGACACAAAAAGTTTCAAAAAATTTGGTACCCCTGGATTTCATATGTCCACCCCTCCCTGGACAGTGAGAATTAGCTTTTTCCTTAACCCAGAGTCAACATGTGCTGTCATTTTCTGCTGGGTGAGCCAGGGAGTGTAGACATGCCTCTTCCCTTTACTTATGCTTTCTTCCTCTCTCATTTCCTCTTTCTTTTCTTTGTTATAACAAGTTATATTTGTAAAGGCCATTGTTTCAAGTTTGTTTCTGATGCCATATTCATATTTTTGATGATCAAACTTTTTACCAAAGGCATGTTATTGCCGTTTTTTTCGGTTACAAGATGCTCCACTGTATAGGATGGATCCCAGTAAACATACCGGGGAACTGCAGTTCTGCCGGTGAGAGCTCCGTGCTCCAGCTGGCAGATTTGGAGTTAAACGAGGCGGGGTATCGGGCAGTGGCTTCCCCGGCCTCCTTGTCCCTCTCTGCAGAGCTGTGTGTGAGTAGACAGAAGCTGCTGCTCACATCCATTGATGGATCATCCCTCTGCAGATCTGTATGTAAGCAGACAGCTTAAGTCTGCTCACACAAAGCTCTGAGTAGGAAACCAATCTGACATTTTTGTATGTCAGACAGATCTGCAGATGGTTGATCCGTCCATGGTATTCATATTTATGTATTGTTTATAATAACATTTTTATTACAATTGGAAATGGGTTTTGTTTTTGTCTTACTTTGAAATTGTATTGAATAAAGTTATCCCTGTATCCAATACAATGCCCTGGGGCACCCTCTAAAAGGGTTTACTTCAAAGAGCACATCTTCAAATCACACAGAGGGTGATTTTCCAGATTTTCTCTGCTTCCAATTTGCACTTGAATGTTCTGCGGGAGAGGGGTGACATCGGCTTTAGTGAAGAAGCCAGCTTAGAGCATCGGATCCACCGGGACAGCACAGAACAGTGAGTATGTGCTGCTGGGGATCTGATCTTAGCTGGACGGCTCCATCTCATCCACTGCAATAGTGACAGGAAAGCGTTGGACGAGATGGAGCTGTCAGAAGTGCTAGTGGGGTTAATAATATGGTAGGACATTTGGATATGGGTATTTGAATGTAGCTACTTCTTTTGCTCCTACCTTCTCTCCAGGTTAAATTGATCAGCTTGGGTACCTCTTCTATGAGGCAGGGTAAGTTGATAGTGGAACCATTCATGGTTGAAAATTAAAGCCAATCCACGGCGCCCATGTTTCATGCTATATTCTGCAGCCGGGTCAAGTGTCTGGGACCTTGCAAATAAAACAAGATAAACATATATGAATGAATAAAAATCTAATTTTCCATGTGTTTTATTTAAGATACGTTTTTATGAACTTGAAAATAAAGTTTGTCCCAAATTTACATAAAAATTAGCTGTTCTATTAAACCATGCATTCAAAGTCAAACTTAAGGCCCCCATACACGTTTTGATTTTTCTGTTCGATCGATCTAAACCAACCGATTTAAAAAGTTAATCGACCAAAAATCGATGCATGTCCACATGGTTCAATCGGCCTAGTTTGATCGAAGTCTATCAAAAAAATTGTTCCAAAAGTGGTCGGCATGTCGGAAAATTTTGATCGATCGAGTATACATGGAATGTTATTTTGTTGTGCCCGACCGATTTTTGGTTAGATTTAAATAATAAGCATACTTATACATGATTTGGCAGACCTTTTGGTGTGTTTACGATCGACTTCCTTCGATTATGCTTTTGATCGATTGAACCAACATTGATCAAATATTGGTTTCTCCATGTGAAAGGTAGTTCGATCGTACTTCGATCGATCGAACCAACGTCGATCAGCATTAACAATCGAATCTGACATCAATCGTAAGGAAATCTAAACATGTATGGGGGCCTTTAGTCATCAGATTACATATAATGACTGCTATCTTAAAGAGAATTGAAATTTCTGGTAGAAAGCATTTATCAATAAGGGAAAGGAATGGTAGAGCAGTTTAATAGTTCTGTTGTGCAAGTGGGGACAGTGATGTATTACCACAAGTATTTGGGATTAGCTAACCTGCAAAAAATGTGGGTTTTCTTATTTGAAATACGCAAACCATAACATAACATGTTTAATGGGGCTTACAAGTAGGTAAAAGAATAATACCTGAAGCGACTTTAATTGTTTTCTGCATACTCCAGTGTCAGGGCCATCAAAATGGAAGCTACCATACATTCCTATAGGCCAGTAGGACAACCCATCATTATAATGAAATAATAGAAATGGGATGGAACGGATTGGGCAATTTCCACCACTACTGGGCAGTGTTACAGCTTTGCTTAATAAAAAAATATTTGAGCAAGTAGGGGTGCAAGAAGCTATTCAATCTACTTCAGGCTTTTGGACCTTATAACACACAATGGCTTTTCGCATTTTCATAGGTCAGAATAAAAAAAATAAATAAAGAATACAAAATTAAAGGTTTTTACTAAATTGTTTACATACTGTGAAATGCACCCATCGGTCTCTGTGGCAATAAAATCTCCATCTGTCATAATAAAATGCAAAAACTGCTTAATATGCATATAAAACGTCTAAACTTAACAGTTGCATTGCATTAGTACACACAAGCAGAACCTACAGAAGTAATAGTAAATGTTAACCCCAAACACTTCGATTTGAGGCTTTAAAGCTGAAACATATATTATGTACAGTCGGAGTCTAGAGTCCAGGACAATCTTGGAATTAATTTTGAGGGTTCTACATTTGTATATAAACAGTATGTGTCATGAGCAGGCATGTGTATGTTTCTATACATAGCAGTTGATATGTGAAGTGTCTATTTACCAATTACAATAGGGAGATATTCCAGAGACTCTTGATTTTTCAGGCAGATAAATAGTGATGCCTGCATTTGCCAAGGGATTGACACAATAAACAAGTGTCTGTAAGTAGCTAGTACTGGGTCCTTCCACGTTCATGCCAGAGCAGTGGTCAAAGCACCAGCAAAGATAAGTGAGCCTCTATTTACTAAGTGGCCATGATCTCTGACCCATCAGCTGTTCATATGCTTAGCAAGTACACTCTTATATATTTTATCAAATTAAAATACGTTTAGAGCTGTTAATTGCATAGTATGCAAAATGTAAGCACTATAAAACTGATAAACAAGGACATGAAAGTTGCACATGCACCCCCTCAAATGCTTGCCATAGTAGTAAGTGTACATTTGGTCTGGTCACGATCACTCACACATTTCCCACTTACTTTTTTCACCTTTCATGGTCTTACTACCTACCACCCATAACCCATTCCCTACCATTTAGGAACCAAACAATACTAAATATAGAATGATTTCTATAACAATTTTTAACCAGGACTATACATATATACCACTCCTCTAAACCAGATGTACGCTGTAATACAGTGACTTAAGATACGCCCCCTGTGCCCCCTATTGCCGGTCGTTTGGCGCAACCCAACAGGAACTGTGGAGCACAGTACAAAGGGATATACATGGATCTTACTCAGTAACTTGCTACTAACCTATTGACATAATTTACGAGTAAGTAGGACATTAACAAGTTCTCCTTAATTTATTACCAATGTGGGCTATACTCAATCATGCACTGTTTTTCTCACAGAGACCTTAAACAGTGTGATACATCCATTTCTGATACCTCCTGATGAAGCTACACGGCGAAACATGTTGAGGATAAAGAAATATATGACCTTGGTGATGTAATTATATGTACTGCGATGTTATGTTATTACGCCTTTCAAAAAAATGGTATACTGTGCTAGATGACACATTAAAAAGAACGTTTGATTGTACCATAAGTCTGATACTGCCTTTAAAGTCCCCAAGTCCCTCACCCGTATTGAAACGGAGAGGCAAAACAATTTATTTTTCTTTTTACACATATCTAGTTGGGATGTGGCAAATCAGCACTATCAAGTCCAGCTATTCCCTTTTTTCTTCATTCTAATATTAAGTGTACATTTACATGGCTATTTCCTGACCGGGTGCTCCTGTCTGCCATTGTCTTTTGATAACGACCCTGTGACATGTCTATCGGGTGAAAGCCCAAAAACTGACTGGCAGACGCTTTTGCCCTTATTGGCCATTTACTGGATGGTTAACAACCGTCCATGTAAACTACCCCTTAGGGAGGCTAATGTGAAGGACCCCCTCTTTCAAAATGAATGCATTGCTGAGCATATGGAGTAAAATCAGCATAGTGGGTGCCTACAGACTTGTTGCCCTCTAACCATGGCCAACAAAATCCCAAGAAGAGGGGGTTATTTTTGACTACTGTATTGATTACTAACAAGGGAGTATGTCTTTTGATTTATTATTTTATACATATTTTTTAAATTAGTTGAATGATAAAGGATATAATTTAATATATAACAGGGACACCCAGGCAAGTAGAATTCTTTAAAGATAGTCAACAATGACAACTCATATGCTATACCTCCAGGATTACTTTAAGGCCTTTCCATTGATGCGTTTTTTGTGGATGCGCGCGTTTTTAACCGTGCGACCAAAAACGCGTCCGCGCAAAAACGCATGCCTTGCGTTTTTTCGCGCGTTTTCTCACGTTTTTTGCGACGCGATTTGTTTTATAATGGGATGCGGATGTGGTTGGGATCCGGATATGTTTCAAAACGCTGCAGCTAGCGTTCAGAAACACGCCCTAAACCGCATCTGCGCCCGATCGCGTGCAAACGCACCAATGGAAACTATATTTAAGTTTCCTATGGATGCGTTTGTCAGCGCTTGCGGCCGCACGTTTACCGCGCGGTTACAAACGCGCAGGATCGCATCAATGGAAACAAGCCCTGTATGCACTGTATGTAGCAGTCAAAGGTAAATCTAATTTATTTTAAAACAGAGCTCTAGTCAAACATGTTTAGTTGTTTTTAGATAGATGTGGCCTCCAAAGTTTATCTGTTTTTGGAGGTTTACTCTGTCTTCCCTGCTGCAGTTAAGGGAAATCTTCTCAACAAGGGCACAGAATAAATTAAAGCATGAAAGAGTTACTAATAGAGTAATAGGCGGACATGGTGTTAAGCTCCTTACTGGGCTACTTCTCCTTTTACTGTCCAGTTACAGGCAGAAGAAGGTCTAGGGATGGGCCCAGAGCAATAGGATTAAAGTGAATCTAAAGTAAAAAAAAAAACATCATAATGGTGGAGAAGGGCTCCACAATTCTGAAAAAATCATGCCTACTGTGACATAAGCTCTTGCAGTGGACATCTTTATTCCCCCAAACGTTGCCATCATTGCTGGTGGTTAACTACAGCACTGCATAGGGCCACTAGATGGCGTTAGATGATTACTTTTTTTTCATGGCAAAAACATATCTCCATAGGTTTATATAGAGCATGATGTCATCAATGATTTGTAATTTCAAATCCCTCCAGTTGTGATGGTTTCACATCTGAGGGGAAGATTATGGCCATAATCAGTTGGCCATAATATGAACAAGATTGAGTACGTCAAATACCAGAATATGTCCTTTAGTTAAGTCACTGTAAATAAAAAGTTATATAGCTGGAAAGGGTCCTCTATTCCTCATGTGCCATAACCTGTACCTGTTTGTTATATTGTGTTGTATCTTAACTCTAATGTATTGTACAGCGCTGTGTAATATGCTGGCGCTATATAAATTAATGATCATAATAATAGCTAATAAAAAATGAATCTAGTAAGTATTTAAAATTTCAGCACTGTAAGTGAAGCTTCTGTTGCATGCATCTATGATGCGCTAGCGCTAGGGTTTACAGTACCCTAGTATTGGAAATGCTAATGAAGTGTATCCACTTACACATGCGTTCTTTATGTAGTGTTAATGCTAACGTGTCTGTTGCTGGTACACAATGCAGTTAGACAGTGTGAAAGAGCCCTAAAGATAAACTTTAAAAGTAGTTTTGCTGTTGGGGCTCCTCCTGCACTGCAATGGTTAAATGCTTATTTTAGCCTAAGGCTGGGTCTACACTTAGCAGTCTCAGAAACAGCAGGTGGCGTCATGGACATGCCGGCGTGACGTGTCCATAGTGCTGCCGCAGTTAGCCGCTGTTCTGGTGCTGTTTCAGATAATTTAGGGTGCGGTATTTGCCATGTCAGCAGTACCGTGTCAAATACTTTCCATTAGCAAACCACGCGTTGGCGCAGTTTATGCATGCCCCACACCATGCCCATTGTTTACCCACCAGCCGTTGCATATGCCACGCTGCCCCCTAGCACGAAGCATTCGTGTAGACTGGCACTTAATTTCCCATATGGCCATAAAGGGGCCGGCTGCACTATGCAGTCGATGTGGGAAAACTGCACAAAAAAACATAGTGTAGACCCAACCAATGTAAGTGTTTCTAAAGCAGCGTACGGACGGCTCGAATATGTTCGCAGATGTTCCCTGCAGCAGCGTGATGACGTCATCACACTGCTGTCAGATATTGGCGGAGCTGAGGAGACAGCCGGTCTCTAGTCAAAGCAACCAACATCGGCCGTATTTAGCGGTTATGTCCGATATGGCTGTTTTCGAGAAGGATTGATTGGTCCCGCTCGAAAACAGCGATGGTGGCATATTATATGGCTCAGATAGATGGGCGTGACGCTCGAAGCAGCCATCGATCTGGCCCATATCTACAGGTCTGTACCCTGCTTAAGCGTTATTCTCCAAGTTGTGGGCAGGCTGACCCATAAGTATTTAACCTTTTAATTGTGGGAAAGGAGAGAACCCGAGCCAGCATGGTTGTCAATTACCTTAAAGCTTTAAAAAATAAAGGTTATTAGTCCAGACTCTGAAACAGTCCTGTGAATTACTCTACCTTTGTTCTCCAAGATTCTGCTGTCAACTTCCTGCTGACCTGCAATAAACCAGAAGACACAAACAATTAAACAACTGCATTCTCAACGCTATAAAATAATACATTCACCTATTTATACTTTGCACCACATTTATATAAAAGAAAAAGGATATTCAGTATATAATTATCATGATTTAAAAATTAATTGTCTAGCAAAGCTAAAATACAACTTCAGACATGACATATTACACCATGTTTAACAAAGTCAAAATGCAGAAGCAGCAAATAACCCCTTATACTCACAATACATGTTACAATCTCACAGTTTTTATACAATCAACATTACTTTCATCAAAACCATGTAATGCGAGGACTTTTCTAAAGTATCCAGTCCCTCTGTATCTAATCCGGGAGGCCACTACTATAGTTGTTGGTAGAAAGGAAATTGTACAGAGAAATTAAGGCTGGTCATACACTGGTCATTACCCGTTCAAATGATGAACCCTCGAGTGCAGCAAGACGTCACCATGCTGCGCTCAAGCTTCGTTGATTGAACGGAGAATCAATGTGCAGCACTTCTGTGCAGTCGATCCCATTTGATACTTTGGATAGGGACCCTCTGTGCTTCATCCTGATATAGTTGCCTTGTGTTTCTTACAAGGATTCAAAGATGGTATTGTAATAAACATTTATTTATAGTGTTATAATTATGTCATTAGAAAACGAAAGGAAAGTGTTTGTTTTCTCCTCCGTAACAAAATTACTGGAACCCAGACGATTGTACGGATTTTATTGGTATATTACATGACTTGAGATAAGAAAATGAGGCCAGATGATAAATAGACTCATATCTAGTCATGTGAAGTAAGAAAAGTCCAATAATAAATAACAATGTGTGTTAGGGTATGTTTCTACATCCGTTGGCAAGGACAGAGCACATACACTTACCTGCTCGGCGAATGCTGTGTTCTCACGGTGCCGAGCCGTTCCGCCGATGCATGGGTTAATGTAGTTGAGTACGTTAACCCTTGAATTGGCGGATGTCTGAACACAGTATCCACCGTCCAGCTAAAGTGTATGTGATCCATCGGGATCATCAGGGTTTTCCTAATATTTGATCAAAACTACCTGGTGTCATTTTAACAGAGATTATTTCAATGTCTTTTAACAGGAACGTATTGATTGAGTTAAACCAATTGACTAATTTCTGCCGTAAAAGTCTAGCCACCTCATTTAAGTTGGTTTTGCTTAGTTTGCCAACTTATTTTTTGTAAGTCTATAATATCTTTTGATAGGACCACACTGAGGATATGGCACTTTAGGTAGTCAGTGCACAGCATGTATAACAGTGAAAATTGGCCGTACCCGCAACAAAACATGCAGCCATTTATATCTAAACCTCTAGCAACACAAACATATAATGCATTGCTTGTTGTTAATATGTAAATATTTTAATATCTGTAGTTTGTAACATTCTTAATGCTGCTAAAGTGCACATATACAGGGGTGCACATAACTTTTTTAGTGAGCTTCTCAGATGAGTACCAGGAGATGATGTGTCGTCCTCACTGTTTCCCTCATTATCTTCTGCATCAGCTTCCTGCATGGTAGGTTCTGCTGCAGATGGACCTAGCTGTCTCCATCCACAGGTCACCAGCTGTGTTTGGGTCAAATGTAACTGGGGTACAACATGTTTGAACCCCAAGATCTCATACCTCAGTAGTACAACCCCGATGTTTTCTGGCTTAGTAACTAACCCCTGAGACTATCAGCAGTCCAAAATGTCAACCTGTCACACAGTGCTTTTCTCTTGTCAGATTTTACCCTTACATGTGCCTACTCTGACTTTGCAAGCCCCAGATCTCCAATACCCTTAGAAATCCAATCTTTTTTTGGATTATTAATTTACATTCCAAATTACACACCCCTACCTGCAATCCTTCATAGTTATTCATATTTCCCTGCAGTTATCCAGGTGACATAAATTGTATACATTTAACATTTAGCTGCGGCCACCCAAACATGGAGTGCCTCCAAGTTGTTAGTACACATATGAGCTTTGTAATAGTAATGCAGGTACGCATAGCTAGTTTTTGGCCCCTTTTGAGTCCAGATTACCACTTATGTGCACCCCTGCACATAAGTATTGAGTACAACAAAAGTTTACAATACATGAAACCATTTTTGTCTGTCCTAGGTCCTGAAAAAGGAGTTTATTGTTGCCACTACGGTACCGAAATGCTATGGTCACAAGAATCCCCCCAAAAATATTGGATATTTCTGGTTTCTCGTCAGTAGAGGGGAGTCATACATCCTATACTAGCACTGATAGAGATGCTACCATTCATTAGAGAATTGCCATTCATTCACTGCTCATTCAATTATGTACTGTACTATGGAGAGATGAGGCAATAGTAAACAGAAGCCATCCAGAAGATGTATAGTTGTATAGAGAGCCGTCTAAAGATACTGGCTACAGACATCTCTTTGCCTGGAAGCAGGGTACAGACGTGGGGATATGGGTCAAATCGATGGCCGTTTCGAACGCCGTGCACGCTCACGGCCATCTATCTGACCCATATAATCTGTGCCCACCGCTGTTTTTGAGTGGGACAAATCAATCCTGCTCGAAAACAGCTTTATCAAACATGACCGTAATTAGGTCCGATGCTTTGCCTAGAGACCGCTGGTCTCCAAGCAAAGCTTCAGCTGCCGGGGAGAGAGCAGAGCCGTCTCTCCCCAGCCAGCCGATATCTGACAGCAGTAATGTCATCACACTGCTGCAGGGTCGGACGGCTCGAATATCTGTCTGTACTCTGCTTTACTCATGAAAAATCCCCTAAAGTATCTTAGAAATACGGTAGATGCATAATCTTGCCAATTACCATGGGATTCAAACAGCTCTGTACATGATAGGATGGATTCGTCATCTGTGCTTTCAAACATGTTCAGACTTGCACACAGTCCACAAGTAGAATACTGCTTGCCTCCTATGCCCTGCTGTTTTTATTGATACAAGGAAGATGGCGTATGAGGTATTAATGCCAGTTAAGTAAATAGTACATTTTTAAAAGAGGTTTAAACATTAGACCAAGAGGAGGAAAGAGAGAGAGGTATTGGTTCTGAAAAGGGGAAACAGTCCCTCTAAATAAGGGACATTTTAAACTATGAGTTAAGGCCCCCATACATGTCTAGATTTTCCGTTCAATCAACCTAAAATAATTAATTTTGTTGGGTCAGGGAAATTGGTGATTGATTGTAATCTATGCCAACTTTAGTAACAGATTTTTGATCGAATTTTCTTTGGATCGACTGAAAGCGAAATTGAAATAAGGTTAAATTTCATTACAACAGATTAGAATTTTCCAACATGTCTAATAATTTTTCGATCGAAAATGTTTCACATTTTAATCGTTTTAGGTTGATCTAACCATGTTGGCTGCCATAGATTTTCAATAAACAAAAAAAATTGATTAAATTAAAAATCTAGACGTGTATGGGAGCCTTACCTCAACAAACATCCCTGCTTATTGCAAATGGATAAGATAAAATGCCTGTTAATAACAGTAACTTTTTTGGCTGAAGAATTATAAATATAAGGTTTTTACTGAAGAATTTGAACTAAAAAGAAATCCCTGCATGATAAAATGTATCTGCTCCCCTTTCTGTATCCGGTTTCATGTCAGAAGACATGAAGAAACGTTTTCTCTACATTACAAACCAGTCATGTATACTATGTGTGGAGGAAAGCAAAAGGAAGTGATATAGCTGGAGCTGCAATGTCTTGATGAAAGTGTTTGCTACACCTTTATGTACACAATGGTCCCTACTCTTCCATGCAGAAAAAGCAGAGATGAGTTAATTGAACATTAAATAATTATGATGGATTAATATCCATCTAACGGGGCCCTCGGAATAATAACAGTGTTGGTCCTTCCTGATTTCCTCAATCTGGGCACAAAGAAGGTGTCCTCTTTTAAATTGTACTTGCACTGCCCCTCCTCATCAGACATCAGCTACTCACTAGCTTAGGTAATATACAGTGACACCGTTGTGCTAACCTCTGAATTTACTGCAGGGACATGAAAGTTGTTGTCGTTATTTAGTCCTATCTATACATGCCCCGTGCCTTAGGTTTTCACCTAAGTTGCCTTGTGGATGACCCAACTCTAAGGACAGTTGTAATGCAGTTCCATTATAACATTCAGTAGGGGTATGAGTTTACTGGAAAAAAGCAGGATCTTTAACCTTCTGGGCGTTATGGGCATTTCGCTCCATTTTTATTGGCACGAAAAGCCATTTCCCGGGCAATTGTGGTGGAGTACACTGTACTCCGCCATGACTGCCAGCTCTCCTCCCGTGTCACTACACACAGCCGCCACCACCAGTGGTGTGTGCGGGGGAAAGCGATGCCCCCTCCATTAACATGGAGGTCTATGGCGCGATCGTGGTGGTGCTGAAACCCCCAGAAATGCTGCAGCCATTTAGATACTCTCTGCGGCTTTCCTCAGGTGTATCAGGTGCACCCGATGCCCGCTGACCTAGCGGTTGGGGCAAAAACCCCTTTCCCCTGCCAAACAGAGGCTGTGGGGGGGGGGGGGGCTGTGTCTCTGTGCAGCTTGTCAGATCAACCAGGATGTATGGACATGTTCGTTCTGGTTCGCTTAACCTTTAGTGATCGGGATTGATCCATCTCTAAGAAAGGCATACACTGCTCGATTTTGTAATAGATTCCAACACAATCGTGCACCGTGAATGCACATGTTGCTCGATTGTGCTTAAATCTATTACAAAATCAAACCATGTATGGGCACCTTTTTTTTACGCTTTGCTCTCTGCATTTATCATCCTCACCCTTTTCTTTAGGACTTATTCACACCATCATCATCAGGAAATGCTGAACTCCCAGAGACCGGACGCCTGAATAGTGCAGCAGCCCAGGGAATGGGACTTTAGCTTTCCCCTGGTCATTTTTTGGGCTTTGTCCAATAGGATAACATAGGAGTGGACACTGTAAAACATATGCAATGAGCAAAAACAATTTCGCCTATATACAAGGATACATTAATATATGAAAAATCGAATTCTCTACCTTTCTCTCATTAAATAAGTTTCAACAATATTCCTTATATCTGTCTGAAGATTCTTTTTGCTAACAATTTTTTTTTAAAGAAAATAAACTAGCAGTTAAAAATCAAGATAAACCTGAAATTCAGGACTTATAAGTAATAAGTAAGATTACAGACAATAGCAGGACCTGCACGCTAGATACTTGAAAACTATTTTGCCCTCCAGGCAACTAACTTAGACACTACATTACTGACCAGAAAACCTGCATGTCTATTAACATGTCATGTCATTGCTCTAAAGGCCCCCATACACGGGTCCGTTTCCCATCGGATTCCGGGATGATCGATTCCGGGCGCGTGCACGTGAAACGATCGTCCCGGAATCGCGTGAAGCCCACCTTGTCTGTCCGATCACGTCCGATCGTTCGGGGGCCCAGAATCGGATCGGACAGAGAACCAACATGTTGGTCTTTCTGATCCGATTCAGCACACATCAGGGGGAGTTGCCATTTGTGGAGTAAGCGATCGGACACGGAATCGTCCAGGAATCTGTGGGACAAGGTGGTATGTAGCGATTGGACACACTTAATTGGCCGATCAATCGGACCTCCGATTCCCGCTGAGATCGCCGGAATCGATTGGATAGGTGATCGATCGGCCATGGAATCCGACTGTCTATGGCTAGCTTAACTTTGTATTTCCATACTAATGCTATTCATGTTTAATCTCATCCACCAGTAGATTCTGGAGAATAAAGTAAGGCTAGACCGGTGGGTACAATAAACCTTTACAAAGCATGTCTAGAAGTTGCCATTCGTGACTTACCGTATATACTTGTCGGCCCAAATATAAGCCGAGGTACCTAATTCTATCTACAAAAACTGGGAAAACGTATTTACTTGGGTATAAGGGTGGGAAATGCAAAGTCAGAGGTTTTCTAAATAAGAAAAATATAGAGAAAGCACTATTGCCTCTAGGAACTTATCAAACAGGTGAATCTTAGTGCCAGATCCTCAATTAAGAGAACACAGGTTTATTACAGGTTTTCAAGGAACTTTTTATGATTCAACCATGAAAATAAGTTTTCATTTAAAATGTTTTTAATTATTATTATTGGGACCAATACATGGAATAGAAATGGAAATCATGTTTGAATGATATATAGTGGAGTTTTCTCCTTTAAATTTAAAAAAATGAACAAATAGTCCACTAGATGGCAGTGTTGTGCTGTTTGCTTTCATTTCACCAGCTGATCTCGGAAACGGAGCATTCACAGAGGCTGCCAGTGTTCTGAGATATTTTCCCGACTCTTGCGAACCAGCAAACACCTGGACCGGTAAGTGGCCCCCTAAATCAAGTATAAGCCGAGGTGGGCTTTTCAAGCTCATTTTTTGGCCTGGAAAACTCGGTTTATGCTCCAGTATATACAGTATCTTTTTGAGAATATTAGGTGTCTGGCTGCCACAAGATTCTAAGTAATGCAGACTTGTGGAGTCCTAACAGAAATATAATGACAACATCAATTATCCCACCACATATTACAGTAACTGGGCTGTCTATATCGCTAAGACTTAAGGCCCCCATACACCTGACAGCTGAGGCCGACAGACGAGTGACAGAGTGCAACGTGATGATGTCATCAGGCTGCACTCCGTCTCTCAGAGTATTGGCGGGCACCCTTTGTGTGCCAGCCATTACTTTGGATGGGATCCCCATCCAAAGTAATAGTATTGGCCAGAGATTTACGGACATGTCCGTTCTCTGGCTGACAGAGCTTTTGTCGCCCCATGTGGGCACCCACGGTCCACGGCCGATTTTAGCGAGCGCGCACCCACATCGGTCAGCCGTCATCTGTGGCTCGCTAGGTGTATGGCCTTAGGAGGGAGATCTGCTGGTGGCCTACAGTTCCCATCTAAAGTGAATTTCCTAATGGAGAATAAATTAAAATGCACATGTAGGGGTGACAATGGAACCTTGATCCGACATATCTGAGGCAGTGCTGTAGTGCTGAACATTCTTTTCTTAACTGAAAATTAAAGGGCTTGTTTAAATGGATTTCATTTGTACATGTTTATTGCTAATTGTAATACACAAAACCCCAGGTTACCCAGGTACCAATGAACTGATTAGCGTACAAGGTAGTCCAGCTTTGTGTTGTGCTGTGTTTCTATGGACTCGGCATATCCTTATAGTGTGTATTTGAATTGCAGAAAAAGTAGGTCAATACGAGACTTGTCTCAACATTTTAAAGAAATAGTAAAAAGAACACTCACTAAATGGATGAAAAGTGAAAATAGAAACCACATTGGAGCCATACAAATTAGTTTCTGTATAAATCATTAGTTTCACCTTTAGTGTCTGAAACATATTGTAGTGGTGACACCACCATAAATGACATAAGGAAATATGCATAAGAGATAACCATCCATGTACATGTATTCGGTCAGCCCTGACAACAACCTCCAGCAAAGCAGAGTTGCAAAGAAAACTGGTTATCTGGGAAAGAACAACTCGAACACAAATACTTTTATGATATAAAATTGTTTCTGCATGATCTCTTTCCTTCATGTACCATATGTCACATGTAATAATAATCATGCACACACTATATTATCGTATACCTGACTTCATTATGACTGCAGAAACCTAGCCATTAGTACTATAAGCCCTTTAAAACCTTCGGACTACACTTTGATTCTCTTAGTGCCTTCACTCTTGAGAAGACTTTCCTTTTGATAATGGGCTGGGTCTATTGAGCAAAAACAGCATTTGTGATGTCAGGTTAAAGATTTGTTATCAAGTGCCATTTTTATTCATGCCAAAGTGTTCAGGAGCATTGAACTTAGTGATCAATGCAGGCTACTTTTGCTCACAAGTCACTACTTAATAAAGTGGAAAGTGTCCACAGACTTTTGGCCATATGTATTTGGTTTCCCTATCACAGTGATGGCAAACCTTTTGCCCAAACTGAAACCCGAGATCTACTTATTTACAGCAAAGTGCCATTGTCATTTACCCTGACAGACACACACTACATACAGTAAGGTGAATAATTAATTGATCCCCTGCTGATTTTGTATGACTGCCCTC
Source organism: Ptychadena robeensis (assembly GCA_036250615.1). NCBI lineage: Eukaryota > Metazoa > Chordata > Amphibia > Anura > Ptychadenidae > Ptychadena > Ptychadena robeensis. Next base: position 164,276,696 of record CM070032.1, read on the forward strand.
TGACAAAGAAATCACCAGTCTATGGGAGGGTGTGGGCACTTCGGAAGAGGGAGAAGAGAATGGACAGCCCAGGGAGCCAATAATTTCTGCAGTTCTCTCCTCTCCCCCTTATCTGCCTCTGTGATGACGGACAGCTCGGGTGCCCACAGAGAGGGCAACGAGTGCCACAGGTTCACCACCACTGTCCTATCATGTTAGTCAACCGGTCAAACTTTGACACTGCTAAAGTGAGCCCCAGCAGAGAGGTGGCTTGTTCTCTTCCATCTTGTGACCATCAAGTGGGATACTGTACTCAACTTTTAACAACACAGATGGAGTAATAATACCCCTAATTCATATTTCACAATATAGATACACAACTTCAAGATAATCAGTAAGATAATCAGGCCTTGCTCATGGTTCCGTGGAAAGGTGCAGGAACACAAACCTGCTGGTTATGGCTTGTTCATACAAGAAAAGCCTTCAAATTGCGTGAAGGAATGTAAAAAAAATGTCAAGTGTCATAGTGTTACTTTGCTGAACATATGCTTAGAAGCATCTAAAACCTTGTTCCAATGGATGGTTACACAACTACCATTTCCCTGAAAATAAGGCATACTCCGAAAATAAGGCACCCTTACATTTTTGTCTCACGCTGAAATATAAGACACCTCCGAAGATACAGTACTGTAACCCTGGACAGGGGGGATCAGAGGGGGCAATCAAAATGACACAGGAGGATCAGAAGGGGTTATTAAAATGGTAATCCCCCCTCTGAGTCTCCTGTGCCATTTTGATTGCCCCCTCTGATCCCCCAGTGCCGTATTCTTCTTCATGGAAAAATAACACATCTCCCAAAAATAAGACATAGGGCATCTTTGGGAGCAAAAATTAATATAACACACTGTCTTATTTTCAGGGAAACACTGTACTAGCCAAGCATCCCCAAGTTACAGAATTACAGGCTGAGTAACAGTATACTTGTTTCTAGGGCTGTTTCTGTAAGCAAGGTAAGTGAGATGCTAAGGATACTTACTAGTGCACACTCTGCAACTTACCTCCGCACTTAAAAAAAGATGAGCATCCCCCTTTCTCCACAATATGTATAGAAGCCGAATATATCATGTAGCAATGTCTGCACTATGTTTTTTCCCCCATTCAGGGAAAGGCGCAGTGCAGAAGTGACTGGCTCTTTGCCAGGCGCCATGATGTGCCTGTATACAATAAGCGACTACAATGTGACCTGCCTTTTCATTGCTGCACTGCTTGGCATCAGATTTGATACAAATGTGTCCAATATTTTACCCATTCAATCCAATAGGGCATGTTATTGGAGTGTTAACAATAAGGAGGCCCTAATGCGCCCTAAACTATGCCAAATCATGCCCAGGGCTGGGGCTGACGCACCCATGGTGCCCTTTAAAAATGTAGTCCTTGCCTATCTTTCCTCAGCTTTAGAGTCGCATCTAGGTGCTTGTAATCATTGATGTCACTTTACAAGATCCAAGATAGGACTGCTGGGCTCCAGTACAGGCAATTATAACATTTGCTTTTGCATTATAACCAACCAATGGCAGGTTATAAAGTCAGGTGTGGTTTACAAGGAGTCTTTACCATGCCGGTATGTGGCCCTCTAGGATTGGAGTCGGACAGCCTTGCTGTAGGGCATAGGTGTGCCCTGCAATTTGTTTGCCAGTCCATTCAAATGAAAGGGCAGGGCAATGGAACTGATGGCGATGTTCAGTGTAAAGATTCATGACATTGGGTATCGAGCTGAACAAGTCATTCATTGGTGGTCATGTGAAATGTCAGGTGTGAATGTAAAGATGGAGGAGCACACTCCATTTCTACCACTGTGATCATCACCTACAAACCTCCCCCTAAGTAATCATTAGTAGTGTTGATCGGCAATATTCGAATCGCCAATTTTTATTATGAATATCGACACTTTGAGAACTTGTGAAGATCTTAAATATAGTGATATATCTTTGTAATCATGAACATAGTGTTGATAGCGAAAATATTGTAAATATCCGCATTTACTAATTTAATTTAGAATATTAGTCAAAAAATGTACAATATTGCCTATGCTTCTCATCACTAATCATAAGTGATAGCGGTATTAACACGGAGCACTGTACTACCGTTACCATATAAGTGCTCCCTCTAGTGCAAGTATATACCATAGATGCTTAGATTTCCTAGAGAACGATTTGTTCAACGATCGTGACATGTGGCCAATTTATGCGCCCGATCAGTGACTAACTAAAGATCGGCTACACAAAAAAATGTGGTCGGAAATGATGGAAGTGATATCAGGCTTGCATGGGTCAATCTATCTATACACAGGTCGATTTTTCTGACAATTGTTGTCCGAATCGAATGATGCTCACCCTAAGTGATCGAAAAAATAATCTAAATCAAAAAAAATTGTTTCAAACCTTGAACCCTTGATCACCTGGAGACCCCCGATCACTTCCTGTGCGATTGACCCATAGCTCCCTTTGCTGCAGCTATTCTGGTCGATCGATTTTGAGGAATCAACCGGGCAGGGTCCTCTACTCCTCCTATGTCATACCTGTACCTGTGTGTTATTGTGTGTTTGTATCTCCACTCTAATGTATTGTACAGCACTGCGTAATATGTTGGCGCTATATAAATAAATGATAATAATAATAATAATCGGCTGCTGTCAAAATGGACTCCAAATCAGTTTCGCAAGGTGGTGTGCTCATTAATTGCAAAACGATCAATCGCCTTGATTCCTCATTCACGGGCATTGATGGAATCGAGAATCGACCTCAGAGAAATAGAGGCGTCTATGGCTATCTTTAAGGTCTCCAATAATGTCCTTCGAGTTGCAAAAGATCGAGTAAATATTACAGGCATATCCCATCCCTGCCCGATATTTTATGCGATTTCTCGATCTGCAGGAAAGTCCAGCCGCGTGTGCCTTGCTTTAAACATGCATTGATTTGTAAACGATCAATCACTACGAGCAATCAGTCAGAAATCGTACGAAGGATCGAAGCTTCTATGGCCAACTATATTCATACATAGGGACCACCTGTGGAGCAACACAAGCTGTGTCTGAAGCCAGCATCAATGCACTGCTGTGTCCTTACACTGATCCTTGTATTGACATTACACACAGGAAATCACACTATACTACAGAATAATATAACGTATACCGCCACCATCAGCAAACTAAACATCTTACGGAGACTGTCTGAAATATAATGTACACACATCTACTCCTTATAATACATACAGTGCTAAGTATGCCAGGGACTTGTCATCACTGTAACTACAGTGCTTAGCTGATGCCTGGTATAGTGTTAAGTGATAGCAGTAGGTGGCACAGCTTTCCTTCATGCCCACTGACCTGTAGGTAGACTTGCCATAGCCCTCAGTGATAGGACTTCTCTGGTAGAAGGTAGGTGGTGGTGGCAGCCTGGTGTCAGTCTAGTACTGCCTAGCAGGTGAACATGTCTTTGTCTCTAGTTACTTCCTGTAAACAGCTCTCCCCTCCCTACTCAACTTTCTCCTCCCATTCCTTCTCCTTGTCCCCTGGTCAGCTCTCCCTCTGCTCTCCTCAAGTCATATGTCTGTGGTTCTGTCACCTATACTCACACACATACACATCAGCATTACACAACGATGCCTGCCTGTGGAATGACACAGTTATTTTCAGAGTTTCCTTGTGATACAATGTCAGGAATGCATTTCCTCATGATCCTGTCAGCAAGTCTGAGCTTTTTATTTTTAAGTAACAGGGCGACAAACCATTTAGCACTGACGGGTGTTGAATGATCGGCCTCTATTGATATACAAGTAGTAAGCCTGGCCTTGTTGATCTTAGCAGGTGTGGCACTTGTTTTATGAAGTTTTCAAGATAGCAGACAAAACATAGTACTTCATGCTAGTTATGTCACTCCTTCAACAATCATTTACGCTACAGTTTTGGGAAAAACATTTAAAATTGTTTTATATGTACAGTGCATCAGTGCATACATTTCTCCACATTGTGTTATGTTACAACCTTATTTAAAAATGGATTAAATTAATATTTTCCCTCAGAATACTACACACAACACCCCATAATGACAAACTTCGGCCAGGACCGTTTGCAAACAGGCGGATCGGACATTTAAAAAAGTCAGACGTCTGCTTGTTCGCGTGGGGATTCAAATTCC
>CM070032.1:164288722-164312096 GCA_036250615.1 Ptychadena robeensis
GGACAGCATTAGGACCAGCCAGGAATATGCTGTATAAATCTGTATTGACCATCAAACCTTTTTTACACCAATGACTTGAGCCTTGTACATACTTTCCATTTTAGCAGTTGGAAATTATTGTTCTTGACCGGTCCCAATGACAAGAGAACAAAAACAATGCATACATCAACTTCAATCTCTGTTCTATGGAGAGGGAGCCCAAGCAAGCCGGACCACTCACTGTGTGCTCCCACATAGAAGGGCATTGGGAAGGACGGTCCTTCAGGGATTTGTCCTGACCGTTCAATTAACATCACCTCCCAGCATTTGTACACACATAAGATATGTGTCAGAAGATCACAGATCATTTTAGCCATTATCTGACGTAGGTATACATACCTCATCTTCAATAAATTATTTGCTTAGACAAGTTTGGAACAGTTCCCAGAAAGATTTATGGAATGGGTTTCCTTGGGCAAGCAGCTGCATCCAGTCTTACAACAGCAAATGCAATGCAAGTTTCCAATAGGCTTTACAGTAGAGCGGTGGAGAGGAGTTCTGCGGAAAGATGAATCACACTTCTCCGATTGGCGAGTCTGGGTTTGATACATTACTGTTACCTCAACACATTGGCATTAACGCATGGTAGACACATTTCCATAGGAAACCTGTTCTACCATTCACACTTGTGCCCATTGAGTTTTGCATGAAGACATTCTTCCCAGATACAGTTTATTATTGAAGTGTGATAGTTATGGGGAGCAGTAACATAAAACATGTGGTATTGCATTACGCTTTGTACGATCAAAGTGAACATAAACCTAAACACATGAGTTAGCAGTGCACAACACATCTAGTGTGAAAGGAACCCAAACCCCTATATATGTTCTATTAAAGGTAGTGTAAATAGCAGCATGTTAGATCCTAAGGCTGTGGCCTGCTAAATGTTACAGGTTACCCCAGGCAGCACTGTGTGTAGAACTCATCTCTAAATCCAAACTTTTCTATGGAAACCTGTGTACTTCACGTTACACAAACCACACTGTGTTGCGGCACTGCAATACAAAAGCAGCTTGTGTGAAATGGCACTGAAACTGGCCATACACCGTTCTATTCTAGCGTTCGATCTACTTAAAACGATAAAAGTTTACAATGATCTAACTTAAATTGTTTACTGTACACATGGTTTGATCTACGAAAATTGTTTGATAATTATCAAAACATTGATCGAAGTAATTGGACATGTGGAAAAATTGTCGCTGATTGTACAACGATCAATCTAAAATTGCAGCATTTTCTTTGTTGGTTGGGTCAATTGTATTCGATGAACACATTTACCACATTTTCCGGCATATAGGATGACTGGGCATATAAGTCGACCCCCAACTTTTCCAATTAAAATATGGAGTTTGGGACATACTCACTGTATAAGACCACCCCTCTTTCAACACATCAAATAAAAAGGTTTATGTCGACTTTTAACATTTTCAATCTTTTTTTTGGATTAGTAATTTACATTCCCAATTTGACACCCCTGTCTGCAAACTTTCATAGTTATTAATGGTTCCCTGCTGTTATCCAAGTGACATAAATTGTATACATTTAACAATAAAAACTGAAAGAATGTTGGCAATATAAAAATGTATCTTTGCTGTTGTGTATGAATTATAAAGTGAACAGCTATTTATTGCATTAGCTAGCTTTAGTCTCCCTGCAATACCAGTGTCAGCCACCATGTCACTAGTGAGCACTTCCTGTCAGTGGCAGCACATAGCTACTTTCTCACACACATTGGGAAGGAGGGTGCGAGGGGGATTCTGCGCGTCTCTCCCTGCGCACAGTGTAAGGAGCACAGATCAGAGTAGCAGATCTCTGGCGCCCCTAGATGGCCGGCCCGGGAGTGCCCCTTGCCACCCCCCCCCCAGCCCTAGCACCCGGCATAGAAGTCAACCCTCGACTTTTGCAAACTTTTTCCTGGTTTCAAAAATTGTCTCACACACCTGAAATTATGGTATATATGAATATTTCCTGTGTTTTTTGTTCGAAACTAAAATTGGCCAAGTCGTACTATGATCGAACCCTGCATGTACTAGTTTGAATTAGATTACGATCGATGTTTCATTAAATTTTAGATCTTGATCTTTTCGTCGAAGAACGATTTTGATAGAATTGAACTGTGTATGCCTAGCTTTAATCTGAACTGGTGTCAATTGAATGTCAGGGGGGGGGGGCCTCGATAATATTCCTATCTAGAAGACAGGGGCAAGGAAAGTTTGAAAAACAACTGGAATTGGTTGAAGCCAGCTTTCCGAAATCAAACAATCCACAACTGTACTGAGAAGTGCTTCTTATCGGACCTCAAACACTCTCAACCATGACATCATTGTTATAGTGCAATAAAGAAGTATATAATTGCACAATTCTACCTTTTACATCCCATACACCACGTCTTAGCCACGTCTTATTTCTGAAGACATGGGACAATGTGTTCTCCAAAAACAAGTTACACAATATGGAAGGAGGACATGTGGAATTAGGATTATAAAACTACCCACACACAGACTAGGCAAATAAAGTTAGCTTTTATAGAGAGGGAATATTATAAAGTAAAGGTGGGTTTACACGTTTAGATTTTTTCTTTCAATCAACGAAGAACGAACGATTATTTGGTTGATTGCACAAAAATCTAGAATGGGCAATTTGTTTGATGGTTAAATTTTGTTTGACCTCTATCAAAAAATCATTCGAAAGGTCATCGAACATGTTTGTAAATCTTTATCTGTCGTTGTAATTTCGAATGTATTTTCATTTGATATCGGTGATGGACGAACAAATTATCGAATATTACATTCGATAAATGAACAATGTTTGACAACGACAAAAAATCGAATTGGCAGTTGATTGAAGAAAAAAACCCACCTTAAGTTTAGCATTGTAAAGCATGGTTAAAAAGGTTCCTCAATGCACAATTATTGTAGCCACTTCACAGCCCCCCCCCCCCCCCCCTCTAATAAAATCTACTTTTAGGAAAACAGGAATAAATTCATCCCTCCCAGAAAGCAACATTCAGTGCTTAACAAAAAGTCTGTACAGTTAAAGACGCAAGCCCCCCATACACCTTTAGATCACTCCATACAATTTCCTTTAGATCTACCAACAACTATGTAGTGCCGGGTCCTCCCTGATATAACACATAGTGTTCGGAAGGGTTAGAAAGGTCCTCGTATTACATGGTTGTGGTAGAAGAAAAGGTGATTGTAAATTGTAAAGAAATTGTATGGTGAGATTGTAAGGCAGTGGTGGCCAACTGAGTTGATATGGAGGGCCACAAGTGCACATTTTTAAATAAAAGAATGACAGCAAGCATAGCTAAAAGATATACATAGTCATATACATTGTCAAAGCATTTGATGATATCTATGCGGCACATAACATTTGATTCAAAGGTTATATGCCCCTATTCTCAGGTTATGTGCCGCAATATATATTATACAATCACCCCTCGTTCATTGGTGGAATAGTGGGTGCATAGGAACTCACCAGTCTGCTGATTTCCTGCCACCACTAGAGGAGAAGACAAGAGGTGAGGCACTTTCTCAGGCGCCATCTGGGTCGCTGATTGGCTTTTAGATATGTCTATCAAGTACGTTTATGGCCTCTCTTACTCTTCCCATTTGGACAGGTGAGTTCCTATGCCTTATGCAAGAACGGTTTCAGGGGTTGCAAGTGGAGGACCAGCGGGGGCCGCCAAAGAATGCCCAAAGGACCGCTTGCGGCCCCCGGGCCACAGGTTGGGCACCTGGGTTGTAAGGTGTATGAGAACCTTTATAGCCCCCATACATGCACAGATATTAGTGGCCAACCGATTAAAAACGATCCATTTTTAGATCGGTTGACTGAAAATTGGTGCATGCCCACATGGTCCGATCAACTAAATTTGATCGTAATTGTGAAATCGATCAAAACATGATCGGACATGTAGGAAAATTTTAATAGTTTAAATTGAGTACAAATTATTTTGTAACCGACGGATTTTGATCGTTTGTATACTAATACTTCATTGTCCTCAAATGACCATGCCCTCTGTACACAGCACTTCCGATTGAAAAAATAATCGCCCGATTAAACTATCAATTTCATGGTCGATCAAAATTTAGAAAATCGATCAAAAATTGGTTATTCCATGTGGAGTATATTTTATTTTCCATCAATCTCTGATAGTACAATTGAAGTAAACTGAACGTTTTTAGTCTGTTGGACACTAAAATCTGTGTATGTGTGAGGGGCATTACACTAAAGGTTTAAGTACGAGGTCTAAACCATGCAAGTAAAGGTGTCCATACACACATAGATATGTGCTAGCACGATGGCCACTTCCAGTGCCGTGTGCGTTCACGGCCGTCTATCTGGCGCATACCTAATGCGGCCATCCCTGTTTTTAAGACGGAAAACAGGGTTACTGGACATGACATCACAGTCGATGTCCACAGGTCCCCATACAAAGCATCAGCTTAGCTGGATGCCACAGCAGTGCTGTGCCTCCAGCTCCTTCGATATCGGGCAGCAGTGTGATGACATCATGGCGCTAATCTCAAAGGCTGATCCGTCTCTCAGGCATTGACCCATGTATGGCAGCCTTAACTTAAAAAAAAAAAAAAAAAAGGTATTTACATGAATGACATCACAGTGCAGATATACCAGGGCACCTAAGGAAAACCTTTCTGGAACTATTTCCTAACATTGAATGGGGAAAGAAGGTGGGGGAGGGGGGTTGAGGCAGCATGTACGAGGCGTGCTTAGAATGTAAACAAGAAAAATTTATGGTGCTGAGCAGAGGGCAAGGTGCTCATGTAATCTAGGAGAGGACGACCACTCCCATTGTGCAGTCAGCGTTGGTTGGTACATGATTAAGAACATAGGGCTTTTCCTGGCATGGATTTACTTTAAAGTGTCTGCACTACAATGCAGACATTACACAAAACTGATCGAGTAGAAGAGCAATAAAAACAACTCAAAGTTCAACTCGCAATCGCTTTTGTGAGTTCACAGGACCTTGTGCTTTTCTCTACCATGGCGATACCTGGAAATAAGGAGACGCCTGTTCTAGACAAAGACCAAGCAAAGCACCATCAATAGTCCATCACCCAATTTCACTACACTTTTATTTTGGTACATGGGCAAAATGACAGGCTCAGCTGAAGCCAGAGAACATCTTGCCAAGCGCCTAATCTGTAGAGCTTTAGGTCATTGTAAAGCCAAAATTGGATAATGAGTCATTTGAATACTAAACACATATCAATAGAAAAGGACACATGTAACAGAATGGGAACTACAGTCTCTACAGCAGTGGTTCTCAACCTGTGGGTTGAAACCCCCTTGGGGGACGAACTACCATTTCACAGGGATCGCCAAGTCCGTGAAAGCATCAGAGCTGCTGCTGGCAACCAGCAGCGCTGATGTCCATAAGCAGGGTAGGAAGGTAGGAGAAAGAGTAATGCCCTCTCCATCCTAATTTAGAAGGAGGGAGAGTAACAACTGCTCTACAGTAGATAAGGTTGTTATAAATCACCTAATAGGGTAGACCCAGCCTATTGAGGAATGTTTTACTTCGATAATACATATTAGCTGCAAATATTTTCCTTTCTATACAAGGTTGTACAAAAAAATGCTTATTACTTTTTCAGAAAAACTTGATCAATCAATCATACATATGCACATGCGTTGTGCTTTTGTGGGGTTTTTTTTTATTTATTTTTTAATTTTGACAAATTTTAGAGATTACTTCATATGCAATCCATAAGAGAAAGTGGGTCCCCATACACCTTTAGATCTCCTCTTGTCTTCTAAAACCATGTAATATGAGGGACTTTCTAAGCCATCAAGTCTACCTGTGTTCAATTGCAGAGGACCCGGTACTACATAGTTGTTGGTACATCTAAAAGGATATCTGACAGAGATCTGAAGGTGTATGGCCAGCAATTGTAAGTAGCTTCCAAATTTACACACTTTACTCATTGTATTAGAAGGTCAAATATTGAAGTTAAATAATATGCAATCTTGTATCCATCTTTAGTTCAGTCTTCTTATACACCATAGACACAATATTTCTTATCTAGCCTTGAAGTATTTGCATGAATACAAAAAATATAACATATACACATAGCTAGAAAAAGGGGCCTCTCTCCTCAGAAACAAGAGAAGAAAATATATGATTTCTGTTTAATGGCCCAAAACGTGAGAATATAGGGGTCCGATTAGAACACGTTCAATACATATTAAGGCTGGGCATAGATGGAATTCATTTTTTTTTTATCTGCTGAAAAACAACTGATGAAATTGGCAAAAAAACAGATGGAAAGCTGGTCTTGGCAGACATCGCTAAACAAAATTTTTTAGGATTTCACAAGGCAGTGAGCTATAGCTATTTAAAGTTTCAGGTCAGGTCAACACTTTGTTTTGTTAGTTTTAGATAAAGAAGAGGTTTAAACCCTTCCCAATCATTTTTTTAAATATGCATCCAGCTGGGAAGATTTCCCCTTAACTTTGCAAGAGGTCACAAGAACAAATGTCATCCCTGGTAATATTTTCCCTCATCACTTTGTATATGAAGACAACTTCGAAATTTCCCCTTTCCCCCTGAAGGCAAGAAGAGGATTCCCCTAGCACAGTGATGGCAAACCTTTTAGAGGCAGAGCGCCCAAACTGAAACCCAAGCTCCTTTATTTATCTCAAAGTGTCAGCTTGGCAATATAACCTGAATAACACAACTCATATACACACACGAAACATGTAAACACACAACTCTACTTTCTTAGGAGAGGGTATGGAGCACTGTGTGCAATCAGAAAAGAGGGGAATAGACCTGACAGAATTGAGAGCCAATAGGCTGCAGTTCTCTCCTCTGTGCTGGCTGACAGTTTGCATGCCCACAGAGAGGCTACAAGCGCCACCTCTGGCATGCATGCCATAGGTTGGCCATCGCTGCCCTAGCAGACCACAGACAGCAAAAAATGTGATGAAGACCTAATGCTTCCCTCTTCTGTCCATCACAATTAATTTTAAATGAAACAACTCAGATGCAGCCAAACTGCAGATTTACGGCTTTAAGTCAGTGAGTTAAACAAAAAGATTGCATAGAATTGTGAGCATTATCAATTTAAGTTATGTTTCCATGGCACTACCAGAGTTTGACGTACTGCACTATGTTGACCTTCCGGCCGGCAAGTTGGCAGAACACCGTGGGAACAACGGGGGCTGCAGAAAGGTAATGTGGATTTGGTCTGTCAGCATCCCCGCCTAAGGAATGCGCTTAGTGCAGGGGGTGCCGATGGACCCAATAGCACCATGGAAAAATAGCCTAAGCAGATAAAAGTCCTGGAGTTGATGGGGTCAAATGATTCTCCATGCTAGCTGCAACAAGAAAACACTGGTGAACTCAGAAATGCAAAAAGACTGGACATCCAGAGATGTATGACCACAGAATCATTTCCATGGCGAAGAGATTCCACTTCACAACACTCCATGCCAAGGTACATGCCACTCAGAAGCCTCAAAAATAGAAAGGCTACACTGGATTTTATCATCTAAAAAAAAGCCAACACAATTTTAGAAAAACATTCTTTGGACAGATCAAATCAACCTCCACCACAATGATGGCAAGATAAATGTATGGAGAAGGCATGGAACGGTTCATGATCCAAAGCATAGCACAGTATCAACTGTGAAACATGGTGGAGACAGTGTGATGACATGGCTGTCAATGGCACCAGGACAAGTGTTCATGGATAATGTCACACAGGACAGAAGCAGCAGCGAGTACATTATAAGGTGTTCAGATTTTAAATGGCCATACACCTTTAGATCACTCTGTCAGATATCCTTTAGATCTACCAACATCTATGTAGTGCCGGTTCCTCTGTGATTGAACACAGGTAGACTTGATGGAAAGTCCCTCATATTACATGGTTTTGGTAAAATAACAGGAGATCTAATGGAAATCTGACAGAGAAATCTAAAGGACCCTTACCTAACTGTGGCTTGAGACGACTATGCTCAGTGGTCCCTCCAAGTTCTTTTTAGCAATCAGCCATATAGAATAAACAACCAACCTCTGCGTATTGTACCAAGCTGCCTTAAGGTCCACACACACGTAGCAAGACAGATCAGCAAGAACAGCTCGGTGGAATAAGTTTACACAAACTTTCTTTTTGCTTGAGAGTTCAGGAGATAAGGATTCTACTGTGTGTGTATATATAATATATAGAAGTATAAACTGAGAGTAAAGCCAGCCATACACGGGTCGATTATTTTGTGATTGGATTGTCTATTTGATTTTAATATGTTTTCATCATAAGAATCAATTCCACTTGTACGATTGTCCAAAATTTATGGACATGCCCGATCACTTTTCGATCAATTTTATGTTCCTTTTCGAACACTTTAAGACGATTGCACCAGGTGGGCAGAAAACGGTTTCTGTTCGATCGAACTGAAAAATCGAACCGTGTATAGCCACCTTTAGCCTGACTTCACAGGATTTGTGGGGCTGGACGTGCCCAGTTATAGCCCCCCCATTGAGACATGAGAGGTCCACAATTCTCCAGTCTCCGCCAGCACGCTAGACACCAGGTGCCATATGGGGACACAGCTGTCATTACCATCTCTGCATTTAAAGCGGCACAGTCCGTCCTCGCCCCCCAGCAGGTCCAGGGCTGCGTTCAGGTACACGTCAATCTTATGGACCCCATTTCTGATCCTCTTCAGGGTCATCCGCCAGTCGGGGGTCTCCGGCTGCTGATAGTCCTGGCGGCTGGCAGCGAGTGAGGTAAACAAGAAGAGGACGAGCAGCAGCCTCCGGGTCATCCTGTGTGTACAGCGGGTGTGTGCTCTGCTGTGTGTACAGCGGGGTGTGTGCTCCGTCCAGCCAGAGAGCATGTGAGACACACTCCGTACTGACCCCCGTGTCTGCCTGTCAGCTCTCATACACAGCGGCCATGACACAAGCCTGCCCTGCGTCCCATCACATACCACAGAACAGCGGCCAGTGTGCCCGGATTGTTCCTTCCCTCATGTACAGTCCCGCCTATTACACTCTCCGGCCGCCCATTATACAGGCAAGGGAGATATCATAGCTATACGTGTCGTCAATTACCGCCTGTGATAGTGCACTGTCCTTTATTATTCATCAGCTGGTCACTAGTGAACTGCTACATTTCATGTCATTCAACTGTGCGCATGCTGCCAGTCCTTAACTCTTCATGAGCTGCCCAGTAGTTACCTCTTCATGAGCTGCCAATCCTTAACTCTTCATGAGCTGCCCAGTCCTTAACTCTTCATGAGCTGCTGAGTAGTTACCTCTTCATGAGCTGCCCAGTCCTTAACTCTTCATGAGCTGCCGAGTAGTTACCTCTTCATGAGCTGCCAGTCCTTAACTCTTCATGAGCTGCCGAGTAGTTACCTCTTCATGAGCTGCCAGTCCTTAACTCCTCATGAGCTGCCGAGTAGTTCCCTCTTCATGAGCTGCCTGCTTATAGCTGTTTGTTAGTCTCCTATCTGCTGCATTCCTATGGTTTTCAAATATGGAGGAGCAGAGTGTTTAACTCTTCATGAGCTGCTGAATAGTTACCTCTTCATAAGCTGCCGAGTCCTTAACTCTTCATGAGCTGCAGAGTAGTTAACCCTTCCTGAGCTGATTAGCAGTTAACTTATACCTGTCAAGTTTAATTTTCAGAGAAAAGTGATGTCCCATAAGCATGACCAATACTTCCGCGTTCCATTACCAGGAAGTGACACAGACATGTCCTGAGGAGAGGAATACTGAACCTGGAGCCCTAATGACATCAGTACTTCACACTGCGCAGTCCAGGGCACCAGGCTACTGCAGACTTCTGTGAACCCTGGCAGTAGTTGTTTTTTTATCCAGATAGACCTTTCATAAGGGTGTTATCTGAGCGGCCAAACCTGAATCTGATTCAAAATCTGTGGGGTGATCTGAAGAGGTCTCCCGATCTCCCGATGATGCGTCCTCACCCAGGATCTTAGAGTGGGAAGAGGAGGGGGGTCGAGGGACTTGCTCAGGCTCCGGCTTGTACCCTGATTGGCATATGTGAAAGCAACCCAGACGACGCCTGAGCAGGCCGTTCTCCGTATCTTCACGCTTTAAGAGGCAGGCAAGGGCACATCAGCAGGAGATTTTCAGCCTGGTGAGTGCGTATACTCCTGTGCACAGCCCTCTTCACATCACCCCAAGGATTTTCAATCAGATTCAGGTCTGGTTGGGCCATTCCAAAATTTAAATCTTTTGGTGAAGCTATTTCTTTTTTAATTTGGATGTATGCTTTGGGTCATTCTCATGCTGAACATTAAGTTCCTCTTCATGTTCAGCTTTCTAGCAGAAGTCTGAAAAGCCAAAATTAACTTGTATTTGGAACTGTTCATAATTCCCTCTATCTTAACTAAGGCCCCAGTTCCAGCTCAAGAAAAACAACCCCAAAGCATGATGCTGCCTCCACCATGCTTCACTGTGGGTATGGTGTTCTTGTGGTGATGTGCAGTATTGTTTTTGCACCAAACATATCTTTTGGAATTATGGACTAAAAGTTCAACCTTGGTTTCATAAGACAAAACACCTTTTCTCACGTGCTTTTATTTTTGCAAAATGTAGCCTGGCTTGGATGGTTTTCTTTGTTAGTAAAGGCTTTTGTCTTTCCACTCTACTGCACATCACCAAAAGAATACCATACCTACAGTGAACGTTTTTTCTCAACTTTCTGACAACTTTCGAAGAGGTAAAACATCTTGAAGATTTCTTGGCACACTGATTAGTCAAAAGTTTGTTTGCGAGGTGTTTGTAAGTTGGAGGCAGTAAAGCTGAAGGGAAAAAATAAGTGTAGGTGGGCTTCTGTAAATTGTCATAAACATAGGCCTCTGCTTGTGAAACCTCTGTGTCAAGGCAGCAAGTGATTTCCCTCAGGGCAAGTCCACTGACCAATGTAGGGTTACTACATTGGTCAGTGGACTTGCCCTGAGGGAAATCACTTGCTGCCTTGACGCAGAGAAGGTTTCACTTGGAAATGCAATTACACTACATTCTTTATAGAGAGAATGAACAACCACAAGACTAATCAGGTTTGGGTGCTTGTGTGTCCTTATTGCAGGTCTATTTGCCTCTATCAGCAGAGATGAAGAAGCTGTCCCAGGGAAGATCCGCCCGCAGGCTCCTTTCCATCTCTGCTCAGCGGGGACAAAAATCCAGCTGTCAAGTCAATCCATCCATCAGCTGGACTGCCAGCTTCCCTTCCTCTCTGCTGCTTGCTAATTAGATGCTCCGATTGGTGGAAAAATAAAGTACAGACTTTTAAAAATACTTTGAGAATTTTTTTTTACAACTTTAGTAGTATCATCATCATTTCCGACAGTTACATTGTTTAAAGTTTTTTTTACCTCTTTATATTGTCATTTGTTTTTCCATCCTAGCCATTGGTTTGGGGGGACACACAACTTTCTATTTGCAGAACCTTAGAAGAGTAAAATAAAATTTACTAAATACATTTTGAAGCTCTACAATCAGTCTTTATGTGAGAACTGCCATGCTAAATGCAGTAGCAGCAACAGAAACTGATCCCTATGGATTCCTCCATTGATAATTAGGGTGGCTCTGTGGATGAGGATGTGGCATATATAAAGGAGGGTACAACAGGACTTACCTAAAGGGGGACTCTGGGCATAACATGGCCAACACAAAAGAGAGACTCTGGGCGTCACATGACTAAAGGTGGGTTTACATGTGTAGATTTTTTGTTCGATCAACTGGCGATTACATTTTTTTTTGTCGAACATCGTTCGTTCATTTATCAAATGTAACATTAGATTTTTTGTTCGTTCATCCCGTTATCGAATGAAAATACATTCCGAATTACTACGACCGATAAAAATTTACCAACATGTTCGATGACCTTTTGAATGATTTTTTGTTCGAGATCGAACAAATTAATCCATCGAACAAATTGCCCTTTCTAGATTTTTGTTCAATCAACCAAAAAATCGTTCGTTCTTCATTGATTGGCCGAAAAAATCTACAGGTGTAAACCCACCTTAACATATAAAGGGGCTCTAGGTATAACAGACAATAGCCAGATAAAAGGCTGACTCTGAGCAAAAGTTGGACAATATAAAAAGGTTTACGAAACATAAACATATTGGGGGAGGAAAGGGAATGGTGTCTTCCACCTACCATAAACTGGTCTATTTACAAAACACAAACATATTGGTTCCCCCTTGTCTATTGGTGAGTGCCAATATCCCAGATTACCACAATTTTGTAAAGAATAGTAGAATTTTAATTAAAATTAAAATTCTACTATTCTTTACAAAATTGTGGTAATCTGGGATATTGGCACTCACCAATAGACAAGGGGGAACCAATATGTTTGTGTTTTGTAAATATAAAAAGGTTTGATTACCTGAGTACCACTTATGTGCACCCCTGTCTATATGCCAACTGTTACTTGTTCATCCACATGTTACTAGTAACATTGATTGCAAAGTGCATGTATTTCAAATAGATTTCCATTAACAGAGATCTTAAACCTGGTTTTGGTTACCAGGCTGCTAGTGATTTAAAATGACTGCTCAAGATATGTATAAACTTTCAT
Source organism: Ptychadena robeensis (assembly GCA_036250615.1). Taxonomy (NCBI): domain Eukaryota; kingdom Metazoa; phylum Chordata; class Amphibia; order Anura; family Ptychadenidae; genus Ptychadena; species Ptychadena robeensis. Next base: position 164,301,355 of record CM070032.1, read on the forward strand.
AACGTTTGTCTGCTGTTTATGTTTTTACTCTTGATTTCACTCTGAAAGCAGTTTAGATGTCTACCAGTCATAATGCTGTAATTTGTATTTATTTTTCTAGAATCTTCAACAAGTCTGTTTCTGAAAACCACAAGGGAAAAAAAGAATGAGGAGGAAAGCCTAAAAAAGAAGAAAAGCATCCTGAATTACCTTTAACCAAGAAGCACACAAGAAGGTGATAAGAGTGATGAAGTAGTTTAGCAAGCCATCCCATAGCTAAGTGAAGAAGGCGCTCCTTCTTGGTCCACTTTGACAACTGACACTTGGTGGTTGACGAAGATACACGCAGCAGCATCATGTCCATGAACACTGTCCCGTCAACAGCTGAAAATTAGTTCTCTGAATGTATTTACTCTACAGAAGTTATTGACAGGAAGGACCCTGCATTATGCCCTACTGCCATTAAGGACAAAGAGAGAGAAATGATTGTGCGTTCTGAACAGAAGAGGGGTCACAGCAAATGGCCCAGTCTATGAGGGACATTTGTTCATGGAATTTCTCCTCTATGGTAAATGATCAAATGGACATAAGAGTATGGAGCAATAGCAAACAGGCTTTATAATGCATAACTTGTTTAGCATTTCCTAATGACTACAGCAGCAAAGGTGAAAGTTTTCTATGTAGAAAAGAAGGCTTTGACCCTACCAAAGGCATAAGTTGTACATGTGATTACCAGGGCATGGACAATCCATTCAGAGCACAGAAAACACACTACTAGATTTGGAGAACCCTTAAGAAGTCAGTGGGTACAGCGTTGATTCTGAAATGCAAAATAATGTTGCTAGGGATGCTGACATATTTACTGTTCTGCTACAAAGACTTTTGGATGTAACTTTGTATTTGGCCTCAAGGAATTTGTCATTTAGAGGAAGCACCCAAATAATTGGGATGTTAAAAATGGATGTTTTCTGTGAACACTTGAAACCTTGGCTCGATATGCTGCAATGCTTTATGATCATGATCAGGGCAACCAAGAGAAAGGAAAGAAACTACCAGCTCATCATCTGTCATGGAAATCATGTTCTACCTGCAATTCTTAAAAAAAAAAAAAAGAGAGGCAATATATTTTGCAATCATATGTGATGCTTGACCTGACATCTCTCATACAGAACAGAATGTAATTGTTATTAGATATGTTCACCGAGATCCACTACAAGGGAGTTGGAGCATTCAAGAGGTTCCTTGAGTTTTTTTTTTATTTCTTTAAGAAAACAGTAGAAGAAATTGCTGAAATGATAGTGTTAAGATTAAGTCACTATGGAATTGATCCTAGTGATTGCAAAGGTCAGGGATATGATAATGGAGCAAATATGTCAGGTAGAATTAAAGGAGTGCAAGCCAGAATCCAGGAGAAATACCCAGAAGCTATATTTTGTCCGTGTTGCTGCTCATACTCTCAACCTTGTTGGAGTACTTGCTGCAGTAAGCTATCCTGAAATGGAGACCTTTTTTGGAAGCATGGACAGATTGTATGTTCTTTTCAGCAGCAGACCTGCAATGTGGAACATCCTGAAGAAAATGCTGGTTCTTTGCATTGTCTAAGTGATACGAGGTGCAGTGCACATATTGAAGCAATTCGGCCTATTGCCAGAAGACTACCAAGCATTCTTACTGCACTGGAGAAGGTCATTGCATCTGGAAAACTAACATTAGATGCACAGAGTATTTTTATTCATTTAGAGCACTTTTTTTTTGCAATTTTCTGGGTCAAAGTTCAGGGAAGTTTTGAAGAAAGAAAGAAAATCTTGTAATCCAGGTATGTTTCTATGGATATTGCTGCTGCTAATATCAAAGATCTAAGGTAGAAATGCAGTCACTTCGAGAAAACTGGACTTCTCTGCTATCAGAAGCTACAGTCATAACGAATAATATGAATTTTACCACCGAATTGATGACTGCACAACAGCTCCGTCAAACAAGAACTTTGCAAGAGGATTCTCAGAACACCTTAGTAAATTTTTTCTTTACATCAATTCTTTTATGTGAATTGATCACTGCACACTCACAAGACTTTACAGAATCCTTGCTGGGAGAGCTTCAGCATCTTAGTAAAGTGTACAAGGCTACTTTTTCTGAGGATCTACGCCCATTAGCTCTATTGAATGCGATTCATGAGCTACAACTTGAGAATATTTTATTGATGTTTGCATTGCTCTTCGAATATTTACACTTCCACTGTCAGTAGCAGAAGGTGAAAGAGCATTTAGGAAATTGTCCTTGATAAAGAACTACAAACATTCATCTATGAGTGAGCAACATTTCAATAGCCTTGCTATCCTTTGCATTGAGGTTGCTAATAAAATAGGATCTGATAAAAGACTGACCCGAATATTTACAAAATAATGCTGGATCTTTTAACCATGAATTCAGCACAATCTGTTAAACTACTTAATTACGCAGAATAGAATTAACACATTGACCCACCTTTGTTATTTTGGTAATATAATCATTTATTTTTAATATTTCAACTTGTTAGTTTAGTGTAGAATTTGGTTGAAAATGTATATTAAAGTACTTTTGTAAATATTTATTCATTATTTACACTACCTCCAGGTAAACAGAAAATGTTCCTGCTAGAAATGCAATTTATTGGCATGTTTGTAGACAATGGGTTCATAAATACTGTAGAAAGTATTACTCTTTTTGGCCAAAAGATTTAACCGAATGGCTCCTTTATAATCAGAGTTATCCTAACATATTATTTCATTTAGTTAGTTTAGCTTAAAGTGGATCTATCACTGAGACATAATGTAAGCTACCATCCTGCTAACCTATTTCTAATAATGACTAATTGTCTGTTTTAAAGAAAACTATATTTTTTGTGAGGCCATAGTCAAACCAGGCCTGGGGACAAATGCCAGCTTACTACACTCCATTTCAAAAGGCCCCCAAACTAACTGAGCATACAGCATCAGTAAAAATGGAATTGCCCATCCTGCTAAAGAGACCTTGCATTATAGTAAGAAAGAAATTTGTGCAATAGTAATAATTCTCCTTATACCTCATGAGTGAGTCTAAAGGCCGACAGAGCAGGAGAGATCAGCTCTGAAATGCAGCGTGATGACATCATCACGCTGCTTTCTAGAGCTGACAGCATCGGCCGGCACCCTTTGTGTGTCGTTAGCTTTAATGAAGATGCCGGTCTTCATTAAAACTAATGGCATCGGCCAGAGAATATTGGACATGTCCGTTCTCTGGCCGGCAAAGCTGTGGGGCGACAGGGATCTGTCACCCCATGTGGGCACCCCGATCGGCGGGCAATTTTGCAGACGGCCGCGAGCGCGCTCGGTGTGTGTTTGCCTAGCTTTATATGCATCAATGGAGATTTCTTACCATACAGCCACGTGATAGAACAACCCGTAGGAAGACGGCTAACAAAATTAAAACCTCTAAACTAGAAGCCAAAAGAATTAAAGCAGTTTTAGTATCAATATCTGACTTAGCAAGCAATGCACCCCTTTACCATAAGAGCTTGCAACTGTAAAGGTAGCCATAGACTGTACAATTCCCATCCTATTGCGGCTGATTGGACACCATGCACGTTCCTGCCGATCACTTGGCGGTCGCTCGGCCACAAATGGGGTGTGCCCACCTGGACAGATCGATCGCGCTGCAAGTTGGAACGAAAGGTGATCCGATATATTGGTAAATTCCTGGCCAATCGCATTACTTTAGAAGGGTGCCCGCCGATCCTCTGAGCAACCGGCTGCATCAGGCGGAAATCCTACTGTCTATGGCTACCTTTAGAGCATCTTTAAATCTGGTGCAAGATACAGAAATGCTTTCAGTGTCAATTTGATCATACAAAAACAAGCCCTTAGCACAACCCGAGCTTTTGCGTGATAGAGCCCGGTCGTTTTGGCCATGTAAATGTAGCCTAAGGAAAGCTGGTGAATAAGTCTGAATTATTTTGCCTTCTTCTTTGGAAATACTTCTTTGGATGATTAGTGGAGGGGCTGAAAAAGGACAGGAAATTCTACATTCATAAATCTTTTTGCATTATCATAGAAACCACATAGGGAAAAGTATCTACTGATCTCAGATTATTAAGCCACAAACAACTTTAACCTGGATAAGGAGGGAAGTAAAACCATGAATGAGTAGCAGGCTACTATGTTTATCTGAGTAAATGCTTAAGATTCATTTACTCTGTGGAACTCTGCATTGAGATTAATAAAACTGACCTCTTTATGGAAAGGTAAAAGAAGCAACTAGACTTTGGGTCCCCATACACCTTTAGATCTCTGTCAGATTTCCTTTAGATCTCCTTTTGTTTTACCAAAACCATGTAATATGAGAGACTTTCTAAATCATCCAGTCTACCTGTGTTTAATCGCAGAGGACCCGGCACTACATAGTTGTTGGTAGATATCTAAAGGATATCTGACAGAGAGATCTAAAGGTGTATGGGGGGCTTAACAGATTGTGTTGTCTAGGAATCATAAAATTCAGCCATAGACCAACGTCCTTGGGACCCCAAAGGATCTGGGGGTGGACATACTATTTGCCTATAAAGCTAGCCACACATGGTTTAATTTTAATGTTCAATCGAGGTTCAGTTAGATTTTGTAGTTCGATGAAAAAAGCGAAAATTGATTTAAATTAAATCGATGTACACCACATGGGGAGTACGATTATTGTTCAATTTCGACTGAAAAATTAATTGAAGCAATCAAAAATCGGCGATTGAATTCCTATAGCTAACCACACATAGTTCGATTTTAGCGTTCAATCAACGTTTTTCGATTAAAAATTTGATCGATTGAAAGAAAATAGTTTTTCTGCCCACATAGTTCAATCGACGATTATTGATTGATTTTTGTCAAATCGTTGATTTAAATCGTGATCAGACAGGTTGGAAATTTTTGCTCGATTGTACAATCATCGAACTACATTCATAAGAGAAATTCTAAATTTTTGATTTTTTTAAAATTTAACAATAATCGCACTCCACATGTGGTGTACATCGGTTAAATTAAATTAAAAGTTCGATGATTGTACAATCGACCAAAATTTTACAACCTGTCCGATCACGATTCAATTGAAGATTTGACAAAAATCGATCAATAATAATAATCGATTGGAAATTTTTGCTTGATTGTACAATCATCGAACTACATTCATAAGAGAAATTCAAAATTTTTGATTAAAAACGTGAGGAATTCAAATCAATAATAATAATCTATTGTACTATGTGGGCTGAAAAACGATTTTCTTTCAATCGATCATATTTTTCATTGAAAAACGTCGATTGAACGCTAAATTCAAACCATGTGTGGCTAGCTTAAGAGTTATCATGAAGAAATTTAAACCCTTCATGTATCATAAAAGGACCCTTCCATAAATTCTTCACACTAAACCTAGATCAGGTGTGGCATTACTTTGCCTTAACAACAAGGCCCTCCATTGAGAGTTAAGGTGCCCATACACGCATAGATATGGGCTAGATCGATGGCCTTTTAGAGCGCCGTTCACGCTAATGGCCATCTATCTAGCCCACCAGTCCCACTCGAAAACAGGTATATCAGACATGACCTTAAATCACGGTCGATGTCCATTGCTTTGGATGGAGACCACGGATCCCCATCCAAAGCAGAGCTGGCCTCCCCCCCACAGGACACAGCCTACAAGCTGTCATCAGCTCCAGCTCTATGTGCTGTGAGAGGGGCGGGGGATCTGTGTCTCTGTGTGCTCTCCTGGCTGTCTGCAGTGAGAGATGACACTGGGTGTGCTGGGTCCGCATCTAACATGAATTGATGTGCAAAGTGGTGCACATTAATTCTTATTCCATTGACCCGCGATCAAACACAGTGTGGTGTCGTCACCACGCTGTGATTGATCGTGGGACGATTGCACGGCAATCTACCAGTGTATGCCCAGCTTTAATGTCACCACAAGGTCCATACAACTTGGATTTCTAAAATGAGGAGGCAATAGAGATGATGGAAGACAAACTTTATAAACATTACATCTACAAATCTACATGGTCCTGCTGGGACCTATTGTCCAGAGGACCAGATTTGTAGAGGAAGGAGAGGCACTTGCTCCTACTAGCTAAGGGCCCCCGTACACCTTTTAGATTTCTCTGTCAGATTTCCTTTAGATCTCTTTTGTAATATGAGGGACTTTCTAAACCATCAAGTCTACCTGTGTTCAATCGCAGAGGACTCGGCACTACATAGTTGTTGGTAGATCTAAAGCATATCTGACAGAGAGATCTAAAGGTGTATGGTCAGCTTTACTCTTCATCTGTAAAGCTGGGAATAGACCGTACAATGTACCGTCTATTCCTTATCCGATCCTATGCAGTAGCAGGCAGCGTGATGACGTCATCATGCCCGCACGCTAGTGCCCAGAATTGGGCAGCATTCTCCATCTGCAGCTCATTAGTTCGGCTGGGGCAGCCATCCCCAGCCGAACTAATGAGATTGGGCTAAAATTTACTGTCCTGTCAGATATCTGTGCGATCCGACAGGACGGCTGATTTCAGCCCAATCCTCGTCAGTTGAATCCTTCAATTCCTGCATGACCCGATCCCTAAGGGATGCGGGAGAGTGCATGGCAGCGGATCGGGGATCGGATCGTGCAGGAATTGGTACGTGTATGCCCAGCTTTACACTTTTCACTTTTACTCATTCTTTACTTCTTTCTTCTACTGCTCCCCCCTCTTCCTACAACCCCAACAGATCCCTGTCGCCCCACAGCTCGGCCGGCCAGAGAACGGATATTCTCTGGCCGATGCAAGCTAATGGCTGGCACAAAAAGGGTGCCGGCCGACTAGTGCAGCCCCATAATGCATCAGGATGCAAACGTGATGACATCATCACCTTGGAGGTCGCTCAGCATTATGGGCTGCAGCTCAGGGGGAGGAGAGGGGGGGCAGTGAGGGCAGAAGTCTGCAGGTCTCCAGGATCTAAGATGCCAGCATGAGAACTGCAAGCAAGTGAAGTGAGTATAGTGTGGGTTTTTTTGTGTAGCAGTTTTCCAGTATCTGAACTGCCGACAGGTGAGTATTGTGTCTGTTTAATGTATGTCTGTTTTTTATTTGAGTTTAAAACCGCTTTAATTGATGATTCTTTGCCCTGGTTATTCAGGGTTCTGAGTTCAAGTGATCCCCTTTATTGGCTTATTATTGGCTATTCCTTCTTCAGGTTTAATCCAAGTCTTATTTTTGAGACTCACATCTAAAAACTTGCAATATTTAAAAATAAAGATAATAAAAATACTGAGATCTGAGATACATTTATTTTAATACAAAATACTGTAGAATTTCTGAACCAGTAGTTATGAAAGCAAGAAAGTTTGGTGTTCAAGTGGTCTCCTTTATTGGCTAACTAATGTCAAGTAAGGAGCAAGCTTTTGGGATGTTTCAAATCCCTTCTTTAGGTTTAATACACTTCTGGTTTTTGAGACTCGCATCTAAAAACCCAAGGCGTTCTTTATTGACAAAGCCAATACAGGGTATCACTTGAACTCTGAACTTTCTGTATTCATGGTACATGGTACAACATTCGACTATTGCTAACAATATTTCAAAATAAAGATACAAAAATTCTGAGAATAGGGACAAATTTATTTTAATACAGAAAACGGTAGAATTTATGAAGCAGTAGTTACGAAAGCATGATATATTTTCCACATGCCTATTTTCTATCAAGAAGCAAGCTTTACATGGTAATGTTTAGAAATGTCAAATATTAAATTTGGCAATGCGGTCTCTTCCAACATGTCGGGCTATCCAGTCAAAGTAGTGTGCAACTTTTGTATACACTCCAGGGAAGCCTGCTACACCACAATTCTCACCCCAGCTTACTACCCCCCATACATAGGCAACATTATTAGAATCATAACACACCAGGGGTCCTCCTGAGTCACCTTTACAGGCATCGATAGACCCATCATATGTACCTAAAATAAAACAAATAAAAACATAAGCAATATATATAAAATATTAACAAACTTTACATGTTCAGGTGAGGAACCTATTTTAATACCACAATCCTGCAAGCCCTTACCTCACATTAACATCATAATTTTTTTGTTGTTACTTTTAAAATAAATATATTATATAATTTTGCTTCATTGCTGCATGAAAAGAAAATGGAAATGGGCAATAAAATTTTTTATACTTTAATATAACATATTGTTAAAACATCATTTCATATTTTTAATCCATTATTCCTTTTTGTTTGTAGATTACATACAATTCTTTTCACACAAATGTAGGTGTGTACATGCACAGTTGCATAAAAAAGTATGTGAACCCTTTGGGATTACGTGGAGTTTTGCATGGATTGGTCATAAAATGTGCTCTGATCTTAGATGAAGATCAGAGCACAGCTTATGACGAATCATGCAAAACTCCATGTAATCCCAAAGGGTTCACATACTTTTTCTTGCCACTGTATGCATATGTATTAATATATATTAGGCCTATTTTAAAAGGATCCGCTTAAAGCATTCTGAATAAATTGACAGGTGCATTTGACATGTCGAACTAAGGACAATTTGCCTGTGATTGCCTATGATTGCCTGTGATTGCGGCCCGTTAAATGTATTGGTTGTGCTGCACTTGTGTCTCCCATACAAGCGTTCCATACAAAAACCTTTTGGAAATGTGGCTGGTACCTTGCGTTAATGCTAGCCGCACTGCAAAGAGCCCTCAAACTGTTGTTGCACTACAAGTTTTGACATAGGCCCTTTGCTATCTTTATCCTTCCTGTACAAGATATTCAGTGATAAACTGATCAACCGATAAACCGAGTCTTAGGGCTTGTTTCCATTCTAGGTTGGGACCCCTACGTTAAGCGTATACGCTTAGCAGGGGTCCCAACGTATCCCACAGACATTGCCTGCCGGCGGATGGTCTGTTTACACATCCTCCGGTGTAAAGGCTGAACGTACCCGACTAGGTTCAGCCTTACACCGGCGGATCGGCTCGGCGCAATGAAGACTATCTGTTACGTTGGGACCTCCCGCTAAGGGTGTAAGCTTAGCGGAGGGGTCCCAACGCAATGGAAACAAAGCCTTAAGATTGGAACCCCCTCCCTTGGACTATACATAGAGCCACAGATTATAATTCTGATGAAAATATTTATTAAAAACATTATTGTATCATACATAATTTAGAAACAATTCTTAGATAATGCAGATAAAAACATATAAATAAATAGATATTTCATACAAGACCAACGTTTTAGCAGGTCAATTGTCTAGGTGTTTCACACTTGAAAGTATGGTTCATTAGGACTGTGATTTTATTAATGACGGTCACATTCGATGAACGTGAACATCCACCATACACTTCAGAATTGAGGCTGTTCAATGCTTAGAGCAGCTAAACCACCTTGAATGCTGATGGTAATGTGTATGTCGCTACTTGTTGGTAAAGAACAAGGGAGAGGAAAATAAGTCTTTCCTACCAAGCATGGATTCTTCCACCAAATCGGAAAAAAATTCCAGATTGACTATAACATAAATTTAACATGTTGGTTCCCTGTTTGATTGAGTTTCCGGTGCCTGTCTGATTTTTGTATCGATATAAGCACAATCAATCACCATGAATGCGCTACAAAAATTTTATCAATACAACAATCGAGCTGTGTATGCCTAGGTTTATTTTATTCTCCCCTGTTCTTCAACAACAAATAGTTACATACACATTACTATCTGCATTCTAGGTGGTTTAGCTGCCTTTAACATTGAACAGCCTCAAAGCTGAAGTGTATGGTGGATGTTCACCTTCATTCAATGTGACCTTCATTAGTATTATCATGGTCCTGGTGATGAAGCCCACTTTCTTTTTTTTTTTGTATAACTGTTTATTTATTACATTTTCAAAACATTTACAAATAATACCAATAACGCAAAACAAAAGGCATCTAGCAAAACTGAAGCAAAAATACACTCCGAATAGCTCAAATCCAGAGCAACCACTCAAAAAAAACAATATATAAATCAGCAATAACATGAGTGGCACAACACACAAACAAAGCATACATTCAATCAGAGAAACACACATTTGCAAAACAGAAATCCTCATAAACTAATACACACACAAAAGAAAGACAGAAATAAACACACACAAAAGAAAGACAGAAATAAAGAAGAAAAGAAGGTAAAAGATGGAAAAAAGGAGAATCAGGGAGGCACCTCAGAGTATCCCCAAGAGCCCCCCAGGGTCCGCCACCTAAAAAGCATATAACGGGGGAGGGTCCGCCAGAAACCACAGTTCCCATACCTTATTAAAGGTCTCAGTAGTATCATGAACCCGGGCAGTGAGTTGCTCCATAATATACACATCCTTAATTCTTGCATACAGATCAGACATAGAAGGAGCCGCAAGATTTTTCCAGTTCAAGGCAATTAAACACCTGGCTGCTGTAAGGAGGTGGGCCAACAACCGCTTGGCCGGCTTCGAGAAGGCCACCGGGGGAAGGCCTAAAACAAAGGTAAGGGGCGTAAAGGGTACCTGGCTCTGGAACACCAAGAGGATGAGGTCCCGAACCCCCTGCCAGAACGGTTGGATAACGGGGCAATGCCAAAACAAATGAATCGGCATACCACGGGACTGCCCACATCTCCAACAACTGTCCGACACTGATTGGAAAATGGAATGGAGTACATCTGGAGTGAGATACCAAAAAAAAAATGATCTTATACAGATTCTCCCTATACAGGGTACAGAGTGAGGACTTAGAGGC
>CM070032.1:164312196-164328646 GCA_036250615.1 Ptychadena robeensis
CTCCTCCAAGGGGACAACATTAAGTAGCTTATAAATAGCGGACAGTAATCCTTTCTGGGAAAAGCCCATAAGGCACAGCTTTTCAAAGGGGGTAGAAGAGGAAAACACCCCCGTCCTGGTGAGCGCCATAGCATAATGTCTAATCTGAAGATAGCTGAAGAAAGCCCTAGGGGGGAGGTCAGAGAAAGAACGCAGCTCTCTCGATCTAGCATCCACCAATTGACCAAATCTAAATAGAGACTGACTAGACCAAGGGGCGGACATAAAAGAGGTTACACTGTCAGGTATCTTGGGGGTAAAAATTAAGGACGTCATCCGAGAAGCAGAAGCCGACAAGCCAAACCTGTCCCACGTACGGCGCCAGACGTCCCTGGTAAAGGACATAGTCGGCAAGAGAGAGTACCCCTGAAAGCTGAGGTCGCCATCCCACAGAAAGGAGTTCAAATGCGCGGAAGCCAGCCACAGCCGCTCAATCTCCGTCCATCTATTAAAGGAGCGATAGGAAGACCAAGAGGCCACTGCCCGAAGATGGGCCGCCAGGTAGTACTTGGGAACGAGAAGCACAGAGAACCGACCTAGATATTCTATGTCGACCACCGTTCCAAACAAAGCCCAAGAGATCCCGCTGAAGACTCTTCAAATGGGAGCCAGGGATGGGGGAAGCCCACTTTCAAGAGCGAAACGCATACGCGGACAATTGACCTGTTTTTGTGAGCATTATTTATTATTAATTGTTTCTAAATTATGTACGATTTAATTATGCAATAAAATATATTTTTTTATCAGAACTATATTTATAGTATATGGCTCAATGCAAATTCCAAGGGAGGGCGTTTCAAAATTAAAGTGGTTTTAAACTCAAAATAAAAAAACAGACAAACATTAAACAGACACAATACTCACCTGTCAGCAATTTAGATACTGGAAAACTGCTACACAAAAAAACCCACTGTATACTCACTTCACTTGCTTTCAGTTCTCATGCCTGCATCTTAGATCCTGGAGATCTGCAGACTTCCACCCACACTGCCCCCCCTCTCCTCCCCCATTTACTCCACCTTCTCCTCCTGTCTCTTCTCTATCGGAGCTGCAGAGACTCGTAGGGGGTGGGGTGTGAAGAGGGGGATCAGCTGCTGACAATTTCCTGCCTGGGAGATATCTCCCGGACACCACTTCGGCTGCCTAGGCTCGATGTAATGCAGTGGGAGGGGAGAACTTGTAACCAGCTCCCCTACAGCTGTAAGAAGATAATTTTTTTTTTTTTACACTTAGGCTAAGTTTACACTGGCGGTTTTTTACCGCCACATGAGGCGTTCGCCAGTCGGTTTTCGGGCGGCCGTCCCATAGAAAGTCTATGGGGTTCTTAATTAGACGCAATGTAATCGCCTGAACTGTTGTGCAGACGACTACAGGGAGTCGTTTATCCTGCGGCTGCGGAAGCACACTGGCGGTTTCCGAGCTGCTAGCAGCTTGGGAATCACCAGTGTAAACTTAGCCTAAAGGATGTCAGCAATATCGGCTGAGCTGCAGCTGATAATGCTGGACGACCTCCCAGGTGGTAGGTCTGCTTTAAGGCTTGGTTTATAATTTGTTTATTGGATGGGAGCCAGCTCTTTAGAAGTGTAGTTGAGTGGGTTGATATTTCCATTATCCAAAAGTTAAATCTACATATCATTCCCATTTTTATTTCCCATACACCTTTACAAACTAGAATGAATTAACTGCATGTGAATATTAGAGGAGTCTAACGTTGCTGTGCTTGGGGCTCATAAAAGAGATTTTTGATAGAGGTGAGTTTGATCCGCTAAGCTGCCCTCAATCAGTCTCTATTCATCAATGTGACAGAATTTATGACCATAAATGAACCATAGCTGCAGAGTGCCAGTAGAAAAATAGTGATCAAATTCCATTGAAATTAAACTACTATGTCGCACACAACGTTTTGTCTGGTACATCCTTCTGTCAGATAAGAGAGGTCTCCTGAACATCATTTTTTTGGTTTCCATTTTAGCTCTACCACCAGCACTAACCACCAGCCACATTTCCAAAGATGAGTTACATTTTGATAAAAATTGCTTGAAACCCTACCTGCGCACTCCATTCCATCAAGAAAACGATCTTTGTAGACTGTAGTACAGTTATTCATCAGATTTATATTTCCCCACTTAAGATGGAATACCTTATTAAAACCTGCATAGGAAAAGAAGGTTAGTCAAATTCAGAATTTTTGCATTGACCACATAGACTTTGGAATAGTGCATTATCTATCAGTGAGAGCGGTTAGCTGTTCAAACATTGCATGCATCAGTAACACGTCAATTAATAAAAAAACAATGGTCACCAGTGCCATCACAGGAGGCTTTTATTGCTGCTTCACCTGTCTGACCTGAACAGTACCATTTTGTAGAATAGTGTACCTGTCAGCAAATCAGGACAACAATTTGTGTAAAGGTGGGAATATTTTTTTGTTCGATAGAACCAAAAAGATAAGATTTTTGAATAGTTCGAATGAAAATCTAAAACTGGACTAAGGTTTAGTTAGACCAACATCAAACAAAAGTGAACGATATCAAACAGAAAATTTATCGAAAGCTGATTGGACATGTGTAAAAACAAATGTTAATCGAACTTACCATTGTTTTATTTGATAATTTTTGTTTGATCTAATGAATTTGAATGAAGCTATTTCTTGTTCAAGAATCAAACAAAATTTCATTCGAGAACAGTCAAACGAAATTTCATTCAGTCTAATTAAAATACAGTGTATACATTAGATATAGGCACAATCAATATTGGATAAAAATATCGAGCATCCTGATCGAATCTATCGCTATCTATCTATTGTGCAAAAATCTATACGTGTATTCTTAGCTTAAGCTATCTACGGCTTAAGGTGTCCAAACACGGTTGAATATATTCATTCAATCGAACAAAAACAATAGATTTTTCATTTGATCGGACAGATATCATGTACGGAACTTGTTCGTTCGATCGATATCAAATAAAAAAAAGCAATCTAAAGTTATCGGACATGTTGGTAAATTTGGATCGAATTGGTAACCATTGAATGTAAAATAATTTCATTCGATCATTTTGTGCGATCTAAAAAATAAACATCCTATTTAGAATCTATTGTTGATTGCGCAAAAATCTATACGTGTCTGGCCAGCCTTAGTTTTAAGGTAGGCACACATAGTTCGATTTTTTATTCAATCAATCTACTTTAAAATGATTGTATTATGAGCCAAACAACAAAATATTGAACTTTGTATGCACAACTTTAGGTATAGCAATCCAAATTCTCACTAATGTCTTTTTGTTATTTATGCAGCTATATATTATCTAATTAACCATTTGCTGTTCACAATTTGTAAAATATATATTGCATTTTTTGAAAATCTCTCTATGTCTTATGGACTGAGGGCACAACCAGCTGGGACTGAGTGAAGGTTGGATAGTCTACCCAGCGATCCACCTGGTCAGCGGGCCAACCACAGAGCTGGTGCTACCGGCTGTTATCAGTGTGGTTGACACACAGCGCAGATGTTTCCACTTTGTATGTCAGCTGTGGATGGCTGGAAAAGCACACACCTCTGTTTACAGCTGTCTTATTATGAGTAAAGTCTTAGGCTTTGTTTCCATTGCATTGGGACCCCTCCGCTAAGCGTACACGCAGACAGATAACAGATAGACTTACCTGCTCGGTGGAGACTCTGTCTTCATTGCGCCGAGCCGATCCGCCGGTGTAAGGCTGAAAGTAGTCGAGTACGTTCAGCCTTTACACCGGCGGATGTGTAAACAGACCATCCGCTGAGCAGGCAATGTCTGTGGGATACGTCGGGACTCCTGCTAAGCGTATATGCTTAGCGGAGGAGTCCCGACGTATAGTGGAAACAAGCCCTTACTGTCTGCACAATATGGTATTTAGGTGGGCAAAAAAGGGTCTTGTTCCCACTTGTGGCTTGGGGGCGCCTTCAGTGACAAGTGACAGCAGGGACGTGGAAAAGCACACCGTTTTTACTTTACACATTATGCCAATGCAGCAGTAATGTGTTCTAAATCAAGGGCAAACAGTGATTTTTGGGTGTCATGGACGCCTCCCATTGTAAACATGCCCTAAGCTATTCCTAACCCACATCATTCACGGGTAAGATCTCTGTGAAGGTTCTCATTGATCCAGGCTACAGTATATTTACATTAGTAACTCCAAGCAAGTAAACTTTCTCAAGCCATCTGCTTAAGTTTTTGAATTTAGTTAAGCTATACACCTTTAGATCTCTCTGTCAGATATCCTTTAGATATAAGAACAACTATGTAGTATGGCAGTGGTGGGCAACTGAGTTGATATGGAGGGCCACAAGTGCGGCCCTCTGCATCGCTAAATGGTCACACATAACATTTTAAATCTATACTGACTAGTACAAGCAAAAAAAAGCAAAAAGCAAGTAATGAAACAAATTACAACATGCATAGCTAAAAGACATAATGTTTAATTTTTTAAATAACACATTTTTTTTAAATTATACTCCAAATATTAGGTAACACTAGTATGGTAACGCACATTTTGTGTCATGTATATCATCAAAGGTTATGTGCTTTAAAGCCATTGATTATATTGATGGGGCACAACCTTCAATTCGGCAGACAGGTGCGTTTCTATGCCCTATGCATAAATAGTTAGGATTCTGGCCTCAAGTGGAAGACTGAGGGGGGCCGCCAAAGAACACCCAAAGAGCAGCATGTGGCCCCCAGGCCGCAGGTTGGGCATCTAGGTAGTATGGGGCCCTCTGCGATTGGACACAGGTAAACAATAGAGATCTAAAGGAAATCTGACAAAGAAATCTAAAGGTGTATGGGGGGGGGATAGACATATGCATAGATAACTGCAAAATTGATCTTAATTTACATTGACCTGTGCAATTATCATATCGAGTGCAGGTCTATCATCGATCACCTGCACCACCACACAGCTCTCTCTCTCTCCCCCTCTTTCCCATTACTTTAAAAATTGTTTATTCCGAAGATACATATGCTACAGCGATTTGTTTCTGAATAATGTGTGGTGTGTTAAAAAATCTTCACATAGCAAATAATGAAAATGACTGAGAATGTGAAAAAGATTTTAAGGCACATTCAAAGAAAAAAAAAGTATCACTCTAGAATATGTTGTTTTTTAATAAACAGTTTTTTGTCGGAAATTTACAATATGGAAAACGATATGGATAACTTTTGATTAAAAGTAATTTAATCAAAAACTAATTTTGTGTCTAAAAATCTGCTTCACATTCTTAGTAATTTTAGTAATGATACCATGTTCAGGGGCTTTGCAATTAAATAGAAACTGTGAATACTGCATATTACTCTGTGTGAAAGCCACAATTTTAATTAAATTTTTATGGTAGTTTCTATTAAATTGCAGCATGGTTTAATTACCAAAATTACTGAGCATGTGAAGAAGATTTTAAGATACATTGCAAAAATAAAACGATATCAGTATCATTCTTGCACATGTAGTTTTTTAATAAATACCATATTTTTCGCTATATAAGACGCACCCAGTTTTTAGGGCAGGAAAACCAGAAAAAAAAGATTTAATAAGTTTTCACATCAATTGGGATAATGCAAAATTTTCAGTGAATACAATATCCAATTCAGCCAGCAGGTGTCACTAGCAGCAGTAAACTCTCAGCTACACAACTCATCTCTACACTGTACACAGGAGGAGGAGATGGTGCCGAGCTGTCACTTCTCCTCTCACTGTGCTGTGTATGTGGGGAGTGATTGCTGTTCCCATGGACAGAAGAGAAAAGGTATATGCAGGTTCATCTATACTTTTCTCTTCGTTTCCTAAAAGTATAGATGAACTTGCATCTACCTTTTAGGAAATTAGACAGTTTAGATGTGAGAGTCGGCAGTAGCCGGCATCTCAAATCTGAGAGCTTCTCCAGTTCCCCCAGCTGATTTCCATGCCGGGGGAGCTAGCGGGCAGCCAAGGTGCGACCACCGGCGGCCGAGTGGCCGCGGGGGTCGCGCATTCGGCGTATAAAACACAGGCACTTTTTGCCCCCAATTTTGGGGGTGAAAAAGTCCATCTAATATTCCGAAAAATACGGTAAGTGAAAGTGTTTGAGAAGCTGTACGTTTTTATCTACTAATTAAATAGTTAAAATATTAAAATATGTACTAAGGCATGTGTTCATACAGTACATTAAGATATTTGTATTTGATATAGCCATCATCTATATATTATTCTTTACATTCTGTGGAAATAAAAACATGTGTAAGAGTTCTATACCTTCTTCTCTGCCCCATCCTGAAACAACACAGGATTCCCCTGCTTTGAACAGATGAGTTGACCAAGGAACACATGCAGGAACTAGATTATTGTCCACTTGCATACACATTGGCTCTTTGTAAATGTTGACAACCTCCAGCAGAGCAATATCATTTTCATAATTGGCAGAGTTGTATTTCTCGTGCACTTTCACAGTTTTAACAGGGAAAGAATCAATATTCTGATTCAAAGATAGACGGTCCAGTAGCTCAATGATTACACGGTACTTCTGTGGCTGGTCCGCCCTAAATTCAAATATTATAAGCGCATTAACATTATTCAAATGCAATCACAAGATATAAGTAAAGACAAAAACAAAGCATATTTAGTAAACATACGCAATTCAATAGAATCCTTTAGTCATTTTAAACCAGTTACTGAAATTCTGGAATTATAGCCAGGAGATTTTATTGATGCAATTCGCTGATCAAACTGCAGTTTTAGAAGACTATAGCTGGCCATACACCTTTAGATCTCTCTGTCAGAAATCCTTTAGATCTACCAACAACGGGTCCTCTGCGATTGAACATGGTTTAGAAAGTCCCTCATATTACATGGTTTTGGTAAAACAAAAGGAGATCTAAAGGAAATCTAATGTATGGAGGTCCTATGCCAGCACAAGATTCAGACTAAACTAGGGCCTACCTGTAAAAAGACATTTTGGAACTACAGTGTATAAGGACCCAGGCAGCTAAAGGCATTCAAGGTTTGCCTGTTTTACTGCTTTCCCTTGATAAATGTTAAATTAGGAGGAAGTAGGTATTCAATATATACAAAAAATACTGGATATCAGCAGCAGCTAAGGATCTACTATGCATGGCTTGCAGACATCAAACTTTAGAAAGGATAGTATATATCATATTCTTTTAATAGGCAACCTTGAGTTCAGTTTGTAAGTAACCAAAGAAAACTTGTTCATTTCAAATCAGAAACAGACACAGTACTGGGCCAATATGTTTAATAGCATGTTTATTATCGTATTTTTCATACTACAAGATCAATGGGAAAATGTCTGTGTGTCTAATAGTTCAAATATGTTAAAATATTATTTTTTTGGTCCCAAACATCCTGGGAGAAATAGGTCTGCATACCTGGAAGCTGAAATTGGTTCCATTCCCTCCAGCCAAACCAAAAGATCACTCCCAGAGGGAAATTTTACCATTACGAGCTGTTACCATTCTCTGAATACACTGACCAACCAGCTGGGTGAATTGAGGCTATTTAGATATCATGAGTTGCGTATTCACATTCTGCTTTGCAATAAAAAAATATGGCACAGGCTCATCTCATCTTCCATATGTAGGTGCTCATGGGTAAGTTGTTAGTGCCATATTGTAAAATATGTCTCCATAGGTTAGTCAGTGGGTTCAAAGAATGGGTACAGCTAATAGACTTGGCGTTTTGATTCGGAAGAATAAAACCCTGCCTACTTTCCTGGAATATGCTGTATATTAAATTTATATGTGATGTCAATTTATTTTTAAGATGGTACCTTGGAACAGCGATTGGGTAATCACTTAGTTTAGACAAATTAGTGTATAATAATACCATATGAAATTACATTTAATTGGATCCTTTTGTTACTTACAAATGGTGTCTGAATCAAAGCAGGAGTCGTGTTTGCTAAACTGTAACAATTCATAATGACATACAGTATATCTACATATAACATAATCATTTGATTTAGTGTGCTTACCTTACACAATGGGCAGCTGTTAGTACCCAGCAACCACCAATGTAAATTCCACCACAGTTAACTTTGGTGCCATCTCTGATTGCCACTTGCCAGGGAAACTGATTCTAGAAATGAAAAATGAAGCATGGAATTAATTAAAACACAAAATAAAAATATATACGTATGTATGCTTACCATGGTTTTAAGGCACAAACCAGAAAGCCTATGAATACCTTTTTTCCAATTTTTCAGGGAAAGTAAAGTTTTATAGTTTCCCACCCCCTGCTGTATTGAAATAGTCCCAGAAACCTACAGTGAACTGAAGCCACAACTCCAAGATTTTCTGCAGCTTCTTGGTGGGAGTCAGACTGTCAAAGCTTTTGTCCCAGCAGAGAGAGCTGTCAATTCTGTTTCCCCTTGTGCAACATGCATACAGTGCCCCCCCCCTATCACTGCCAGCCAATCAGAAGTCTGAGGGAGGGACAAGCAGGAAGCAATTTAAAACTGAGAAACTATCCTAGTTAGAGTAACCCATAGAGTAACAAGGCAGATCTTCATAATAAAATGATTTTTACAAGACAATAGTGATGACAGTCTTTATGACTCTGCCACAAAGGATTCTGATAATAACTTTAAATAGCCCTTTCTGTACATTTTACACATACGTGGACAATTGATTGCAACTTGTGATGTCACTTCTGGAAAAATGTACCTTATTTTTAAATGCAGAACTTGAGAGGTATGCATATGTATGACATTAATTATGATAATAGCTCCAACTACTGGTAAATTATTGAACAAATGTGAATGCTCTGTACATCTGGATTGTGCTGGTTAATAGAATTGAGCCTTTTTTTTATTATTCTACAGCTATTAGTCTTGGTTTAAGAGAGAATGACACATCTGTAAAGGGTTGACATAGGTTATTATCCATAGAATGGATAGAAGGGGTAGTAGAAGGTAAATATGTAGATAGGGTAGTAGAGGAAAAATAACACTTGCCAACTTCCTAAGTGTCTGATTTAATCCTAAAACAAGGAGTTTTGTCTGAGTTGTACAGATATCAATAGATGGATTTAAAAAAAATTCCTAAGAATTCTACACAGAACACCCCATAATGACACATTCATTGAATCTAGGTGCGTCTTATGGTCAGGTGCGTCTTATAGTCCGAAAAATACGGTACCTCATTTGCTTTTTGTCCTCCAATGATTCTCTTGAATCTCTTGGTTTGATGTTGTTTAGGCACCCCGCAGGACAGGCTTGGGAAACTGTCTCCTATAAGCTTGCGCTCTGTAAGGAAGACAAGAAAAACAACAATAATGGCTTATAAGTAAAATTGTTACTCTTTATTTTTTTTTTATTTAAGACTTCATACATGATACATAGGAACCACTTTAACAAACAAATATATATATATTTAAAGTACCTACCTGCTTCAATGTCAAATTTCACTGCATTGATCAGTGCTGTATAAGAAAATAAAAACAGCACAAGGTAAACATTAAGGTAGGAAAGTCTTCTTTTTTGCCATTTATGACTGTTCTGACATATGCCTGCGCTTCTAAATCGCTGTGTTACAATCTATACACATATTAATCTTTTAACTATACTTTTATTTAGTACAGGGTTATCATGATTAGAGTCCCTAAAGCTCAACGGTTTGCTGAAAAGTTAAAAACAAATGTTGACATAAACCAAATTGTAATATCAAATGTATATCTGTTATAACACAGTATATTAGAGTATGAACCAAGAGTTTGTGCCATCAATAAAAGCTATTAAATCTCTGAGCATTGTGTACATGTTTAAAAGACGCGCCACGTGAAATGTTTAGTAATCTGCCATGATTATGCGCTTTCCCCCCTTCACATCGACAGGGATGTGCTAAACAAAAACGGCACCATCAGCTTTAACTGGAGGTCAAAAGCACTGCACCCCACTGCACTGCACTCAGAAGAGACCAGCAGGTCCACTGAGGCTCACAATCGTCACAGGCTCATCGGGGATAGGTGAGTATCCCCGTGTGTAGCTTGGGGTGAGTTTGCGGGGTCAACAAACTTACCCCTGAACACTTAGGGTGTTAAGGTACTTTTTTTTGTACAATTTGTGGGTCTTTGCTACAGATGCTGGCTCCTCTGTGTGTCGCATTTCTTTCCAATCTGGTTTGCTGACAAATTGTAAATTAATCACTTAACCTATTGTGGATACAAGGCTGAATGAGTCATTCACTGAACTAGGCAGCAGTATGACACATTCATAATTAAATCAATACTTAAGCCCCCCATACATGTTTTAATTTTCCTACAATCGATGTCAGATTCAATCATAATTTCTGATTGCCGTTGGTTCGATCGAACAAAGTACATTCTTCGATCGAACTTTTGTCCAATTTTGATCGAACTAGGTTGATCGAACCATGTGGACAGGCTTAAATTTTGGATCGATCGACTTTAAAATCAATTGGTTTAAGGTCGATCAAATGGGAAAATCGAAACGTGAACAAGGAAAACACAGGCAAGATGGAACCAAATCAGATATCGTTATTCATATTACAGTATGTAAAAAAAGCTACCCTAATATCTTGATCCAATCAACACAAGCAAGAAAAATTTTTTAAAAGTATAATTACCATCATTATTGTTTGCATTTTCTGATCTTGCCCCTGTAGTGAATAGGTAGAAATTTGGTAAACAATATTAAAAATTTTGGCCTGATTCTACTTCTTCAGGAAAGGCCCTATTATGAAATAAAGGTCCAAGTTACCCTCATGGCCTTATGGCAAACACTGGATAATGTTATACAGAACCCACTTGGGGGACAGCATGTTGTTACTAGAGTACAAGTGTATGTAAAGAATCCATTTCAGCAAAAAAGAATGACCCAAGAGGTAGTACTAAAAACCAACATCTTTTTATTGTGGACAAAATAAAATAATGCCTAAAGCTGGACATAGGTGTGTAGATTTCTCAGGGATTGATCACGTATGCGATCGGGACATGCGATTGATTCTCGATGAGAAGTCGTACACCGATCAAAAAGGGACCATGTTCGGCATACGACTTATCGATGATTTATGCGCCCGTCGATTGGACAGGAATCAAGGCGCCCGATTCTCAGTCAATGACTTTCGAGCAGGATTTACGGACATGTCCGTTACTTGCTCAACAGACCTGTCATCTAACAGGATTGGTTGACAGACATTGCTCGATTGAGCTCTAATCTATTAAAAATTGAGCCGTGGGTGTACACCTTTAGTTAACACTTAAGCTAGGCATACACGTGATCAATCAATCCAGCTTGCAGAAAGCTTAATTGAACAGGGAACCAACATGTTGGTAAATCCCTGTTCGATTGCCAATGATTGCCATTATCCAAAGTATCGAACGGGATCGACTGTACAGAAGTGCTGCACATCATCACGCGCAGCTTGGTGTTCATTGAATTGAATAGTTATCGACCTGTGTATGGGCAGCCTTACGTAAAATTAAAAAACAATCCTAGTATCAAAAAGTACCCAAATGTATACCTCTATAAATGTATAAAGTCCAGCATGTCCTTCATATTCATGTTTACCTTTATTGTCGTCAGAAGTATCTGATTTAACTATTGAAAGAAAAAAATACAAATTAATATTTTTTTTCAATGTATATAGATATTATTTAGCAGAACATAAATAATACTATTCTCTCTGTAATAGAACCAACATCCCAATATTCACAAATAATATATCACCGGCAGAGTGAGCCTAGGCTCACAGACCCAGATCAAAAATACCACCTAAAGGATCAGGGGCAAGGGGACGTCAAGGGCTCCAATAAATGATATAGGTCACAAAGGACATATGTAAAAAAAGCAGATTCAATTTATTACATAAATACTGAATAAATACATGAATAAAACACTCCATAGGCCGCAGGCCTTGGTAATGAATAATAACCCAGCTAGTGGATACAAACATATGACATTAAATTAAAAGAAACACATGGTGGTAGTCTGCAGATTGACAAAACCATATAGCTCCCAACCCATCTACGGTCAATCTGCAGACTACCACCATGTGTTTCTTTTAATTTAATGTCATATGTTTGTAACCACTAGCTAGGTTATTATTCATTACCAAGGTCTGGAGTGTTTTATTCATGTAATACATTGAATTAGCTTTTTTACATATGTACCTTGTGACCTGTTTTATTTATTGGAGTCCTTGAAGTCCCCCTGCCCCTGATCCTTCAGGAGGAATTTTTGATCTGGGTCTGTGGGCCTAGGCTCACTCTCCCGGTGATATGTTCTTTGTATTATTTAACAATAACAGTATTTTGTGCATGCTCCTGGTAGTCTGAATTTTTTTTAGTTACCAGTATTACAGATATTACATTGACAAGACATTGAGGTGATATTTGCTTCCATTATGTTTGTATTAGGATGTCATGTTTTGTTAATATTTTGAGATCAGTTTTCATTATACACATTAATGGAGACATTCGGGATAACATTATATGGCCTCATTTTAGATATAGGGACATCTTGGGCTTTTGCACACTGCAGTGGAGTACTTGGGTTCCGTCAGCGCACCTCCAGTAGTGTGCTTGTTGCTATGGCTTATGTTTGTCTACTCCATTGAATGGATGCAGAGGACAATGCCCAGCACCATTCATTTATAAAAGTGCAGTACACCATATCATTTTTATCATTTATATTCTTAAATAATATGGAAATGACATTTGATGTATTATACCTGTACAATTCGATTCATCTTCTCCCTTTAGGCAGTCTCTTTGTCCATTGCAGACATAATGCTTTGGAATGCAGATATCTGATTTACAGTGAAAACCTTCGTTTCGGCACTCTAAAATAACACAAAATATTTTTTACTCAGTATACAAACATGTTAAACCTCCACTCCATGAATTTCATCAGTAAGTGTATGTCATTGTATGTGATAATATAGGTTTGATATACAAAACAGACATAACCCGATCAAATATAACGCAGACCCTTGAGTAAAGCCGGCCATACATCTTTTTCATCATTGTATGGTAAAGCTAGCCATGCATGTATCGATATGCGTTCAAACAAATGATTCGAATAATCGTTGGAGTCAACGTTCACAGAAAGGTGATCAAACCAAGAATGGACATGTCTGTAAATTCCATTCCATCAGTATTACTTTAAGGCCATAATGTGTGGAAAAATGTAATTCCCTCATGCATTACTGCTCAAATGAATACCATATTTTCTGGCGTATAAGACGACTGGGCATATAACACAGATATTTAATATGTTCTAGCTTTAAGCTCAATCTTCCTGCAATACCAGTGTCAGCCACAATGTCACTAGTGAGCACTTGCTGTCAGTAGCAGCACATAGCTACTTTCTCACACATCGGGAAAGGAGAAGGAGGGGCCTGAGGGGGATTCTGCAGGTCTCTCCCTCCAGCTCCTGTCGGCCAACAGGCAGTGCAACAGACAGGAGAGCCCCCTGCCCCCACCCCCCTGATGACAGAAACTGGCGTATAAGACGACCCCCAAGTTTTAAACACATTTTCCTGTGTTCAAAAGTTTTCTTATATGCCAGAAAATACAGTACTTATTTTAAAATACTATACACACATATTCTGGATACAGAATATCCTGTTGGGCCTTGAGCCATTAATCCTTTCACTCATTTTATTAGTGGTAATAGTTACTATAGTTGGGTGACTTTTTATAAAGATGATTTAGGTTGGCAGTGTTGTTATTATTATTATTATTTATTTATATAGCATCAACATATTATGCAGAGCTGTACAATACATTAAAGTGAAGATTTAACACAATATAAAAACACACAGGTCTAGGCTATGACACAGGAGGAGTAGAGGACCATTACAATTTAATAGTTGTAGGCAAGTATATTGAGCTGCTTGTAAAAGTTAAATGATAGGTGCACTATAACTGTACTTAAAATAAAGCATTTCTGATTACTTATTGGACATGTAGAATGTACATTCATCTTTATGTTTCTAAAAGTGCACTTGGCAGCTTTAGAACACAAAGATTTCAGGAGGTATTGCTATTTTTCCTATATACTGTTCATGATATTGTTTAGTAAAACCAAATGTGACTACAGTTCTCAAATAGCTTTGATGGTAACTTTCTGCCCATATATTAGACAAATGCCCCCATTTATGTAGTTAACACAATATAGTCACACCCTCTGCTTCCAACTTGGCACCCTGAGGATAAAAGCATATGTCTTGTTGTTTATACTAACTTGAACAGCACAGTTCATCACTGAGATCTCCACAATCATCTTCTCCATTACAAGTCTTAATTAAAGGAATGCACTTCCCATTCACACATGTGAATTCATTTTCTGTACAATCTGAAATAAAATACAAATTATTATACTTTAATATGGCAAATTCAATACATTTGTGATGCCGAAAAGGCATTTGACAACGTAAATATACGCTGGCTGTTTCGGGTCATGTCAGAGATGGGATTCAGGGGTCCTGTGATACACTTCCTTCAACAGCTGTATTTGAATCAGATAGCTAGAGTGAGCACCACTGCAAAAAGGCACACGTCAGGGATGTCCGCTCTCACCATTGCTTTTTAATATAGCCTTGGAACCTTTGGCTAGATACCTGGTGACAGCGGCATCACTGCGGGGAATACCAATCGGCACTATGTCTCTTAAGCTAGCGATGTTTGAAGCCGACGTCTTGCTTTTTACGGCTGACCCTGGCCGAGACATCCCAATCATAACATCGGCTCTACGACGTTTTGAGACAATCTCTGGCCTAAAAATTTATTTTGGGAGAAGCGAGATATTGCCTTTGACCCGCACCAGGAGGGGGGTGTGGACTAGATGTACAGCTTTCAGACTTACTGATACACATATTAAATATTTGGGCATTAATATTGGGACCACCCCCGCCACGCTTTATTCACTGAATTTTCCCCTATTGATTACCGACATGTGTAGGCAACTGGACATGTGGCATTCCTTGCCATTATCGCTTTTTGGCAGGATTCATCTGCTGAAAATGTCTAGTTTTCCGAGACTCATGTACACTCTCCAAACTCTCCCACTTCTTTTAAAACACAAAGACGTGTCCTTACTTCAACGGGCATTCACTCGTTTTATTTGGAGAAAAGGAAAATCGAGGATTGCCTACAGGAAACTTACCCTACCTAAGGGTGAGGGCGGGATGGGTATGCCCAATATACGATTATACAACCTTGCTTGCTTGTTCAGACACGCAGTGGATTGGATCCGGGAGACTTCAGTCTATTCAAATTTGTCTCTAGAGAAGGCCATGGCATCCCCTTGGTCACTGAGGGCCCTACTGCACTGCCCTCCTTCTAAATTGCCGGGACCACATAAACATAACGTTCTCTATAGGGACACGACACTAGCATGGCGGGAGATCCGTAAACGCTTGGGTTTGCCGGCCAAAATATCCAAATTTTTACCCATTATGGGCAACCCATTGATGTTACACTGTAATGAAGTTTCAGCATACCGGTTGTGGAGGGACAGGGGGCTCATTGAGGTAGGCCAACTCTTTCATAAGTCTAAATTGCACCCGTTGCAATTCCAGGAACTCCAGATTCAATTTAATCTACCAGCCTCACATGTTTTCTACTGGTGTTAAATAACAAGCTTTTGGAAATCATTAGTGGTTGCACCTCAACTAGCAATGGGAGCACACAGCTTCGACAACCTGGTATTGCATAGGACCGCGAACATATCTAACATTTACCAATATCTGACATTTGAGGTAATGACAAGAGGGGGAAAGAGAATGAAATCCTCTTGGGCCCGGGATTTTGATATCCCTAACCTAGATGACCACCTGTTATCAGGATACCTCAGAGTTACGCACAAGGCATATCTAGGGTTTTACCCGATCACACGGCCAGGTCAACCGCACATTATGGAGGCAGGAAAATGCCCCAAGTGTGGGCTACTCAAGGCGCCAGTGGGTCACTGTCTCTGGTCCTGCCAGCCGATCCAAAAATTTTGGTCATTAGTCTTAGCTTACATTCAGCGGATAACAGGTGAGAAACTTTGTCTCGAACCACTACTGATACTGTTTGCCTATTGTGAAAGGGGAGCGCAACCGTTACTGAAGAAATCCATATCACAATGGGCACAACTGTGTCTCCTTACGGCCTGTAGATGTATTATGAAAATGTGGCTGCACTCATGTCCTCCCGATATGGCCTTCCTCCTACGATCTCTCCAAGACCTGTATAACATGGAACAATTGGAGGCAGAGTCATCCCCTGACCGCACGGTCACTACGTTTTTTAGACGCTGGCAGGCTTATATACCATACGAGCTGACTCCACTGGAAGTCGTACAGCTTAGGACATGGCATAAGTGTCCGTCATGGTACTCCACTAAACCTAGAAGTAAATCTCTAAGACCATCATGGGACTAGAATA
>CM070032.1:164333627-164346608 GCA_036250615.1 Ptychadena robeensis
ACCACTGCCCTAGACTGTAATCCTGAAAGAAACATTTTTTCATTCTCTTTAAAAACACTTTTCTCATTGTCTCTGAAAACACTTTTCTAACATAACTAACAGTAGAAAATGACATTTTAGAACACATAAAAAATATATGTTATCAGCAAAATACTTACTGGGGAAAACCAAGTTGCCTGCAGGCTACGTTTGCTTCTGCCTCTGACCATTTTTCTGGACACACAAGGTTTTCCTTTGGGTCACCAGCTAACTTAATGATCACAATTCCATTATTGTTCACAATACTGCCATTTCTTTTCTTCACAGATAGTTGAAAAGTTCCTATAATGTGAAGGAAAATACATAATAAAACATTGTGAGTCAGGACAGTGCCATTTAATTGTATCATCTTATATAAAAGTTTTATCTGGGGTCAACAAAGCAAAACACTCTGAATCTATCTAATCCGTTCCTACAATGGGCTCTGTCACTTTTTCACATATCTTCTAGAAAAGAACCCTTTCCTTTTGCAGAGATGTGCCCATACACAGCTCGATATTTCCATTCGATCGATACAAAAAATGGATTAACATAAAATGGTTTGAGCAGTGATCAGTCATGCTGGGATATTTCAGTCAATCGTACAAGTATCTGATGGGTTTTCTATTGTTTTGTATCCGATGGTATTATGGCGCATGTGCACAGAACTAAGTAAAGACCCTATAGATGTAACGCTTTCTGCCCATAATCTAAAACCTTCGATCAGCTTGTGTGAGTTGCCTGCTAACAGGTCGTCTGGGAATTGACCTTGACGGTCGACCCAATAAAATACAATTTGAACAAAATAAGGATCGGACATTGATCCGATTTTTTTCTGGGCCGATCATGTTAAAAAACAAACAAAAAAAACCGTTGGTGGAGGCACTCAATCCCTTCCCGTTCGACCACATTTTACCACCACCTCATTACTTACACTCCTCCCTTTTCTGTATCCATCTCCTCTACCAAATATATATGTATCTGTTATTATAAAAATAAAATATTACAGATAACATGAAAGGAATAATGGGTCATATTAACACCTTACTTCTTGCCATTAACCCCTCAGCATCAATAAGCGCTAAGCACACAAACACACGTTCCAAATACACTTAAATCCTGATATCTGTAATAATTACATTAATCATCACAGATACCAGCAAAACCCGCCATTTAAAAATCACCTACTCAAATTGTTTTCGGGGACCGGCCGTCTTCCTCCCTCCCAGGCATTGATTTCTGATGACATAATCCTTTGGTACTGTTGCATATTACTTGATGTCAATCTGGATAAATATATTTCCCCTGATGAAGTTACCAACACGAAACGCGCGTTGGGGCCACTTGTGATTGTTTCAGGAACTTTATCCTAACTTGTGCATATGACCATTCTACATTACCTTGGTTTCTGAATATGATTATTGTCTTGATATCATGTCGAATTCCTATTCACATTGTAATATCGACTAACCTGGGAACTGTTCTTGTTTTTAATCATGCACTATGTTTATTAAAATTTTGTAATTAACTCTATGAACTTTATATACGCTTTACAACGGTTGGCCGCTAAAGTCCCCTTGTCCCTGGGGTCCTCCCAGGGGAAATCCAACGAGAGGAGAGGAGAGGAGACCTGTCGGTCCCATCCCCCCTTCGTTTTTTCCTAAATATTACAGAATGACCCCTACCAAATCCAAACTAACCCCCAGCACAACAGCAGCAATACCATAAAACACACATCAATAAAATAAATGTGTCCAATAAATAAATACAAATAAATACAGTAAATGCATCACACAATAAATAGTGGCAAAAGAATTCTCCCCAGAGCACCGCGGAAGTGGTCCATCCCTACTGAAATCTGGCACCGAAAAAGGTGTGACTCTGGTCCTGCTATGCAAAACCCACTTCATGTCTTCATGGAAAAATTTTGTCATACTCACTGCGCAGGACCAGAAGTAGCACCTCTTTCGACACCGGACTTCGTGAGGGTAGGGCCTCTTCCTGTGGTGCTCCGGACGGGGAGTGAAGTTTTTTTCTTTTCTTTGTTTTTTCGCATCGGATGGAAGAACCAAGAATTAATATTGGGCCAGCGCTTTTGGGATTTACTTTTTTATTTTGGGGGAATGTTTTATTTCATCAGGTGGAAGAGGATGATTTTTGGGGGGGGGGTTGATTTGGATTTCTTTTTCGGGTTGGAGGGTGGATTTTTTTAGGGGGTGGAGGCTTTTTCTAATGTTTTTTCTTGTGGGACAAACGTTTTATTGGATTGGAATCGTGATGGGACTACTGCGCAGGATTGGACATATAACTGCAAGTAAATTGACATTTATTTTATGTGATTTTGGGAGGGTTTGTATATTTCTTATATGTGTTGCATTTGTAGTGGAACCTCACCAATATGCAAAACATATATGTCATTCATATTTTGTTGTCTTTTTGAATAGCTACATATTGTTGGTAATATTTGCCTGTTACTTGTATTATCTGTATTTTATTTATACTGTCTTTTATATATTATATACCTATCCATGGCATTATCTTGCTTTTATTGGCATATGACAGGTTTTCTAGATATTTCGATATCCAATCACACAGGCCTTTGGAATGGAATCGATTGGTTTAAAAATGATCACACTGGTGGTACGATCGATGTATTTTAAGTTGAGAGTTGATATTTTAATCACACAATTAAATGTGAAGTGAAGTGAAGGGACACTAAACTGTATATATTGCACTCTGTATTATACTGTATAGTGCTGTATTATAGTTGGTGTATGTCCCTTTATGGGCTGCACTTGTTGTTATGCCCGGTTACAGGCCTTTTAGCCAGAGGTAATAAATAGTAGTGTCTTGGCTTCCCTGATGACTACAGCTTCCCTCGGTGGTGTCCCCAGTCAAGTATCCCTGGGTGAGGTGGCTCTCCACTATCATGTAGTGTGACGCCCTGACTGGACAGCATTCAATACTTCATCTCAGAGAGAGTCCACAGCACCCTGTCCACAGGTTCCAGCAGCTCGGGAGCAGCACTAGCAACGTTTATACCCAAGCCTTCACCCCTTCTCTGCCCTCGGGAGTTGGTGTCAGCATGTAAATACTCCTTCAATAAACTGTAAATAGCCCCATACCAGCGTGCATGGACCATGGCTTTATTGGGGTGTAAGCGGTGTTTGGTGGCTGAACAGAGGACATTGTATAAGTGCACACTACACATGGCACCCCACGACACTACAAATCTAGGATGAGTCTAGCAAAAGTTGATGTGTGTATGGGTAGCTTTAGAGGAGATTCCCCCTGGTGGTTTTGCAGGCAGCTTCCAACAGCTCCCGAAGCCCTAACAGCAAGGGTGTTCTCAGTCTTAACTAAGGCCTGACAACATGCCGCTTGCTGTAAGGATTACCTCCTGAGTGGTTCGCCCATGGCACACTCTTTTTCCATTGTGATCAGGTGCGATTTTGCACCCTTCTTTGGCCTCCATACACATCACTGGGGTCATCATTGACGCTAGAGATGTACTATTAAAAAGTGACGTAAATGGTAATGCCCACACCTCCAGCGTCATAAATGACTTCATAGGGGGGACTTTGTAAAGATCGATGGGTCTGCCAATACAGACAATACGTATGTATTACGTATGTACCACTGTATTACGTCTCACCTAGGCAGGACGTAATAAGCTGCAGGGGTTACTGGGAATTCTCACAAGCCCCTGTGTCCGAGTCTCACAGATGTGATGTCAGTGAGACTTTGTGAAGAGAGGAGATAGAGAGCCTCTCTTCACACGATCTTGCTGAGTGCCCCACTCCTCCCCCACACCACCAAAGCTGTGAAGAAGTCTCTGCTGTGAAGGAGAAGGGGGGGGGGGTTGTTAGCTGCTGCCCAGAGAGGATGGATCAGGAAGTGGCATCTCTGCCCTCAATCAACATGTCATCAGATAAAGCATGAAGAAGGCAAGTCAATTTATTTGTTTCTGTGTAGCAGTTTTCCAGGATCTGAACTGCTAACAGGTAAGTAATGTGCTTATTTCATGTACGTGTGTTTTTTTTTTAGTTTAAAACCGCTTTAAGTCAGGCTAAACACCCAGTAGGTTAAGGTAAGCAGTTACAGCAATCTGCAAAACTGCCAAGGAAAATCTCCCCTTACTGTTGTATTTCTACATATATAAATTATTTGTACAAAATCTCTTAATAAACAGATGTGGTATATCGCACTTACCCTTACATGGAGAATCCGATGTAAATCTGTAGACAGGATTATAACATTCAGCAGCTTTTAACTGGCAGTAAGTAAGGAACGTCTTCTGCGATTCTGTGCACACACCCATGGTTTTATTCTTAGGACATTGGTTAGGTAGCTTACAGATACATTTGCCATCTACACACTTCTTCCAGGGGTCACAGAACACTTTTTTACATGAGTTAAAGGTGTGCTTTTCAGGCCAACATTCCTGTTGTGAATATGTATCCTGTATATGAAATGAAAAAATAAAAAATAGTTTTGTAAAGGTTTTCTTCTTTCCTACTTTTATTGTGTATATATTTTTCACACTTACTGTGTATACTCGAGTATAAGCCGACCCGAATATAAGCAGAGTTACCTTATTTTATCTACAAAAACGTATTGACTTGAGTATAAGCCTAGGGTAGGAAATGCTTCTTGCAAAGTCAGATAGTGGAGTTTTTAAAATGAAATTCCACCATCTGCAGTAGAAAATAACAAAATGTCCACAAGATGGCGTTGCCGCCCAAGTTTGTTTATATTTCATCAGAAAATCGAAATGTGTATGGCCACATGTGTTTAAGGCCCCCATACACCGTACAATCGTACCATACAATTACTGTACAATAAACTTTTGTTATACCATAACCATGTAATGTGAGGACCTTTCTAAACCTTCAAATAACTATGTATTCTATCAGGAAGGTGTGGACATTAACCTTCCTAGCGCACTGCCCGTATTGAAAACGGCGCGGTACGGGCAATTGAGGCAGTGTACAAAGTACACTGCCTGTCATTTCCTCCCTCCCGCTGCTGCTCTTGGGCGGGAAAGCCGGTGCTTCTCCATTAACATGGAGGTCTATGGTGATGAAGACAATCGCTGCAGCTTTCCAGGGAGGCATTGGGTGTACCCGATGCCGGCTTCCCCTGCGGTTGGGGCGACCCTGAACGGTGAACGAACAGAACCGCTAGGGAGGTTAATAAACATGCAATTACAGAAAGACAGAAAAACTTCATCAGACAGAAAAACTATGACGAGTCTCTTCAAGTTGCAAAGTTGCAGTTCCAAATAGCTCAGTTGTCACAGTGGTGCTTATGTTATGTTCTATTTACCTAGGCTTTGGGGACTGATAACAGTATGGTTCAAAGGACCCTTCTACTAGATAACATCATTCTAGCAAACATGGAGGGATAATATGACCTGCAACAAATTTTACATTCAGGTTTGTTCAGTAAATAAAGATACTGATTACCATGAAGCCTTTGTTGTATCTGCTAACCTCAGAACAAAAGCCAGCCATGCATGGGAATCGAACGCTACCCACCTTGAGTGTTCGATCCTGCTTGAACGAAATGTCAAATGAACACGTTGTAAAAACATGTTGGTAAAGCACTGTTCTGTCTTTATTACTATGGACGGGGACCATTGATCCTCATCCAAAGTATCAACTAGGGATCAGTCATCCAAATTGGTGCACATCAATTAAGCGAACAATAGTTGAGCGATCGTTCGGTGATTGTAGCATAAGCATGTTGCAAGTGATCAATTCACGATAGTTTGTGAATTGATAAGTGTATGGCTGGCTTAACATTTATTTAAAAATGAATTACCGTATTTTTCAGATTATAAGACGCTCTGATGTATAGAATGCATATTATACTTCAGAGCGTCCAAAAATATTTAGGCTTTCTTCCACTATCCTGGCCAGATCTATGTACTGGCAGAGTCAAAGAGGTGGAGAAGCTGCAGCACAGCTCCCATACAGTGCAGCTCTCCCATCTGCACTGTGTGTGAGTTGAATGGTCCCACAGGCAGATCTCTCCTGTGTAGTGTGTTATCAGCTGGACATGCTTATTACAGAGAACTGCAGCTGGCAGCTTTTTCATCTGTCTCTGCCACTTCATTGTTAATATCAGCGCAGCGGCAGGTGGTTGTGACTTAAATCTAAAGCTAGGCATACAGGGGTAGACTGCCGTGCAACCGACCCACGTTCAATCACAGCGTGGTGACGTCACCACCCTGTGATTGATCACGGGTCATTTGAATGGGAATCAATGTGCACCACATGGGCACATCAATTTCCGTTAGATGCGGACCCGGTACACCCGGTGTGAGAGCTGCTCCGATGTCGCTCTCACTGGCTGGGAGCTGCAGACAGAGAGACACAGCTCCCTTGCTCCCCCTTCCCTCTCATAGCACACAGAGTGGGAGCTGATGACAGCTTGTAGGCTGTGGTGTGTGCGGGCGAAGGCCAGCCTCAAAACTTTTGCTTTGAACCAAAAACAGGGATGGCCACATCAGAATAGGGTCCAGATAGATAGCCATGAGCATCCAACACACACTGGTCAGCTTAAACATGGCAATCTTTATTTATAAATCCTGTACAGTCATTGTACTGCCACTGAGCCTAGGTGGCAGGGTATATTGCTAGATTGTTGCAAACAGGAATATTATCCCAGATTGGAGTGGACCTGGCTTACCAGAAGGATTCAGGTCAACCCAGGCCTGTATCACTTCTAGCTCTACCCCTGGGCCAATAGGGGAAAGGAGTTGGTCACTCACATGCCACAGATGGTCCTTGCCAGCTCACATGCAGAGCATTGACAATGAGCATTGTCCTACAATAAAGCCTTATGCTAGCCATACACAGCCCGATAAATAGCCCAATCAACCAAGCCCGATCGAAGTTTCTCGTTAATCGGGCATAAATCGTGTTTTGCCCACATGGTCCGACAGAGCTTTCCCGATCAAAATTTAGCAGAAAATCGGCCCTCACATGATCGGACATGTTGAAAAACTTTAATTGGTCCGGTTACATCGTTCTACTTTTCTTGTAGCGCCCGACTAAATGAACACCGATCATCCCCGACATTACTATTACTTCCCATTGAATGAAAAATTGGACGACAAAAATTACGATAAACTCCGACTATAATGTACGATCAAAACTGTTACATCGTTCAAAAATCTTTTTTCCTATGTGGGGATTTTTTGTTAGATCATCCGAGAAAACGCTGATTTTTTTTATCAGCAAACTTCGATCGGGCTTGGTTGATCGGGCTATTTATCGGGCTGTGTATGGCTAGCATTAAGCTGGGAACACACGTGTAGATATGGGCCAGATCGTTGGGCGCTCACGGCCATCTATCTGGCCAATATCTAATGCGGCCATCCATGTTTTTGAGTGGGACCAATCAATACCGTTAGAAAACAGGGATATCGGACATGACTGTAAACCACGGTCGTTGTCCATTGCTTTGCATAAAGACCACGGGGTCACCATGCAAAGCATTGTCGGAGCTGGAGACACAGTAGTGCTGCGCCCCCAGCTCACCGGAATATCGGAATATTGTTAAGCTGGAAACATGGGGCTCGACATAGAAGCCATTCGAGGTTCCCAGCAGCAGCACGATTACAAAATCATTGCGCTGCTGCTGGGAACCTCGAATGGCTTCTATGTCGAGTCCCGTGTTTCCAGCTTAACAATAAATACACTTATGACGGGAAAAAAAAGTCAACAGATGGTTAAACCCATTATCGATGATCACAAAATATCAGTTGTGCCTAAAGTCTTCCTTTATCCCAGCAAACAGAGCAGGATCTGGATCTCATTGTTTGCAGAATTCCCTTTAAACACCTTGCGACATTGAGAAATGTCTGTGTTAGTTTAATCTACAATCTCTCTCTTCCCATCAATCACATGCAGCTCTAATCTCCTTGTGTTTCACAATATTGGAATGTATTTCTCAACTGCACAGTGCACAGTGTATTTCACACAGTTAATCTGCATGACTAAAGGTAGCCATACAGTTATATATTTCTGTTAGATCGACTAAAAAATTGTTCTGTTTATGTTGATTGACCCGGAATTGATTCCTTGTACGTTTGACCAAAAGTGATGGATATTGAACAGAAAATTGATGAAAAGGGGATCAGACGTGTTGGTAAAATGTAGTTGATCGTACAAGTATGTACAGAAGGAATCAATTCCTGTAAAGCAGGGTACAGACGGCTCGATATTCGAGCCGTCCGATGTTCCCTGGAGCAGCGTGATGATGTCATCACGCTGCTGTCAGATATCGTCGGAGCCGGGGAGACATTTCTGGTCTCTCCAGCTCAGCCAATGCTTTGCCTGGAGACCCGCGGTCTCTAGGCAAAGCAACAGACATCGGCCATATTTAAAGGTCATGTTTGATATGGTTGTTTTCGAGTGGGATTGATTGGAACCACTCGAAAACAGCGATGGCCGCATATTATATGGGCCATCGATCTGGCCCATATTTGCATGTCTGTACCCTTCTTTAATCACACTGTATGGTGGCACAATCGATTGATGTTCAACTGACAATGGTTTTAAATCACATAAGACAATCGAAACGATGATCAATCTCAAAATAATCGACCCGTGTATGGCTACCATCAGCCAACGCTATGCTGTTATGTTGGTAGTATTTGGAATCTATATGTAAAATCTGAGTTTGAGAACATCCAGGATAGAAGTTTAACATTATTTTCCAAAAATGTAATTTACCAACCAGTAAATTGTGACAATCCTTTCACACAAGATAGCTGTATGACACCATATCAAACATATCTTTTTACATTACAGTATGTGAATGTGAACTGCTTTAAGCCCCCCATACACCTTACAATCTAACCATACAATTTCCTTTAAATGTACCAACAACTATGTAGTATAGTGTCCTTCCTGATAGAATACATAGTGATTGGAAGGTATTACATATCACATATTACATGGTTTTGGTAGAACAAAAGTGGATTGTACAGAAATTGTATGGTAAGATTGTAAAGTGTATGGGGGGCTTTAGGTATCTTATTCAAAATGAATAGGTTGCAAGAGACCTTTATTGAAAGCAAATATAGGTGGACAATGCAATGAACGTTATGCTGTTGCAGCCCACAAGCAGTTCAGAGATTCTCATTCACTAGGTTTAGGTATGATTGACATGAATTACTAAAAAAAAGGTCTCCCTGTGAGTCATTAGAATACTGGTAAATGGGACTAGCGGATACTATACATTCACAAATATCAGGAGGATTATATCTTTTTTTACAGTAGCAAAAAACACCAAACTTTCTCTGTCCCTCTTACCCCCTTAGCTGTCACTGTTTTCTGCTGTAGATGGGATGTAGTTATAAGCTATAATTATACCCTGTTTCCCTAAAAATAAGGCACCCTTACATTTTTGCCTCACACTGAAATCTAAGGCACCCCCGCCCCCCCCAAAATAAGGCATCCCCGGTACTGTAACGCTGGACAGGGGGATCAGAGGGGGGAATCAAAATGACACAGGAGGATCAGAAGGGGAAAATGGTAATCCCCCCTCTGGGTGTGCCATTTAAATTCCCCTCTCTGATCCCCCCTGTGTCACTTTAAGTGATCCCCCCACCCTGATACCCCAGTGCCAGATTCTTCTTCATGGAAAAATAAGACATCCCCTGAAAATAAGACATAGGGAATCTTTGGGAGCAAAAATTTTTATAAGACACTGTCTTATTTTGGGGGAAACACGGTACTACGCTTAATTTGATCACATAAACTGTAAATGTAATTTGAAGTAAATTTTGG
Source organism: Ptychadena robeensis (assembly GCA_036250615.1). NCBI lineage: Eukaryota > Metazoa > Chordata > Amphibia > Anura > Ptychadenidae > Ptychadena > Ptychadena robeensis. The sequence continues at coordinate 164,343,452 of CM070032.1, forward strand.
CATAACAGTGGCAAACTTTCTCATCTCAAATAATTGTGATGTACAGTTCACATTGCAAAACGGTTGTTGATTTTGCTTACTCAACAAGCTTTGTTTGCAAAGACAAAAATTTCCTTGTACATGTTTGAGTGAATGGGGTGAGCATTTTCTACTATTTTAGTAAGTTACAACTACAATGAGTAGAGCAATTCAATCAACCAAAAGGAAATAGGAAATGCAGACAATAAAATGTTTCTGAATCTGTCCAGTTACCAGCAGTTACTTTCACTGAAATAAAACGCTTGTCCAATCGTTCAACACTAGCCCTAAAGCTAGCCATACACATTTAGATCCATGTTCGTTTTGCCAGCAATCGATTGCAGCGTCACCTTGCTCACCACGCTGCTCGTCTGCAAAATGAATGTGAATGGAGATGAGCACCAATGACACAACGATTCCCGCCTGATATTTTGTATGGAGACCCTGGACCGCATACATAGTATTCAGATCAAACAGGGATTTACCATCTTGGTGGATCCCTGGATCGTTCAAGGTGGGAAGACATCAATTCTCCAAAGAATGATCGATCTGCAGGAACGTGCATGCAGATCGATCTTTTGGGAATCTATGGCATATCTACACATGTATGGGGGGCTAATACAGACATTGCACTTTCCAACTTTAAAAGTTTAAACTGAATACAATAGCCTTGACAAATGTATCTTTCTCTATTTAATGAAGATGTTTAATGATTGTTGTCTGAGATGACGCTTAACATCCCAGACCAAATACCACCTTCACCACCATTGTACCCTGCATGCATACATCAGTTGTGAATCATTAAAGGCTGCCATACACGGGTCCATGCCCGTTAGATAGATGAGCCATCGAGCTCAGTGTGATGACATCATCGCACTGAGCCCAATATTGAAGGAGCTCAGGGTGTAGCACTGCTGCATCATCTAGCTCAGCCGATGCTTTGCATGTGGACCCGCTGTCCCCATCGAAAGCAATGGGCATCAACCGTGATTTACGGTCATGTCAGATCACCCTGTCTTTGAGCAAGATTGATCCTGCTCGAAGACAGGGGTGGCTGCATCAGATGGGTGCTAGATAGATGGTCGGGAGCGCGCACGGCGTGATGTCAGCGCTCGATGCGACTATCTATCGAGCAGCTATCATCAGGTGTATGGGCACCTTTAGTGTATGTTAATCTTAGATGCATGGTGTCATTGGGGGAAACGGTTACATTTTTATATTAATTAATATCTATGGATTTATAAACATAAAAATATACATAGTTTAGATAAAAAGGCATATAAAAACAACAACATGATCAGTATATGATAAAATGTACTTACCGTTGCAATACAGACACAGAATAGGCTTACAAGGAACCACACTAAGCTTGATTTCTCCATAGTGATGACTCCTCCGAGGTTCAGAGCTGTTTATGACAAAGCTTGGATTTCTAGAGAATTTAGGGGGAATCGCCTATCAATTTTTAACCACTGATCCAACAAGTTCAAAAAAAGGTTTGTTTGTAGAACTGCTGAGCTAGAGCAACCTGGAATCTGAACTCTATAGCTGTTGAGAGCAATTTGAATGCTAATCCGGGAAGCAAAGAACTGGTACAAAGAGAATTGTTTGTCATTGTCATTATATTCCCAACACAACAAGTGTTTTCATTAAGGAGTGGCAATGCTGCGTCTCCATCAAGTGTAAAAGAATTGTAATGCAGTAGAATTAAGGGCTTTATCCTTCCTGCCCAATATTTGCATGTCAAAAAAAATCCACAGTGTCTGAATAAATGGACAAAATACTAGAGCAGCCAGCATGCAGCCTCTCTTTAACCACCCTGCTGAGGTACAGATTTCTGTACCAAAAGTGCACCATAGACTGTAATGGAAAAAACGTTTTTTACATTGTTGGCATGTTATTTCCCAAACTATGTCCATACTGGAGTCTGGTGACATCCTGAATATAATAACATGTTCAGATGCTTTGTGAATAACTCACAATATCAGAAAATTAGCACTGCAACCACTAGATGGCACTGCAGATGTGCCAGGTTACATAGGAGAGCATGGGGGGAGGGGGGGGGGGTGATCCATTCCCCTGCAGCTGTCTCATTAGATCGGAGACACACAGAGCAGTGAGTTTGCTCTTCTGTGCCTCTGATCTCTGCCTGATGAACCCAGCTCATCCACTGCTGTTCTGACAGCTTGGAGCTGGACAAGCTGGGACCGTTAGGAAAGGCAAGGGGTTACACTGAAACTCACCTAAGCAACGTTTGCTCATGAGTTTTATAGGGCACAGCTATAAGGCTATGTTTCCACTATACGTCGGGACCCCACTGCTAAGCGTATTGCCCCGACTGAGCACATTCTCTTACCTGCTCAGCGGGTGTAGTGTCTTCACTACCCCCAGCGGTTCCAATGATGCAAGGCTGAACATAGTCCAGTACGTTGAGCCTCTGCATTGGAAGATGTCTAAACACAGCATTCGCCAAGCAGGTAAGGTCTATGTGCTTTGTCGGGATCTCCGACGTATAGTGGAAACAGGCCCTAACAACCTAGTTGTTCCTCCTAGAAGCTTCCTCTAGCCTCATTTCTTAAAAACCAGCATCTAGCCCAGAGACGGGCAAACTTTTTGACTTGTGGGCCACTATGGGTTTTTACATTTATCACAAAGGCCGGACAAAGAGCCTGTAAGGGCTGCCAGGTAGTGATGGCCAAAAAGTTTGCCTGGCGGACAGTTTGCAGTGAACATAGCATGTTCGCAGTTTGGAAGGGCAGCGGACATTATGGGTGTTTAAACCGCCCCCTATACATTAACATGGAGACAAAGTGCGACCCCTCACCTCACAATCAGGTTACACAGTACAGCCAATAACACATCTTTCCCTCCTGGAGGACACACCCCCCTCTATTAAAGAAGGAGCCCAGCAGCCATTTTACATTTATCCTGTGTCTCCAGTAGGGAGAGCTGCTGCTGATTGAGGGATGCTGAGCTACTTTGCTATTACACTGCATCTAGTGATCTGTAGCTATAGCTTAGGTGTAGTGATGTCGCGAACTGTCCGCGGCGAACATCGCATGTTCGCGTTCGCGCATTTTCGTTCGATCCGCCCCCTATCTTTTAACATTGCAGAAACTTTGACCCCTGTGAGTCACAG
>CM070032.1:164346708-164363774 GCA_036250615.1 Ptychadena robeensis
TGCCCATTGAAGTCTATGGGGTTCGCCGGGTTCGCGGACATTTGCGTTGGTTCGCGTTCGTGAACAGCAAATTCCGTGTTCGCGACATCACTACTTAGGTGTTCTGCAGCAAGCAGTTCATCATAACTGAGCAACAAAAGTCATTTTCTGGGGGTGGGTATGCTGTATTATGGCACCTGTGTTATAATCTTGAGCTGAGGTGTGCTGGTAGTTGTAGTTCACCATCACAAACTAAAGCAGGACATTGCAGAGCAATCTGACTAAATAAGATGCGCTGCAGAAGGTACTGTCAGGCTGGCAGCCCACTCCAGCTCACTTTTGGCAAAATCTGTAATCTAGATGTGATTTCCGGCCATTAGACCTGAAAGAAACAGCATTTTCAAAAATCTGTATTTTAGGGGGAGAAGTTTAGCCTTTTATCCCGCTCTGTCATGACACTGTCCAGGTGGTCGCACCCTTTTGACACTTTTTTTTATTGGTATTGTGGCTACAAATATGACCTGAAGGTTTGAGAATTTCACCCTCCATTAAAGTCAATAGAGGTTTGCTCTAAACATGTTCGCGGCGGGTATTTGCAGAAGTTCGATTAGCCTGTTCACAAACAGCCACAGCTGATGTTCGTCCATCACTACTGCCAGACATAGGTGTCTTAAGTCCTTGAAGCGGGGACTGGAAAATTATAAAAAAAAATTCTAACTATCTAAAGGCAAACTACGGCCTTTAGGAGGAGACCAAAACTATTTTCCTCTAGGTATTATCTACACTTATTGCAGGGAGACTAAAGCCTGCCACACAGGCACCAAGCGGCGGACGATTTTGCCGCCGACCAATGTGCATGCGCGCTCACGGCCGTCGATCGGGGGTGCCCACATGGGGCAACAGATCCCTGTCGCCCCACAGCTCGGTCGACCAGAGAACGGACATGTCCGATATTCTCTGGCCAATGCTATTAGTTTCACTGGAGACCGGCGTCTTCATTGAAGCTAACGGCCGGCACACAAAGGGTGCCCGCTGATGCTGTCGGCTCTGGAGAGCAGCGTGATTACGTCACTGTCGAGCTTTGACATCAATCGTTACCAGAAGGGTTTCTGGGGAATGACATCATGTCAATTTCAATTGTGTTTCTTTTATATGCGAGTAGCCTGATAACACAGGGTTCAACACTGTTGAGTATGCCAGCTTCTCGGTCAAACATCCATTGCCTGAAATAACTGGATCTCCTAGAGCAGGGCTACTCAAATATAAATTCGAAAGGTCCACTAACCAAATTTCCATTCAGTCTGAGGTCCGGAGAATGGTTTCCTGAGTAAGGAGGGGAGGAATGAGGCGGGGGCATACAGCAGCCGCCGGTCCACATGTGACCCTATTTGGGTCCGGATCTGGACTGGGGTCCGCCTATTGAGTAGCCCGGTCCTAGAGGGTCATCCAGGCTATAATGAGGCAAAGCATAAAATGAGGGTACTTGGGGGATATTTCACACAGAGATAATCTTCTGATAATCTATGCTCCCTTATTGAAGGGCTTAAGTAATTCATTTTTCATAGCTGTTATGTATGCTTTCAACATGGTCTATTGACAGGGGTGCACATAACCTTTTTAGCGAGCTCATCATATGAGCACCAGGAGATGGTGTTTGGTACTCACCCCATATGTAGGGTGGTCTTCCTCATTGTCCTCTGCATCAGCCTCCTGCATGGTAGGTTCTGCTGCAGATGGACCTCCCTGTTCCTGACTTATCCTCTGATTAGCTGTCTCCATCCACAGGTCACCAGCTGGCTTTGGGCCAAATCTAATTCTCACAGTACAACACGTTTGAACCCCCAGATCTCATACCTCAGTAGTGCAACCCTGAAATGTTCTGGCTTAGTAACTAACCCCTCAGACTAACAGCAGTCCAAATGCCAACCTTTCATAGTCTTTCATTTTCTCTTGTCAGATTTTACCCTAACATATGCCTAGTCTGACTTTCATCCCCCAGATCTCCAACACCCTTAGAAGTCCAACCTTTTTTTGGATTATTAATTTACATTACTAAGTTGTTAGTACACATATGAGCTTTGTAACAATAATGCAGGTACGCAGAGCTAGTTTTTGGCCCCTCTTGTGTACCAGAGTACCACTTATGTGTACCCCTGTCTATAGAGATTCTCTTATACCACTTTTTAAAAATTTTCTTCATACTGTTATGTTGACATAATTCCTTTATTGGCTGGTTTTATAATGAGGTTTTTGTTTTTCCTCTTTCCTGGAAGAACTGTTATTTAATTCCCCTTGGACACAAACAGTTCAAAACATCTCATTCGCCAATATTTGAATTTCTGCTCTGATCATGTAGTATATGTTCTTATCTGACCCTGAAACTCTATGCTGGTAGAAGCTTGTCTTGGTAAACATAGCCTCCACCTGAAAATGGTCCCCAGTGCCCAGACATTTTATCCTCCAACAAAATGGTTCCAGTCTACCCCAAGTGAAATACACTAAGCTATATGCAATACGGTAACTTCCCATGGCTTGAATGTTTGTGTGTTTGAACCCCTGCCTACATTCATTTATTTTAATCTTTATTCCTATCGTTCTTTATCTTTTTTGTTTGTGTGAGTCTCCTGTCTCCATGTGTGATTTGACGGCCTATGGTGACAAAGGGCTGCCTCTCAAAATGCATCATATTTATTCTACTGAACACTGAGTGTGACTCAAATCAAGTAGAGACCTCCCTTCTGGTGTCCCTACAGCACCCATAACCAGGAAGTGATATCATCCTTAACCAGGAAGTGATACCATCCATAATCAGGAAGTGACATCATCCTAGTATCCACATGGCTGAACACACATGGCATATCCTACACTTTTAGGAAATCACTAATGCTTGCTAAGCCTGCTTGTACCTCCATTATTGTGAGTGAATTATTTATCCCCTTCTTATCCTGAGTGTTCTCCCCGAGTTATCTTGAGTTGAGTTTCATCGATCATGAAACTCAACCCCAGATAACTGCGAGGAAAAATACCTGTCTGCCAGATTGCCCCAGGGATTCTCTGGATTGGGTCTGCCCCAAGGGCGGGGGGTAGGCTGTACCATAGACCTCCATTTTAAGGGAGGGGTGCATGGTGGGCAACGCTTAGGAGGTTAATAGAACTTTGTTGCACTCGTTTGTGCGCCTCGTGTCTTTGTTTCTTGTTTTTTTTTAACCCTTGATCTGCCCTATTATTGGCACTTCTGGCATTGATTATAGAAAGTTGAAAAGCTGGTGATTAGTCCGCTTTAATAGTCTGTCTTATTGTGCCCATAGAATATTAGTTTAAACCCCTCTCAAGCAATTTATTAAATCACAAACCATTATACTGTGTGCAGTAATAACTAGCAAGGATAGCCACTCATATCTCTATCATTTAGCAGTTAGCATGTTTTAATACGAAAAAATCCGTTTTTACACCCCCTGTGCTTCTTCTATCTTACATGTAAAGAATCTATGGGAGGACAAATCTTTTTTCTTTTATTAACATGCGGGAACACATTTTTTATTTCATATTTTTGAACAAAACCTCACCCCTTCATTGTCTTCTGACACTACACTACTAACCTATATATACGATATAAGATTTGAACTGTGTCAATGTATTGTCAGTAAAAATCAAGGTACAGGTTTTTAAAAAAAGGCAGATTTTAGTTAAGTTAAAGTTGCTTTCAGTTGTTACAAAAGTAACAATCATTTATCTTTATATTTCCAGCTTTCACAATGACAGTTAATGGTAGCATTTTTTATAAAAAAATAAAAAAGCCTTATGGCTACGTTACAATAAAGGTGCCCGTACACAGACAGATTATCCTTCTGCTTAGAAAACTGTATTCAGTGGGGTTAAATTCGCAAAATGGAAAGCACCAGTGAAGCGAACGGCTACAATTGTTTCACCGATCCTTCCCCCCCGCCCGATGTCACAAACATAATGTCGTCACACCAGGAGGAGGGGGAAGTTTCAAATTTAAATCACACTGAATACAGTTTTTTTTCTTAGAGAACTGTATTCAATGTGATTTAAAGTTAAATTCATACATCAATAAAGCATCCAGTGCCATGTCACCTTTTAAAAAAGATCCTCTCTCGGTGTGACGGACATGATGACATCACTGGAGACAGTAATAACTATATCCAATACAATTCAAAGAAAAAAAAACACATTGTCCATTGGAATGAAAAGACAAATATGCCATAGCTATCAAGTTTAAAAACCAAAAAACTAGGGGACGTACAGGAAGGGACGTAACTACCAGTATACGGTTCTTGGTTCTTCTGCGTTAAAAGTACCGGAACTGACGTCACTTCCTGTGCCGGGCTGACTTCTCAGCTGATCTAGCAGGAAGAGGGAATAAGGGCTTGTTTCCACTTGAAGCGGAAGCCCGCAGTCGTGCACGGTGCGGATACACCCGCGCCCATTCTATTCAATGGAGCTAGTCCCCGGCCGCGGAATCGCGCGGACCGCCGCCTAAAAACTCGGTCGACTGAGTTTTTAAGCGGCGGTCCGCACGATTCCGCGGCTGCCCAGCACTGACCGCGGCCATAGGGGTGAATGGCCGCTGCTAAAAACCGCATGAGATGCGGTTCTTAGCGACGGCGGTTCTTATCACGCCGCCGGCTTCCACACAAGTGGAAACAAAGCCTTACTCTCCCTGCTAATGTCCCACCCTGCTTGTGCTGATAATGTGCGGGGTGGGACATTAGCAGGGAGAATAACGTCCTCTCCCTGCTAGATCAGTGCAATTACAAGAATTCTTCAAACCAGGGTTTGGCCGGGAAAGCCACATAAAAAAACATGACTTTCTCTGCCAAAACGGGATGGTTGACAGGTCTGATATAAACACATTGTTTCCTATGTTCCCATGGTGTTAATTGCATGCCTTGACGGGGATGTCTGCGCATCCCATACATATGCTTTGCAGTACCACAACACAGCACATCTAGTGTTAGTGCAAGGTACACAGATTTCCTTAGGAAACCTGTTGTACCATTCACACTATTTATGGTAACAAGCAGCACACATTTGTGGTGCGGCAGTGCAAAGCAAGAGGTTTTATTACCGGTAACCATCACCGGCCCCCCACCTAAAAAAAAAAACACACTGCAGTGTAGCTGAGAAATGGTTCTCAAGATGTTTGATGGGATTGACTACACAAACTGCGTCAGAGCCCAGAGGTCGTGCACTTTGCAGCACTACATCCCATGTTTGGCTTTGACATGGCTGTTTTACTATTATCACTCAGTGCAGAACTTCTCCATTGTACAATGTTACGACGTCAGCAGGAGAGTTCATATTTTAGATCAGCATCAGATGCTAAGCTTTTACTCTAGGTGTATCAGTGTCAGGGATGCTGAGGGGACGGAGGTGCCCAGACCCCTCACATATTCTACAACACGTTTCAATCACGTTCTCAGTCAAGGAAGTTTAGTACCACGCAGCGTCTCGGATGACGTCATCAGCGTGCGCCGGATGTGAGGCCAGAGACTCCCCACGTGTCTGTGCTGGGACGGTGATCGCGGGTTCGCAGCACGAGTAGTCAGGTACGGTAACTAACATAAACCTTAACATCAGTTATTGTGGTAGACTAGATACAAGCTATGTATTTTCGCTCTCTCCGGATTTATGACCCGGTGCAGACATTTCTCTGGTGAAAACTTCCTTACGAGGCGTTTCTTACATCGTGAGGTACAGCAGCATGAAATGCAGTGCTCAGTATTGCGGGGCTCGGTGCACGTTTCTCCACTATAGCAATGTTATGGGTGTTCAGCGTCAGGATTCAATCATTAGAATTCTCACGTTTATTGGAAAATAACCATATGTTTATTTCGTACAGCTGCAAGTCATGGTCTGACTGACTGATAACTGGACGTGGAGTGTTTATAGAAAATAGAGGCAGTACAGTGGTGTCTGTAGGGGGACACAGACATGTATTTTGATGTGTCCACATAGCTCTCCATGCTGGCATGGACGTACTTCCCCATGTGCATTCATTGACTTAACATTCCTTCTAATATGGAAGATTCTACCATAATAATGATACTGCAGATAATGTGTATAGGCCCACAGAATTCTGAAAATGTAAGGAAACACCCTTTGTTTCCTGAAATGCTCAGTCTTTAGGTGGTCGGATATATGTGTAATAGACCTGACTTTATATAAATTATCACATCTAAACATAAACTTATGGAAACTACAATGATAAGATTAAGGCTTTGATTCCACTATGCATTACATCCAGTGTTGAATGCAGGGATTTTAATGTAGTGCAGAAGCTGCCCATTGATGGCAATTTGGAATATGATAGGGCTGTTTCCACAGCCCGTCAGAGCCCCTGATCCATTGGTTCGAGCCTCCATAACGTTAATGTCGGCATTAGAGGCTTAACGAATGACACATCCATTGATAATCCAGTGTTCTCCCCAGAGCAGATTGGCCGGGCGGCCCGCCCGGGAGATTTTAGTCCCCGCCCGGCACACAAGTCCTCCGCGGCGAGCAGCCCGACATGACGTCATCGCGCCGCCCGGCTGAAAAAAAATTCTGGGGAGAACACTAATCAATGGATGCATCATAATGACATATGACCAATGTGGCCTGTTGGTCATATGTCATCAGCCCAATCATTTAAAGGGGCCACGTTATTGGATGCGCTATGTAGTGCGGCCCATAATGTGGACCTAATGGAGTAAAAAGGGGGACTTCCCTCATTAGATGCACTGACGTCAGTGCATCCAAGTTCATAATGGAGCCCTAGCCTAAGGGAGCACTCTTGTTTCAGCTTGTTAAGCTGTGTTCCCCTTCACCATGTTTTGTTAAAAATAACTGATGTCTTCTTAAATTAGGTGCTTGACATTAGTGGTCAATTTCCTATGTCTAACTGACCTAATATTTCTAGGTTGCCAAATGCCCATTTTCCAAGGCATTCATAGTTCTAAGTTTATCCCTTAAAGAGGATGAATTAACATAGATCAATAAGGATGAATTTTCTCAGCAGTATTTTTAAATACCACAACCTGGTCTGCTGACTTGTGTTAAACCCATTACACTCTTAACCTGATGTTATCCAGTAAAGTACATATTTTATATCGTCTTTTCCATTGTTCACTTGTTGAGTTCACTCTCATCCATTTAGGATGTCCTACGGAGGACGAGGAGGCTTTAACCGTGGAGGAGGTGGTGGTGGTGGCGGCGGCGGTTGGGGTGGAAGAGGGGGAGGAGGCCGTGGTGGAGGTGGAAGAGGTGGATTTGGACGAGGAGGTTTCGGTGGAGGACGAGGCGGTTTCGGTGGAGGACGTGGGGGATTTAACAGAGGAGGCTATGACCAAGGACCACCAGAGAGTGTTGTTGGTATGTTGCATTTTAAGTACAGTATTATATGTTGCAAGTGTTTTGTTTTTTTAGTATCTGCCTAAATAATGATCTGCCACTTATATGTTTTATTGAGTCATACAATACATTGACACTAAATGTTTTCTGTTTGCAGAGGTTGGAGAGTTCATGCATCCATGTGAAGACGATGTTGTCTGTAAATGTGTAACAGACGAAAATAAAGTGCCTTATTTTAATGCCCCTATTTACTTGCAAAACAAAGAGCAAATTGGAAAAGTGGATGAAATATTTGGACAGCTGAGAGACTTTGTATCCTTTTCTTTTATTAATATGTTTTGCACTTGGAGACCGAAAATGTAGCATAGATCATCAATTGATGTGCAGATGTGTGTAGAATCCGTACAGTGAGGGAAATAAGTATTTGATGTATTTACAAACCCTCCCAAACAGAGTGCACAAACGTCGGAGATTGCTGTGCATTGCAATTTAAAATAAGTATTTGATCTCTTTGCAAAAGATGACTTACTACTTGGAGGCAAAATCTTTATTGGCAATCGTGGAGATTGTGTTTCTTCTTGTTGTTTGCCACCAGGTTTGTTATCATCTCGAGGGGATTTTGTCACACTCCTCTTTGCAGATACTTTTCAAGTCACTAAGGTTTAACAGTTGATGTTTGGGGACTTGCTGACCCATTTCTTATGCCCCCGCTGAGTGAAGGAGGTGCACACCCAATATTTGATGGTTCATGGTCACTTTCAACGCCCCTGTGGTGCATAGCTGTCAATTTTCAGAGAAAAAAAACGGGGACAGGAAGTGACGTCTTGAAATCAGGTTTTGCCCGGGAAAGCCACATAAAAAATGTGACTTTCCCGGCCAAAACGGGAAGGTTGACAGGTCTGCTGTGGTGTCCTGTCCCCAGGAAAACATGATCAAAGCATTGTCTACCTCTGTTTGACAGTTGGGATTGTTTTCTGGGGGTCACAGGCATCATTGCTCCTGCCCATAATGAAGTGAGTTGATGCCAAAGAGCCACATGTTTGTCACCTGACCACATCAAATACACCCAGATCATCTCTGAATTATTCAGATGTGTATTGCAAAATTGCAGTTGGCCCTGTATATTTGCAAGTGGGGCCCTGAGAGATTTTCGTCTTTCAGGGCATTTTTGTCGCAGTAACTATGGTCACAGCTGCCCTGAATCTCTTGACAAGTTTCCTCCCCATGTAATATTATAAAGCTTTTATTTAAATGCTTACATATGCACTTGGTGCTTCATATTGTGCCTACATTCATATGGTTTTGTATATTCCTTAATGTTTTTTTTTATTGAAGTATTTTTCTGTAAAACTTTCTGATAACATGAAAGCATCTTCATTTAAGAAATTGCAAAAGGTAATATTTTTTATATTTATATAAGTTTTGTTTTCCAATATTTTTTGTTTTATTGTAAGGGCCATTTCACTCTTCGATCTGTGCGGTTTTGCCTGTAATGGACACATTGCCTTTTCAAAAATGCCTGCTACAGTGTGTAATTGCAGCCCTCTCTACATTGTGATAATGAAAGGAAAGCACGGCTTATGGGAAATAGCCCTTAGTCTTTGTGCCCTGTGTCTTTGTGTCCTGGATGGTGTCACCACTTCGGGGTCAGAAAACTTATCCCAAGCTACATTTCAGGCAAACGCTCAGTAGGTTAAAGGTGATGCCTAATGGCAAAGTATGCAATACTCACTGCACTGTGGTTCCTTTTTATTAAAAATTTTAATAAGATACATGGCCTGTAGTTCAGTATTCACAGCACTGTACTGCGCACATGCTACAATGTTGGCAGGGATTTTTTGCTGTCTGCTTTGTCCAATATTTCTTTTTGTTGAGTCTGCATATTTAAAAAATTGTAATCTTAAAAAAAACTAAGGATTGTAGTGTAATTTGGTTTCTCCCACTAATATATTTAATTTTGTTTTTTTCTAGTTTTATATAGACCCAGCAAAGCTTTTGCCACTGCAGAGGTTCCTTCCTCGACCGCCTGGTGAGAAGGGACCTCCACGTGGTCGTGGAGGAGGAAGAGGCGGTGGCCGCGGCAGAGGTGGTGGTAGAGGTGGTGGTTTTGGAAGAGGAGGAGGTTTGTATTGCGCAACGTTTATTTTATTGAGTCATCCACAAAAAGCACACTTTGTTTAACCCTCTGGGCATTACGAGCTTTTCGCGCCATTTTTCATGGCATGAAAAGCCGTGAGTTCGGGCAAACCGCCCAGAAGGTTTATCTACAGATGATTGAACAAGCGCATACTATGGTAACATTTACTTAGTTTATACCAAATACGTGGCACCCCACTGTCTTGGGTAGCCCAAGCTATTCCCCGATAACCACCGTGGGACTTAAAGTAATAGAGTAAAATAAGGATTACAGAACACAAAATCCAGTTGCGTGTGCAATATTTAATTAAAAGTCACATACAGAAATATATAAAAGAAATCTTAGTGTTCAGTCCAGCATAAATAAACAACATTGTCTGAATTGCTCAACTTGCTCAAAATTCTCGACGCGTTTGATGACAAATTGTCGCTTCCTCAGAAGATTGCCAAGTGGAATGTGCTATGGAGAGAAGAAACAGGAGAATCCATGGCTATATTACAGTGTTTGCTGTATAGAACCCTTATTGTTCCAATTGTATAAAGAGTAAATACCATAAGTGTCCTGTACTATTGTTACTTAAGGCTCCCATTTACGTCTAGATTTTTCATCCAATCAACTTAATTTAATTAATTTTTTATTTGATTGAAAATCTATGGCAGCCCACATGGTTAGAGCAACCTAAAACAATTAAAATTAAGAAAAAACTTTATTGAAAAAGGATTGGACATGCTGGTATATTTTAATTGGTTGTATTGAAATGCATTACACTTCCCCAAAAAGTTGATCAAATATCTGTTACTACAATTGACAAACATACAATCAATCACCAATTTCCCTGACCCCAAAAAATTATATTTTTAAGCAGACAATCTAGACTTGTATGGGGGGGCTTAAGTTACATTGTTTCTAAACAAAATCCAGGTACATAAGCAGTAAAGTTTTCATTTCTGAGACAGGAAGCTGTGGTGGCGCAGAAAAGTGTTTGTGGAGCGTTTACCATACCCAGACTCTGAATGAAACGGCAGGGCGGTAATCCATGTGCAAAGTGGTGCAGGTTGATTCACCATTGACAGCACAGTGCCTTCGCTCCACCCAGATTGAAATTTGATCGGCCATTTTAAGCTATGGCCTTCTCATGTTTAATACATACTATTCTCTTTCATAACATAGGTGGGAGGATTTTTGTAGTTCATTGAGAGCCAGCAAACTGATTTGGCTTCATTAGCAAGTTAATGCATTGCAAAAATAGCCATTATATATTGTTATATTTCAAATATTATATTTCACCTTTACTTTCAGTGATCCCTATTTTTACGCAGCTTCATGTTTCCTGGTTAGATAGTGTAATACTATAATAATTTGAAATACATTTATCATGCCCATTTTATTTTGTATTGGTCGAGCGTACGATAACACTGGTAATTTTCTTTTGTTTTTTTCCCCCTTGAAGGAGGGTTCCGTGGTGGACGTGGAGGATTTGGTGGTGGTGGAGGCGGTGGTTTCAGAGGAAGAGGTGGTGGAGGAGGACGTGGTTTCAGAGGTAATTGAAAACAGTGTGTATAAACCTTAGACCTTACTTACACCATCCACAAGTGTAGTCCTGTGACAGCAGCAATTGAAGCTTTTAAACCTTGACAGACAGACCTGGTTGTTGCTGGAGAAAAGCTTAAATCTAGTTTTTCTTCCTTTTGGGTGAGGATGCAGCAGGAGCTTCCTTCTCTTTTCCTGAACCATTGTCTCTTTATATAATAGAACAGGCTGCTTTGCCTGCTTTAAGAGAGTGCTCACAAACACCTGTTTCAGGCATCAGTCATTTGATGTGTTAACAAACGGTAGGAGTAGTTTCGGCCTGTAAATATTGTTCAAAAGCTTGTTTTTCTTTATGTTTTGTAAATGGCGTATATACTTAGAAATATATTTAAACTATGATGATCTAATTTTATATCTATGCAGTAAGAGAAAACTAAATGTTTTCAGTGATCCTCCCTAGGGAGCAAGGGGATTTTTAAGGCAGTGATATCAGGAAATAGATCAGGTTTATTTATTTACAGTGAAATCATGAAGTCAAAATACAAAAATTTCAAATTTCAAAAAATTATCAAATACAAAGCCAAGATACAGTGGTATACATATAATTCCAAGCATGGTTAAAATTTACAATTGTTTACAAAACATTGCACTAGCCCAACGCTTGCGTTTCGCGGGTATCCGCTTCTTCAGGGGTCTTTGTGCACATTTACAATTTATTGATTGGGTCTTAGCCATGTCAGGGTTTAGTATTAACAGTGAAAGCAATATATTCAACTGTTATGGGTGCGTTTGTGGTCAAGGAGAGCAGGAGGAGCAGTATATGTAACCCCCGGAATGTGTCACTCTCCTAGGGACAAACAAAGAACGCATGTCATCATTGTGATGAGATTTTATGATTTCACTATGAATAAATAAATCTGATCTATTTCCTGATATCACTGCCTCATAAGTCCCCTCGCTCCCTAGGGAGGATCACTGAAAACGTTTAGTTTTCCCTTACTGCATAGTTATATTGGGATGTTGGCTGATATGGTGGGTTTTCTATAACTTATAAATTATTTTATATCTAATTGCTAGCACTGTTCAATATGTTTTTCTTTCTTCCCTGCAGGGGGCCGATAGTATGTGTTTGATTACCAGAGGATGTCGGTGCCTTTCAGAGTTTTCTCCTTTTTTGTGGAAATCTTTTTGGAAATGTAGCCTCTGGTTTTTGGTTTCTTGGCTAGACATCATAAAGATGAGATCCATGACGACTTTATCTTGTATGGATACAGGAGCCCTGTGGACTTAAATCAACCATGTCATTACGCTGAGGTTCTTTTTTTTTTTTAAAAGGAATGTGTGATGTTACCTCTGAAGAAAAATAACATTTACCAGGACTCATTTTATCAATATTCATGATTGTTTTTTTAATGCTGAACATTTTCTGTACATATGGGAACATTTATATTGCTAAATGCTGTTAAGACAATAAAATGTTTCTACTGCTCATTGCATTTGTTTTGCTTTATTATGGACTTTACATGGTCTGGTGTGGTAATACTTGTTAAAGCCCCCCTTTGTTACCCCACAACATGTATAATATACTATAGAGCAGTGGTGGGCAACTAAGTTGATACAAAGGGCCACAAGAGCGGCCCTCGGCATCACTAAAGGGCCGCACATAACATTGATCCAGACCTTCCCCCTGTCGATATCTCAGCAGGTGGTGGACCAGATGCCGACAGGCAGTCAAAACCCCTGATCAACATTGCCAATTTTACTGATGTAGGAGCGCCAAAGTTGATTAGAAAAGCTGGGCCAGCGTGTGACCACTTCACAGATGACTTTTGAAAGGGGAGATGAGTTGCTATGCATTAACCGTTCGGTTTTGGGGGCCGCATGTGGAGGACCAAGGGGGGCAGCCGAACAATGCCCAAAGGGCTGCAGGTTGGGCACCTAGGCTATAGACTATAGATGATCTGTGGACCTTTTCTCTAAAGAGGGTGAATTTCTGCCCTTTTCCAAAATGTTACCTACAGCCAAAGGTTCACCTACCCTGATGCTACACATAATGCTAAATCTATGGAATGTGTTAAAAGAAACATTTATATTTCTTGGTCAAAAGGCAGCACACCTCATTCTAGCTTGCTTGTTCATCCATGAAACCAATATGACTTGGTGCATGTGTCTTGAAGCAGTGATATGCCAGTTGCTTTATTTTCTAAGCTAATAGGGACATATTCCTAGAGACTTGCAGATGTAATTGCAGGCAAAGTTGACTAAAATTTGTCTTTGAGGATGAATACCATGAGTTTTGTGTTTGTCTAAAGTATTTCCTTTCACAATATAAATACATATTGCACCTTCAAAGTGTATGTTGTGTAAATCTTAAGTATAGGTTTCAGGCAAAGCATTAAGGGGGTATATACTTCTACAAATCACTGCAATCAGGTATAGTTGGTCTCTGTGATTATATTTTAGAATGTTCTAAAGCAGTAAGTTGTGTCACATTCCAAGCTGATCGGTAATAGGGGCATGTGATGGAATTAAGCTCTCTAGAAAAGAGGCTCTAAATGGAAACTAAGCAGTTCATTGTATCTAAAGTTCTGGGCTGGTCTTTGTACTGTTAACAAGCTTTTCTCAACACAGACCAGTGGCATGAATCCTGTCATTTATGCAAACCGTTTAATGCCCAAGTATCCCAAGAAATAATGAACTGGGGCCAGTGCACTAGACATTTCGATGAGCACCTAAAGCTTTGCAATGGACAAAACCATGGACTACAGAACTTCCACATCCTCCTGGGCTCATTCGGTGAATAGTTCTGTACCTACTGAGGTCCATTCTGTGTTTTCCCAGCGTGAGCATAATATAGTTGCAGCATATCTCATAACTGCAGGTATGATGTTCTTTCTGATTTTGTAGATTTAGGTATTGTATATTTTTTCTGAAACATTAAAGGGTATAGCACATGTACTTGATTTTTTTATTTTATTTTCTGATTGCATATTTTATTTTGCACAGTCAGACAAGAATAGAGATTGATAAATAATGCAGACTGAAACTAAACCAATTAAACAGTTTGTGCTGAGTGACTAAGTTTAAGTTAGTGCATGTTAAAAATCATCTATTATGATATATATTGAATATGCTATTTGATGAGGAATGATTTTAGTTACTGGATCAGTGTAAAAGCCTGGCAGGTAGCATTGTAATGAGGCCATAGAAGTTGATACTCCATAAATTTGTAATACCAATGTGAAATTTGCTATTTACAAATCTGAAGGCAGCTTTGCATATTTCTTTTCAGAACATGTTCGTTGATGCATTAAATTCAGCAACTTTGATCATATTAATTCAAGCACTGCCAACCAAATGTTTCTGCGTAAAGAGCACTAAATGTAAAAATAGTGTTGCTAATGTGTAGAGGCTTAAAGCACACCTACAACCATAAACTCATCATTACTTTAATGGCACTAGAAGTGCTGATAATAGGGAGGAATGCATGAATTTTTTTCCTCTCCTCTCTCCATGGCTCTGATGACGTGTTTCTGTGGCACCCCCAGGAACCTCACTTCAAAGATAGACAGGTAAATCTCTCCTCTCTGCTCTGCATTAAAACGAATAAGACATTTTTCTGTAGAAACATGCTTAGTGGCCACTTGTGATATTGCACCCTGTGTTAACACCCCCCCCCCCGGAAGCCTGGAAAGAAAAGATGGAATCTCATACGTTTCAAGGGAACAATAGGTAGGAATTTATTTTAGGATTGTGACTTCATACTAGCTCAGAGGTAAATGAAACTTTCATTTTACATATATACTTTTTAGATTTTAAGTAAACATCCCCTTTAATTTAGTCAGGCTTTAAAAGGTCATTTAATGCTTTCCAGGCACCCCTGGTGGCAGAAAGCAATAATGACTTTATAGCAAAGTGGTCTGTAAGCTCTGTAACATGCTGGAGGTGTTTGAAGAGCTTATACATGGGATGGTAATGGTAAAGACCCATTGAATGCGACAGACTAAAAAAACGATCAGAAAACGTACTGCCTAAATAACTTCAATTTTAAACTTGCTACGAGGTCGTTTTCTGTTCTTTGAAGCGAACTCCCTTGTAAATGAGCACTTTGAACTTTTCATGTTTTTTTCAGGAGTAATAAGCCTTTTAAGCAACATTGTGGTTCTGGGAATATTTGTAAAATACAAGGAGCTTCGCACAGCAACCAATGCCATCATCATCAATCTGGCGTTTACGGACATCGGCGTCAGTGGAATTGGTTACCCCATGTCTGCAGCTTCTGACCTTCATGGATGTTGGAAATTTGGATATGTAGGATGCCAGGTATAAAAACATTTGCATATATAACTTAGTAGACACCCTTTGTTGTTTTCATGCAAATATTACATTAAATATATAGATACTTTAACATAAAAATACATTCAAACACACCTGAGATTTAAGTAAAATATGTATTATGTTAAAAGATAACTGCTTTTACAGTAACGTACAGCTATTTGCACCCTGCCAATGCTCACCCCACCCCAGCCCCCCACACGCACCTCTTCGAAATGTACAGGGTGGGCTATTTCTATGGATTCACCTTAATAAAATGGGAATGGTTGGGGGCGTGGCTTACGCATGGCCGGGAGCAGACGCGCGTGTTGAGAGCTCCGCCGAGACACCCGGGAGATCTCCCTCACTAGCCCTTCTCACTGCTCTGCCATGGGGCGCAACAACAAGCAGACACCCCGCTCGTCGCAGCGCAACTCTCCATCCTCCTCCTCACGCCCCATCGGCGCCTATTTTGACAGCACCCGCTCCTCTAGTCGGGCAGGCCGCTCCGGATCCAAGATGGCGCCGCAGCGGGAAGATCCTGAGGCCTCCTGCCCTGCGCTGCTGGAACCTGCAGACTCTGACCTCTCTACGGCGGGTGACAACGATCGCTACTCGGAACGCAGCACGAGCCCCGCTGATGCAGCCACGGATTGCTTATTCCGCAAGTACTTCTCCACCCTCCCCACTAAGAACGACATTCATGTTATGCCGTTGAGTCCCAGTTCTCTCACTCCCAAGCCTCCACCGTTCAGTCTGACGACCAGGAGGACCGCCAACGCCGCAACAACATTCGTATTCGGGGACTCCCTGAGCCGACGGGGGATCAAGATCTTGCCCCTACAGTTGTGGGCCTCTTTAATATGCTGCTCGGTGGCCCCCATCGAACTTGACCGGGTACATCGCACACCGGGGTACTGCAACCCGAACAACCCGCAGCCACGTGACGTTCTCTGCAGGGTCCCTTTTTTCCGGGTCAAAGACGCCATTATGAGGAAGGCCAGGGAGAGACGCACGGTAGACTTCGACGGGGCGACGATCTCTTTCTACCCTGATCTTTCCCCTCGCACCCTGGCTCGCCGACGGGCCCTGCGCCCCCTTACCAAGGCACTCTCAGATGCAGGCATTCAGTACAGCTGGGGATACCCGTTTCACCTTCGGGTGCGCCGCAATGGGAGACTGCATGCCCTTCACCACCCATCTGAAGTCGCAGCCTTCTGCGCCTCGCTGGAACTGCGCCCTATGGAGCTGGACCCCTGGCCGTATCCCCCACCGCCCCTGTGGCCCACTCTGCCGGCTCTCCCACGGCGACTCCAGGGCACCCCGAAGAGATCTCGTCCTGAACCGACTGACTGAACTGACCCCCCTGCGTACTCCCCGCATCTCTCAGCCTCTGTGAGGTGGGCTCCTTGGAGGTCTTCACCTACATGAGATCGCTCTGCTAGCCTCACCACCCGGGATTACCTGATCAGCTCTGCCTGCTCGTCCTACTCGTATTTCTGCACCTTTTCCCTTGGCTTCCTGCCCTGGACATTCCCACCACGCCAGAACCAAGGACCTAGTGCTCCGCTACCTTCCTGGACCGCTGCCGCACGCTCTCCGTTGCTTGGGACTCCTGCCGGATGGCTTCTACCTATGTGTTCATCCTCTGCTCCGTGTGGCTCCTAATCACCGGCCCCTGGCTTTGGAGTGTCGTTTGTTTGGACTGCCGCAGCTGGGCTGCCAGCTCACCTCCATCTCTACTCGCGGA
>CM070032.1:164390957-164408615 GCA_036250615.1 Ptychadena robeensis
CTTACATGCAGTAACACAATGAATGCTTGTGACAGAAGAAGATGTCAGTCCCAAGTTTGGTGATGTAAGATGTAAGTCCCAACTCTGGCCAGGGGTGGGTGAAGATGTTGAAGCCAGTCAGGGAGTCATAACACTGGCACAAAACATATTTAAGTTATGCAATATTTTTCTGGGCAATTTTTTTCGACCATAAAGCATACATTACAAAGTGGTAATTGTGCACATTCGTGCAGAAGTACTTGAAAACAGTGATATGTGTAAAGATTGCTATTTGGAATGGCAAATTGTTTGTTGGTAAACTTGCACCAAAAGATAGTGTATGTTTTTTTTGCTAATCTTCTTTTCAAAACCAACTCAAGCTCAGTGAGGTTGTATGGGGACCATTGACAGCCATTTGCTGCTCTCTTCAGTTATGTTTCAAGTCAGGGCCCTGCCTGGAGCACTGTAGGACATTCACTAAGTTGTCCCTAAGCCACTCCTATGTTGTCTTTGCTGTGTTCTTTGGGGCATATTGAAAGGCCAATCTTCAGCCCAATCTGAGGTCCTGGGGGCTGTGTAAAAGATTTTCAATCAAGACATCTCTTTTCTTTGCATAATTCGGTATTCTATCAAACCCAGACACATCTTTCAGATTCTGATGCTGAAAACACCCCCACACCATGCTTAATTATTGGGATATAATTGGGCAGGTGATGAGCAGTGCCTAGTTTCTTCCAGGCATAACATTTTTATTAAGGCTGAATTGCTAAGATTAGGGCCAGACATGTTTGTTCCTCAGTCTAAGAAATGCTTTTGTGAAAACTGCAAGTGGCTTCCATGTGTTTTGCACTGCAGAGAGGTTTATGTCTAGCTCAGACCTGTCAACCTTCCTGTTTTGGCCGGAAAAGTCAAGTTTTTTATGTGGCTTTCCCAGCCAAATCCCACTGATCTAGCAGGGACCATTATTCTCCCTGCTAATGTCCCACCCCGCACAACATCAGTGACATCCCTTCCGGTACATGGAACCATGATCAGTATACCGGAAGTGACGTCACTGAGTACCTGAGACCCAAACCCACTTATTTATCTCAAAGTGCCAGCATGGCAATATAACCTACATTACACAACTCATATACACACACGAAACACGTAAACACACACTCTACTTACTTATAAGATAGAATAGGAGAGGGTATGGGGCACTGTGTGCTATCAGAAGATAGGGGAAGAACTGAGAGCATTGAGTTCCAATTGGAACTTAGTCCCATGTTTTACACAGGATCTATAGAGCTCCATTAGGTTCTGTCACCTTTCTCACTAAGGCCCATCTCCTTTTTCTATAATTTTTTTTGTCATTTTTCAATTTAACAATCAAGGAGAGAAAAACTGTCAAATCAGTCATACAAAGTATGGATTATTAAGGCATGCAGGTTGCCCCACTTATTGTGCATGAGTCCATGTCCAGCAGTGACCGCAGAGGGAGGGTATTAAAGGGTAACCAAGACCTTTTTCCTTCAGCTGCTTAGTTTGGCTTGGCAACCAGCTCTTGGAAGAAACCTGGTTGTGACAAACTACTTCCATGCAAGAATTTCTATTATAGGGGCAAGGGTGTTTGGTGACCTATATCAGTGTGCCACACCCCAACCAGATCTATGATTTAGCAAACCCTATGCAAAGTAACAACTTAAATGTACTTTATTTATAGGTCAGCACCTCATTATCATATAGGAAAACATAAATCCATATACATAAGACACTGTTATATACACATGTATATTGCACAGGTAATGATGTTAAAATACCACTTGATTCAAAATCATAAATTAGGAATCATAGAAGCAGAATATTGTTTATAATGTTCCTCCTACATGTTTCGCCCCGAGGGGCTTCTTTAGGGAAAATTTACTAGCTGAACAGATCATGTAAATATTTTGTTTCCTATATTCTGGGATCAAGTGATGTACATTTGTAAAAACATTGATACGTGCTGGACCCCCACACTGGGATATGCCACTCCCATGAGTGTGTCTGTGTGTCTGGTGTGTCTGGTAGGTGGCCCCTCATCATTATTTGGAAGTATGACTATGTGTTGTTTCAACAATAAAGCTGTACAGATTTTAAGGTCCAACTGGTATGTTTAGAAAATACAATTATGTTTTCTTTTTGAAAGGCCTTCAAGATAATCCTTGGTTTTGTGACTGCCGAATCTCTAAGCTGATTGAACTATCAAAAATTGTGGATCCACATGTGATATTTCTGGACCCTCTTGTGGTGTGTAGTGGACCTGAATCTTTGACTGGAATTTTATTTCAAAAAGCTGAACTTGAACAATGTCTCAAACCTTCTGTCATGACATCAGCTACTAAAATTACATCACCATTAGGCAGCAATGTTCTATTACGATGCGATGCCACTGGTTATCCAACACCACTGCTACTATGGAGCAGAGTAAACAACACCAATACTAATTACACAGGTGAGTTATTTCAGTCATTTAAAATTATACTTTTAATGTAAAATGTTTTTTAAAATCACATCTTGCAAGTGTGTTCCTTATAGTTATTGTTTTTTGTTTGATATATGCTTTAGTAAATTGTAATATTAAACCAATATCTTCATTATTACTAATTTAAAGTGAACTGGAAGTTACTAGTTTTTACGATAGCAATCCCAACCGCCCCTTTTACTTTATCCTTGCATGGTCATTTTTATTTACTTATGGAGCATCTGTGTGTTTGGGCGATCCGCCTTCTTGTCCCTATATAATTGTTTAAATTTATTTAAACAATAAATTTAAAGTTTATTGTAAAGCATTTATTTTTGGTTTGGTTCTGATTTGTTCTTATTTCTGGATCATACATTTTGCTTGTATTGCAAATACAAATATGTTTGTCTGTTCATTTGAAACAAATAAAAATAATTTATAGCAAACCTAAGTTAAAAAGAGAAAGTTGGGAACATGTAGAAATTTTAATTATTCCTAAATACTACACATTTGTCTTCTGCTTAAAAATACTGTGCCAAAAGCGGTACAAAAAATGCAACCACCCCAAAAGTGGTAAAAACTAAATATTAATGATGTTCACCTCTGAATACATTGGAGATTATGCCAATCACTGTGCAGGTCTGAGCTTGTTTCTCTCTGTCTGCACATCGACTGGTGTGCAGACAGGGCTGTTTATAGCTTGTGGGGGGCCCTAGGCAATTTTTATGCTATCACATACATACCCACACCTCCCAAAGCAGTTCCGACAGGGAGGGAGCCCATGCAAAACTCTGGACCCGATGGGGGATGTTGGGGTTGCTAGTGGCAAAGCTCTCGATCTGGGGGGCGGGGGGCGATTTGAGAACAACCTCCCGCACCTCTCACCATTGCACACAAGCCGACACAACCAAGCCAACATGCCCCCAACAGTAACTCGCCCAACAGAGAGGGCTCTGTGTGCCCTCTTGGGAAAAATGTTGCAACGTCTTATGTGGGTGCATCAATAAAAATCAGTTGGCGCATCCTATTGACGTGCACTTGACCATGGACTGGTCGCGTGTTTGCCTATTGGTTTTCAATAGGCGGGTAAAACCAGGGGCACAACCTGCAGTTATGAGAAACAGGGACTTGTATTTAGTATGAGACTCATATTTACTATACTTATAGGACCCACATATAGCCTAGAATGAATTATTATAGAAAGATAAAAGTGAGCTATTTTTTTCCCCACTGAGTGCCCATACATCAAGTTAGGAGAGACAACTGAGGCTTAAAGTGGGCAGGTATTTTATGGTAATACATGGATGGTAATACGATGCCTTGTACAGGCTTGTAACAAAAAACTTACTTACCTTCCAGGACTAAAGGCCCCCATACACCTTGCAATCTTATCCTACAATTTCTGTGTGATCACTTTTCTTCTACCAAAACCATGTAATATGAGGACCTTTCTAAACCTTGTAGTCACTATGTATTCTATCAGGGAGGACCTGGCACTACATATTTGTTGGTAGATCTAAAGGATATTGTATGGGAGGCCTCAAACAACCCTACTTTATTTTGTTATCATAAAACATGGTTGTGACAGATGAGCTGTGGAGAGCAACGTAATGGCGTCATCACGCTGCTCTCCATCGCTCACAGCTTTGGCGGGCACCTTTTGTATGCCAGGCGTTAGTTTGAATGGGGACGCCGGTCCCCATTGAAACTAATGCCATCGGCCAGAGATTTACAGACATGTCAGTTATCTGTCCATCTGAGCTTTGTGGCATGTGGGCACCCGCGATCGGCGGCCGTGAGCACGCACATTGGTTGGTGGCAAAATCCCCGCTCGTTACGTGTGTGGGCACCCTAAGAAAGTCATGTTAGTGCAAGACAATCTTACAATGAAGTGTTTCAGCACATTTTGTTTGAAATTGGAAAGTTATAGCTCAATATGCTTTATATAGCCTACACAAAGGGAAGTCTGTGAGAGAAGAAAACAAGTGAACAAAATCAGACTGAAAAATCTATAGATGGTTAGGTACCATTCAACGCCTGTGTGAAGGGTGTCTAAAAGACAAAATAGATATAAGTCATTACAACGTAGTTAGAGATTTGAAATGTCATGGTTAGGTTCAGACAGAAACAATAAATAGCCAAGGTATTCATCAGAATCTTAGGAAATGTTATAGGTCAAAAGTTAGTTAGAACAGGCATCAGTCATGAATCCATGAAATCTAAAGGCCCCCATAGATGTCTAGATTTTTCGTTCAATCAACTTAATTCAATATTTTTTTTATTGATTGAAAATCTATGGCAGCCCACATGGTTAGATCAACCTAAAATGATCGGCCATGCTGGAAATTTTTAATCGGTTGTATTAAAATTCAATTCCGCTTTCAGTCGATCCCAAAAAATTTGATCAAAAATCTGTTACTACAGTTGGCATAGATTACAATCAATCATCGATTTCCCTGATCCCAGCATTCTTTTTTGTAGTTATAAATATAAAACATAAAATATAGGCCATAACAGTGAAGTTGTTGAGTGCTTTGTTAGCATTTGATTCTGGTAAATAGCATCCTTCATCTATAGTGATGGCTGAACTGTCCACCACGAACAGCACGGATGGTGTTCGAACCCACCCCATTCACCAGCTAGAAGAAGTTTATTACTCTTATGCCTTTGGAGGAAGAATTTTTTCACTAGAGACCCCAGTCTCGAGCAAGAAATCGGTTTTGAAAACCAGAATTGACATCAGTGACGTCACGTCTGGTAATCGGAATAAGGAACTGTGCGATTCAGGTACTGGTATGGTTTTCTGATTCAAATTCCGCACGAACAGACAGGGAATTTGAAGTTCTCCACGATCCGCCTGTTCCTGAACGGATGTGGCCGATGTTCATCACCATAACTATACATGTTTCAGTGTGCTGTTTACTAAGTAAATGCAGGTATTTGGGAAGGCCTTAAGGGCATGATGGGTTTTTAGTAGAGGCGGTTCAATCGGCACTAGCACTCCTGCTCTGTGCATACACCACAATTCAGAAGTCACATAATGCAATATATAGTGATCAACATGTCCTCTGTAGAGAGCCTTAGAAACCCATAACTATGCAATCATATGTAAAAGATTTAGCTTTCACCAGATACTTGGTGCTTGCCCATCAATGCCCCTTACCCCTTCTCCCATATGGCTCATTAACAGGGTTATAGGAATAAGCATCAGAAATTGGTGCTAAGCATCATCTTCTTTGTGAAATTTAAATGTATGTGGGTTCTGTAATGACTAAGCATGTGTGGTTGCCTACACTGATAAAGAAACATTTTTAGCATACTCTTCCACTAGAATACTTTATTATTTTAAAATGCTAATTGTTTCTTTATTTTACAGTTATCCAAGAGTCCCCAACAGATGGAGTGAGATGGTCAATCCTAAGTATGAATGGTATATCATATAAAGATGCCGGAGAATATCGATGCAAAGCTAAAAATTTGGCAGGCTTATCAGAAGCATCAATAAATGTCATTGTAGTTGGTGTTGTCACTACAACATTAACACCACAACGTTTCGGAAGGAGACCAGAAGCAGACCAGGTAAATAACATACAAGTAGAGGAAAAGGAAGAAACAGGGACAATAAGCACAATTTGGTCTTCAGATACAGTGACATCTATATCAACAAAAACAGAAACAACAATAGAACCCACAATAGCTCCAACAACAACAACAACAACTTCTACTACTACTACATCAACCACAATTAAAGTTATGGAAAGAAAACCACAGAAAACCAAAGTGCAAAGCCAAGCTGCTACCAAAAAGTCTCAACCTGCCAATGCATCCAGCAAGGAAGGAGAAGTGCTTAAAAATGTTTCCGATTTCACAGAAACAAACACAGTTGTCCGTAATCTGAAGGTCACCACTGAGGCTGAGGATAGGGTCACATTAACATGGAAAACTCTCAACACAACCGACAGCTCAAGTTTGACTGTCCTATATTCAAAATACGGTGAAGAAGAAATGTTGAGGTTAAGTACAGACCCCAGTAAAAATAAAGTTACAATTGATGGTTTACAACCTGGAACAAAATACATGGCCTGTGTGTGCCCCAAAGCAGCTCGACCAAAGAAAGACCAATGTGTTGTGTTTTCTACAGACACTTTACCAAAGAGTGAAGAAGAGAATAGTTTCCAAATGACCGTCTTAATAGTGGCTGCTAGTATAGCTTGTGTGATTGCCTTGCCTATCATCTTCTTCTTGCTTTACAAAGTCATGAAACTGCAACGTAAACCCTTAGCTCCTAATGCAGAGGATCTTTTAAAAGAAACTTATGTGAAGTTTGAGACTTTATCCCTTAGGCCACGATCTATAAACACTGGAGGTGATCTATGGACACGCAGAGATACAACTGAATCAGAAAGACTTCTGTTATGCTCCAGGTCAAGTATGGACTCACAAGGAACCTTTAGAAGTGAGGGATCAAGGCCGGAATATTACTGCTAAACTTTATGCTACATTTTACAGGACTTATTTTACAACTGCTGACTGATGTATATTTTCAGGATTTTAATAAACTACATTTTGAATTTTGAATGTTTTGATTTATAACTAGAAAAGATAATTGGATATTATTAGTGTGTGTAAATTAAGACTCAGGAAAGGAAAGAATTAGGGCATTGACATGTTATGGATGTTGTCGCAAATCACCTATCAATACACCATGAGCCTCTAGTTTGCCACACACTTTTTTTTGTAAATTATGAATATTTCCCTAGAGTTGACCACATGTAACAGCCAATTGTCCAATGGCCTGGAAAAGTACTTGGGATGTTTACAGCTCATTACTGGCAGTTGTTCTTTGACCTACCACACATCCCAGAGCCAGCCATTAATGACAATAGGATTTTACCCATATTTCATGCACACCTCTGTCTAACAGCTGAGTGTAAGTGGTCACTTGAAGTGTATCCCTTGCTTTTACACTGTTTGCACTCACACATTTATTTAAGGTTAAGTGAAGGGCAGTATCAAATAATAAAAAGGAGAGGTAACAGGTTCCCTTTCAGCATACAAAGGCCAAAACTCCACTACGATTTTGCTGTGTTCTGGTCTTTGGTAATCCCCCCATTAATTTTCAATGGGCGCTTCCATCGTAATTAGCGCCCATTGAAATGAATGGGGAGCATACCAAAGATGTGGCCACTATGGTTCTGCTGCATTTCAGCAAAGGTAGTGGAGTTTTAGTCAAATAACAAATATAGCCCTCTTTCTCTACAACTTCACTAGTCAACCACAGGGAGAAAAAGCCATATGTAAAGCCTCACATAGACAGGCCGATTCCCGGCCATAGTTGTGGGCGACCGACTGCCGCGCGCGCTTCCGCTGAACACATAAAGGTCGGTAGCCCGCAGATACAGGGGAGCCCACCTTGAGGATCCAACCAAAAGAGCCGGCAGGTCGGATCGCACACGGATCCGTCCTGCTGGTTCTTTTTGTGGCCGAACCTCCGATCCTGCTGCAGGCAGTTAACTCGGAGGGGGAGTATCCTCCCCCTCCAAGGTAATTGGCTACAATCTGACAGGAATTGTGCATGTTAGTGGAACACACAGGATTCCTGTCAGTTTTGTAGCCGACTCCTCACAGCGTGGTGACATCACCACGCTATGAGGAGTCTGCTAAAAGCCGGCAATAGATTGAGACGTCTATGGCCGGCTTAAGGCTGAAACTCCACTAGGTTTCGACAAAGTAAAGTCATAGTGGTCGTGTCTTTGGCAGTCAACGTAGTGGTCAGGGCTCGGCATTCTAAAAAATCATGTGTGCACATCAAGGGTACGCACCTATTCTAAATTGATGGGCGTGTGCTAAAGTCACAACTATGATTTTGCTGCATTGTGGTATAACGATGTGCAGTTTTAGCCTAAGCTAAGCATGGACCCCTATCTGGAAATCCATGACTTCATTCAGTCTTTATCACAGACCTGAACAACTTGCAGTGACGCCACATGAACCTCATACTTAGCTGAACAGATGGGAGATTAATGGGAATGTGAGAATATGTAGCTGGGAGATGGATAAGAGCTTCTAAACCTTCTAAACCTTTTTTTTACAAACTTTTGACAATTGACAGAAGAATTACAAAGCACAGAATATTTGTCATTGGATTTTGAAGAAAAAAGTTTATCTAATTGTTCTGTTTAAATGGCATGCATACTTGCAAGATATGTATACTGTAATTTTACACCCACTTGGTGTTCTTTCCCACTAATTTTTTTGTTTCATTAAGGACATTTTAAGAAAATAAATATATACTATTTGGCACTGCAGATCAGTACAACATTCTATGGCCAAATGTGTAGGGGTGAAAATGACAATGATATTCTTTAGTGTGGCAACTTGTTACTGCATCGACATAGTAATAAAAACTCCTTACAGTTTATTTTCTTTCAAATGCAGCT
Organism: Ptychadena robeensis; assembly: GCA_036250615.1. Taxonomy (NCBI): domain Eukaryota; kingdom Metazoa; phylum Chordata; class Amphibia; order Anura; family Ptychadenidae; genus Ptychadena; species Ptychadena robeensis. The sequence goes on from CM070032.1 coordinate 164,399,862, forward strand.
ATACTACTATTACATTTTTTTTACTGAATCAGAACTCTTCAATCATCAAGGGGAGCGTGAACTTTACAGTAGATTTGACATGTAGAATGTGTCAGACAGAGAGACGACTGCTTCTCTACAGAAAGTAAAGGCTGGCATACACGGCTTGATACCTGTGCAATTGGCCACTATCTGCGGTCCCCATTCAAAGTAATGGAAATCGAACAATATTTTCCAACACGTTGGAAACATGTTAGGGTGAGCGTCTTCGAGTAGAATCGATTGATACCACTCGGAAAAGCCTGGATGGCTCATATTTTGTAATAGATTAGAGCAAAATTGGGCGCAGTGAATGCACTTGTGCTCGAATCTATTACAAACTCGAGCCGTGTATGCCTAGTTAGGTGTTTAGCCCCCCCACATCTTTAGATCACTCCATACAACTTCCTTTAGATCCGCAAACAACTATGTAGTTCCGGGTCATCCCTGAATGACTACATAGTGATTGGAAGGTTTAGAAAGGTCCTCATATTACCGTATATACTCGAGTATAAGCCGAGTTTTTCAGCCCCAAAAAATGGGCAGAAAATGCTCCCCTTGGCTTATATTCAAGTCAGCCAGGGTCCACTTACCTCAGGTAAATTTCTTTGCTGAATGCTTTAGGCAGGCAGCTTCCCTCTTCAACTGAATATCTTCTCTCAGCTCCTGTAAGCTCTGTGATTCCCGACTCTCAGCTGATCGATATAAACAAACTCCACACTGCCGCCTGGTGGTCGGTTACTAGTACATATATAACACTCCATAGCCTATGATTAAAAAATAAGAATTGCCTTGCAAAACCCATCCTGTAATAATAATCCTGTGTTCTCTTAAACTTATTGATGTGGCACTAAGATCAAGGTGCTTTCTCTATATTTTTCTCATTTAGAAAACTCCACTATCTGACTTTGCATTTCGCACCCTCTGCTTAAAATTAAAATTAGGTACCTGGGCTTATATTCGGGTCGGCTTATACACAAGTATATACGGTACATGTTTTTTTTTAGAACAAAAGTTAATTGTACAGAATTTGTATGGTAAGTTTGTAAGGTGCATGGGGGCATTTACACTTAGCAGTTACAGACAGGAGACAGACTTTTTTTGCTCAGGCTGTGATAGGAAAATGAACACACTTCATGCACCAGGAACTGATTAAACAGCTTTAAAACAGTACATTTATATTTATTCTGTTATCTACAAGGACACAAATAAACATGGGTTTACAAAATACCACTTCCCACAATACTAGCTTCAATTATTTATTCCACTAACATGTACATAAATGACTATTTAAATTGTAATGTTTTACATTGGCCCATTGGGCCCTTTCACACTATGCGTTTTGCGGCGTTTTTTTACTGCACACATTTTTTTACTGCGCATGTTTTTACATAGACAACCAATGTTACCATTCATTTGATGTAAATTGGAAGGGTCTTCTTCCTTTGAGTATTACCTCAAAGGTTATATGTGACACCAGAAAAAAAACAAAATAGAAGGGGAGAAGTGGGAGAGCACAAAAACAAAAAAAAATTTCGGCTCTTGGTAAAAGAAAAAAAAAAAGGGAGCGTATGGCAGTGACTTCTTAGATCTTTCACAAGAGTGTTCCTCACAGTTTAGCTGTTGGTATCGGCTCGATTACTTGCCTAGGCGCCAACAGACCTGTAGATGGGAAGCTTTTTTAGGCCCCTTGGGTTTATGTCAGAGTCTTCAGATGGGAGTGGTCGCTCTTGCTTGCCTCTGGGTGACCGAGGGGGAACACGAAGAGCAATCTTGGTTCTCACTTTGGTGTGTTATCAGTTAATTCTGAGAGTATAGGTTGTTCCCAGTCAAAAGGATGGCTCATGCAAGGCACCCCATATAAATACATTTATTAATGAATTATAATAATTTTGACAACACGTTTCGTTGCTATTAAAGCCACTTCCTCAGAATGAACAGTGTTTTACAAATTGTCTACTAAGAATACAAATACAAAGCTATGGGTAAGCAATGATCACAATGCTAGTTTTTCAGTACAAAGTATAACAGTTGTAAACCATTCATTGTACATAATAGATAATAAATAATATGTTTAAAATTGAAAATAAGTAGTTGTTATATGAATTTTTTTTTATGGATAATAATAAAAAAAATAATTCTTTAGTATTAAATAATTTTTAATACTATCATAGCTAAAAAGTGTAGCCAGTTATCTATTTGTTCTAAGGTTATTATCTGGTGATCTGATATGCATTAGAGTTATGGGGTTGTTTCTCCTCTCAAAATATTTTAATGTTTAAGGAAGGTGTTCCCTGGTTGAAGGGCAAGTTTGAAGTGCCAGGCATATAAAAAAAGACTCTTGCAGCTGACAATGTTCACACTGCATGCGTTTTAAAAAACACAGAGTTTCGCATGGGTTTTTTAAAATGCCCTGCTCTATGCATTTTTTATTAATTTTTCAAGCATTTTTAATTGGTTTGTTCAAAAACGCAAATGCAAAATGTTAATTAAAATGTAATGTGAAAATGCATGCGTTTTTGTACATATGCAGAAACTCATGCCTTTAAATAGTGTGAAAGGGCCCTTAAACCAGTTTTCTATTTCTCATTGGATTTAATCTTAAATTGAAAGGGAATTCAGGTGATAATTTCAGTTAATATTTCTGGCACAGTGTCTGAACACAGCACCTGATATTGTCTTGTTCCCCAAAACTGTCTAAATGGACAACCTTTTGTGTTAGAGGCAGAAAAGTGAAAATTTCATGTTCGTCACTGGAAATAAAGAAGGTTAATGGATGTATTTAGGGGATGAATGGCCAGTGTGGCAAATAGATGTTGGCATTGTTCTGCTGTACAATGTTCCTGCTGTGCTGAAAGAAGCTGGAGAGTAAAGGATCTTCATAGATTTTTCTATGTTCTTTCAAGAATGTATGTGACAGTGTACACACGATCAAATGCATTCTTGATACTTTGCAGCTACTCAATGAGCACAGTTGTAGAGCGGAGAGGTTCACATTGTACATAACCTTTCCTTGTCCTTCCTTCCCTTTTTTGAACAGCATAATCTGCAGCTGTGCCCCCTCACAAGGGTGTGTTCGGTAGCTAAGCCTGAATGCCAAGCTCTTGGATGTCTGTTACTTCCCACAGTGGCATTTGGGTCACTGTCCAGTTCCTTTGGCTTCCTTTGCAGGCAGCTGGTGAAAGTGTCTTATAGTGCTCAGGGTCACACCATGCGATCAGCCTTGAAAGCTGAACTTAAAAGTGTGTGTTACTTTAATGTCTGCTCACCTTTTACTAGAAAATCTTGAAGTGGAGGGAGAGGAGCCCTAGAACCCAGCTGGGAATTCACCAGAGCAAATGCTAGATGGGAGCTATGGAAGAAGAAATTCTGACCATTGCAGCACATTCTCTTACTGGTGTCATAATATAAGAACGTCAACTAGCTAAGAACTGCAAACACGCCCTAAAGTGCGTTCCCTTGCCCAGCTGGCTGACTGTGCCTTTCATGTTGGACTACTGCTATATGGCCTCGTACTGCATAGGTAAGCTAAACATTATCTCTCTGATAGAAATATAATACATTTAATAAAGCTATAATTATATCTACATATCATATTTAGTAAACTGCTGTGTAAGCAATATTCTCATGTCTTGTTTCTTTTTTCAGGACTTAACAAATCTGAGCTATGTTACATAGCACACTAGCTTAAGAAAGACCAACCGTGGCCCAAGGAATGCCTTTGGTGTGTATTACCCAAAATGTTTTTAACTGTGATCTCAAATTGGTATAAATTGATATTAATATATATTGGTTTATCAAGCTTTTTCAGCATGACCAATGGCAATGTGTCACTTGCGAAAAAGTCAAAGCAACAGGGTATAGCAAAGGAGTATGTACAAACTAATGAGAGGGTTTTCAGTCTATGGTAAACCCGTTGTGACCAGAAATTGTTAATGTTAAACTGCTGTTAACAATAAATAAAGCCCCCCATACACCTTTAGATCACTCCATACAATGTCCTTTAGATGTACCAACAACTATGTAGTGCCGGGTCCTCCCTGATAGAATAAATAGTGATTGGAAGGTTTAGAAAAGTCCCCATATTACATGGTTTTGGTAGAAGAAAAGTTGATTGTACAGAAATTGTATGGTAAGATTGTAAGGTGTATGGGGGCTTATCTAATTGGTAAATTACTTTTTTGCATTGGACATTTTTTAAATAACCCCCACCTTAAAAATGTAAAAACATTGACTGCTACCTTCCAGCCTATTTAACCCATCCAACAAGGTATTTTAGTGTTTTTACAGATTATACTGTACTTACCTTATCCAAGCATCCAGGTACTTTGTCAGCTCTGGTTTTTAGTAACGATGACTCCTGATCAGTGTAAAAAAAAAGGAATTACATTATGATATATGGTAACAAGCCTGCAAGAAATACCTCTGACATGAGCAGCTGAAGTGATGAATTTGAACAATTAGCACTTCATGAGCCATGAATTTTTCAGTGTGTTCAATGCATCTGTATGGATTTTATTCATTAGCACTGTGCCAGTGTGACTAACTGCATGAACACAGATTATCACATTTGTGGGGAACTTTATGTACAGCCAGCAAATTTCACACAAACACTTACTGTAGAACTGACTCTAGAAAACTACTCTCACAGGCATGTCCATTTATTGTCAGTTCTCAATAAATAATTGTACATCCAGCATGATAGCACACCTACCAATATGGGTTTTTTAGATTTCCTATTTTTAAAGCTGGGCCAATTCCTGCATGATCCGATCCCCGATCCGATGCCATGCGTGCTCCCGCATCCCTTAGGGATCGGGTCGTGCAGGAATTGTAGGCTCCACTTGACGAGGATTGGGCTGAAATCAGCCGTCCTGTCGGATCGCACAGAGATCCGTCAGGATAGTAAATTTTAGCCCAATTCCATTAGTTCAACTGGGGACGGCTGCCCCCAGCCGAAGTAATGAGCTGCACATTAAGAGTGCAGTCCGATTCTCAGCACTAGCGGGCAGGCGTGATGACGTCATCACACCGCTCCTAGTGCCAAAAATCAGATAAGGAATAGGCGGTAAATCGTACCGTCTATTCCCAGCTTAAAATTTATGTTTTGCTATGGAAAAACAAAAAATGATAGATAAAACATTTTCCTGAGATCTCATGGAGGAGCACGTGATTAATTTGATCAGCTGATTAACTAGTATAGCTTTTACTTAAAGCACCCTTGGCTCGTCATTTATCACTGGTTGATAAAGTATGACCATATTGCCCAGCTTCTCACTTGAAGAAACTATTTTAACTATGCTCTTTGGGAATCATACCCTTCACTCACTCTTGCTCCCTAGATGTGTTAATGATTAATGATGAACATTTTAATTCACCCCTAACAAGAATCAAGTCCTGTCCCAGTGCACAGCAATGTAATATTTGATGGCATCCTCCAATATAAATGGTAGTAGGTATAATGTTTGACTGTATAAACACAATATAAACAAATTCATCCATCACAGGGCTTATAACTGGATTTATGCTGAATTTGCCTGTCCCTAATGGTCTGTAAGGGTAAAATATTGTATGCGTTAAGGCCGCCATACACCTTCCAAATTTACCATAAAATTTCTGTACAATCCACGTTTGTTAACAACATAGTTGTTGGTAGATCTAAAATAAATTGTATGGAGTGTCCATCTAAAGGTGTATGGGGGGCTTTAGATTCAAATTTTATTGAGATATACCAACTGCCTTACCCTCTCCCCATCAACTCTCAGAATTTCATTAGCCAAGGTGTGAGAAGAACTTGTATGAGCATCTCTTGTTTCTCTACATTGTACACAGCTCTACAACTGCTCAATCCCCCAGTATTAAGTGACAGTTACCTTTTCACTCTGTGACTGGACACAATTCCTCAAATTTCCTTGTTACTCTGCTTTCTCCTACTATTCATAATGTTCCATAAGCACTGCAGCACAACTGTTACCTTGTATGTAAGCCCTAGCACTGCACTTCTTTCATTCTCAGGACTCTCAAAGATGTTCAGCTAAGTAAGTAATTGCTGACATTTCTTCTTAATACATCACAGGAAATCCTATCATAAGACTGTGGCTGGCTCCTGGCTGCTATTTTACTGGCCTGGGTGGTAAAGAATAGTGTTCAGCTCAAATATTTGAGTTGCGAATATATTCGATGAATATCGCGTTGCATATTCGCAATTTCAAATTTTCAAAATATTATGTACTGGCAAGCTTATTGCTATGCATTGCCTTACTATAATCGCAATGCGAGACTAAATACCATGTGACCATTTATTTTGATGGCAATCGTGATGCAAATATATTATCGCAATGCATGGCCATACACTCAAATTTCATATTTACGAATATTGAATTGAATATTAGTAGAATTGTATCACCAATTCAAATATTGCCTATGCCATCCATTATTAGTAAAGAAGGTGACATGTTGTCGGAATTATTAATAGATAAAAGATCGAAAAGGGGACAATTAAAGACCATTATTAGGCTTCACTGCACATTATCTTTTAAGACCTCAGGGCTATGGAAACTGTCATCATTATTTAGACTGTTAACTTTTGTAAGGACCTGAAAACTACGAGCAGCCATATACAAATTGCTATATGTCGATAGAACAGGAATCGATTCCTGCCCACCTGGTTTTATTTACCACAAGTGATCAAGTTTAAACCCTTTGAGCAGTGATTGATCAGTAAATTTTATTTGATATTTCATGTACATGTCGTTTTTTTGGTTTCCGGGTGCCCTTCTGTGGCAGAAAGCAGTAATGACACTGTAAATATAAAGAACAGGTTGTCTCTGAATGTATAATACTATGTGGCGGTACAAACAATCGATGATCTACTGGTTGTCGACTTTTTATTGCACAATATGATCGAATCAACGATCAAATCACTAAAAAAATTAATAGTAATGGAAAAAGCCCACCAAAAAGGATGAATGACATCTATTTTTTTGTGCCATATGTGACACATGTTTCTCTGTGGTCTATATCACTCTTGTATATCTGTAACTAACATTAGAAAGTACTATAGGATAGAACAGTGGTGGGCAACTGAGTTGATATGGAGGGCCACATGTGTGGCCCTCGGCATGACTAAAGGGCCGCACATAACATCGATTCAGCACATAACATCCCTCTCAGCAGGCGGTGGACCAGATTCCGACAGGCAGTCAAAACCTGACAACACCCATCCCACCTCTTGACCCTGGGTGCAGAGCTCATATGTAGACCTGGTTTCCCCCATCAACTTTGACAATTTTGTTGCTGTAGTCTCCTCCCACTCCGAGTTAATTGGCTACAATCTGACAGGAATCGCGTGTGTTAGTGGAACACACAGGATTCCTGTCCTCTCTGTAGCCGACTGCTCACAGCGTGGTGACGTCAGCACGCTGTGAAGAGTCTGCTAAAAGTCGGCCATAGATCAGGACGTCTATGGCTGGCTTAAGAAAGATCCTCATATTACATGGTTTTGGTAGAACAATATTTGATTGTACAGAAATTGTATGAAAAGATTGTTAGGTGTATGGGGGCCTTAAGTTTTACAAATTTGGGCTAGCATAAATGGACTTGTATAAATAAGGGCTGAATTAAAATAGGTTGCAAAATTTCCCAATGTACTAACAAAATTATCTCTACAACTGGTACGTAGAAAAAAATTGTCTGCATATGTTTTCTATGCATTGACAACTGAACTCTACAAATAGAAGTTGTCCTAAAATAAGCCCTAGAATTTCCCCATGCATTGATAGCTGCTCTACACAAGGAAACTTCATAAATGGACTTTTATTCTCTACCAATGGGACTGGCTGAAGGTTGACTGCGTAAGCTCGTTCTGTATTGGAAAATTAGCTCTACAAATGGGGTCTAGCTCAAAATAGACCGCAGAGAACCATCACCTTCTGGAGAATTTAATGAATATGCTTCTTACTATGTTTTTCCTGTCTAACTGCCAGTGTGTGCCACATAATACTTCAGATCGGACCGGATCTATCTTTCCTGCACCACAGGCCAATAAACTTGTACCATCCCCTTCTTATAACCCCATCACCACTGACATGATCAGACATTATAAGGCATGGTGAAAGCTGAACCTGGTTATGTGAAATTGAAAGGACACATTAAACTGAGGAAGAGTAGTTCATACCCTACTTTGAATTTGGTTCTAGGTATATGAACCGTTTGTGTTTATGAAGAATCTAAACAGAATAAAGGTTGAGCACTGTAAAGCTGCCCATAGATGGGTTGATTATTTTGCGATTCGATTCTACCTTATTGTGCAGTAATAAAATAGATCGCCAGTCGAACATTGATCGTTTGTGCCTCCACACGGTATTATAGATTCACAGACAATCATTTCTTTTTTTTTAAAGTGGCATTGCAGCTTTCTGCCATAAGAGGGCACCTGAAAACCAAAAAAACAACATGTACATGTGAACTATCAAATGAAAGTTACCGACATGTCCAATCATTGCTTGATTTATTTCATGTTCTATTGCAATCGAACAAGGTGGGCAGGTATTGATTCACTTCAAAATATCAATTTAGTGGATGATCGAATTGAAATATCGACCTGTGTATGGCTACCCTAAGACACATGGATTTTAATATTTGAAAAAATAAAGCAGAAAAACATTTTATGAAGAGGTGCTATGTACAGTGGAGGAAATAATTATTTGACCCCTCACTGATTTTGTAAGTTTGTCC
>CM070032.1:164408715-164427624 GCA_036250615.1 Ptychadena robeensis
AAAGTTATTTTTTTGATTTTCCTTTTGATGTGCTATCTGCCACTGTTACAATAAACCTACTATTGGAATGATACTGTTCTGAGACTTTTCATTTCTTTGTCAGTGGACAAACTTACAAAATCAGTGAGGGGTCAAAAAATTATTTCCTCCACTGTATATTCACAGATTCCTACTCAGTACAGAACTTTAATACTGCGTAAAGTGTTTCTGTATGGTTGTTTGTAGTAAACAGTTCCTCAAGGTTATAGTAAAATGTAAATCACATTACACATCTCAAGCGGAGTAATGTAAACTATGCCTTTGTTTAGTTTATAAATGCCAGAACTGATGTTTGACGATTAGCTGAGTCAAGTATTTCTCAATATCTCATTGAGCATATCTACGTGAAGTTGTGGACAGTTTACAACCTACATAGGTATGATGATTTTTATGACTTGTTTCTGTGCTTTTATATTGATTTTTTAATAATCCATGCACCAAAGTCAGACAGCTGAGTCACCTGACTGACTTTTTAAACAAAGAACACTCAAGTGGGTTTCAAGCACATCCAATGTAACAATTCTCTAGTCTCAGACCTGTTTAAAATTGCCAGTCATCAAAATGAAATTCATGATACCTCTCTACATACCTTCCCATAATTTGTAAGAGTTACAAGTGCTTGTGTGTTTGTTCTAAGTCTGGATTCTTTCATTCCCAGCATGGAATAGACTAAAGACGGGCTCCTCTCTGCTGGCACTGAGAAGACAAGAGGAGTGGCAAAGAAGCTTTTTAAAGGGGGCAGCATTTAGGGGAAGACAGACCCTGGTATAGAGGACTACACACCACCAACTGGAAGGTTATCACCAAGCAGTGTGCTCTGACACTGAACAAAATCCACCCAGACTGTATTTGCTGAAAGTGTTACATTTGTCACCAGGGTGCCTGGCATTTCATACTTTGCTTCGAAAAGTAAAAAATCAAGAGGCATAACTAATTAGGAGGCTTGTATACAGAGAGGGGTCACCGCATTGTGGAAGTAAATAGAGAGGAGCAAAGTAAAAATCTGGCATTGCTGAGACAATGTTGTTGGCTATGAAGGATTGTATGGAAGAGACAGAGCATCCTTCGTGCACACAGCTGCATGGGGTGAAAGACAAGTGACATGTAGCCTATGGACAGCAATCACAAGAAGAGGAGATTATGTTCCTTATATTAACTACTTTTTGGCCATTATTTTTCTTCACTGCTTTCCTTCGCACCCAGGGAGTACAGCAATGGGATTGTCAGGAAGGTTATCATCATTATGGTAAAGGACAGACCGCCTGCAATGGTGAGTAAATATTTCCTGATAATTCATAGATTTTGCTGATATCAGATTAAATGTTTTTAGGCACTTATTAACTTTTTACTATGCATCCATGCCACTTTGATTGAGGTTTGACACTGGATTTACATGTTGGAATTGACTGCCTGATGGAACAGGAAAATTGACCCATGTATGGACAGATAAAGATATACACATACATGCATGTGGTTTATATACAATAAAGGGTATTCAAATAATATAAAATTGCTAAACTGGTATAAAGCAAAGTAACATCATTATTAAGAAATACTTCAGTGTGTTACAGGCAACAGGTGAACAACATGCATATAACAGCCAACCAGAATTATTAATAGTGGCTTAACCCATCCTGATTGCACTATTTTGTTGAATAAGCCCATGAGTGCATACATGTACATTTTGAGATTTACCTGTCCATACAGCTATTAGATAATACATTATATCAGAAAATAGCCTCTTTGTCTATTAAGGGAAATGTTATAATTTTGGGACTCGATAGGAATAAAATGAACTGATTTGCAAATACCTACCTATAGACAGTACCTCCCTGACATTGCACGTATTTCACATGCTCACTGCAGGTAATACAATGAGCCTGGGTGATTAGACCTGAATCATGAGGCGTAATATTAGGCTATGTTTCCATGACTTTAATGGATGCGTTGTGTTAACGCATCTGCTTTAACGCAGGGGTTGCATTAGGACATGTGGGGACATGCATCAAGAATTTTTTTTTTACATTACATTTTTCTCTTGACTGATGCATCAAAAACGCATACCCATGTAGATACCCAATCTCTATGGGTGCATTATCGCACCCATACCAAAGCAGGCAATCAACGCATGTGTGTACTTGTCCATTGAGTTATCTTGGAAGCGTCAACATTGACGGATGTCAAACACAGGGAAATTGACTCAGTGGAAACATAGCCTTAGTCAGTTAGAATGCACTTCAAACTAAAATAAAAGCTTCCAAGTGATTGGTAGCTACAGGTGAATCTCTCCCCCACTTTATTTTTGTTCCAGTTTTTGTCCTAAATCATGTTGCATTGTGATAGCAATGCTTGGGGCATTGCATTGTGACATCAGATTATTTGTGATGTTTTTTATATTATTATTATTATTTTTTTCAAATTAAAATGAGCAGCAATGTAGCTATTTGAGAGCACAGAATTTTAAACACATATTTATTTTTATTAACTTTTATTTATAGAGAGCCAACATATTACACAGCGCTGTACAGGTGATTTGCAAAAAAATTCAATATCATCCAAAAATTCCTGTATTTGAGTAATTCAACTTTTATATATGAAATAGACTGATTACATGCAGAGCGAGATACTTCAAGCCTTTATTTGTTATAATTCTGATTATGGCTTACAGCTTATGAAAACTCCAAAATCCATATCTCAGAATATTTTAATATTGTGAAAAGGTTTAATATTCTAGGCTAAAAGTGTCAGACTCTAATCAGCTTATTAATCCAAAACCCCTGCAAACAGGTTCCTGAGCTTTTAAATGGTCTTGTTATGTAGGATTTACAATCATGGGAAAGACTGCTGAGTTGTGCATAAAACCATCATTGACACCCTTCATTAGGAGGGAAAGTCTCAAAAGGTAAATTGCAAAATATGTTGGATGTTCCCAAAGTGCTGTATCAAAGCACATTAATAGAAAGGTATGTTGAAGGGAAAATAAATAGGTGGACAAGCAGCAGGGAGTTGACCACAGCCTTGAGAGGATTGTTAGGAGAAGGCCATTCAAAAGTGTTGTGAACTGGTCCCAAGCAGCGGACTGAGGCTGGAGTTGGTGCATCAAGAGCCACCACACACAGATGGATCCTGGCTCCTGAACAACAAAAAACATTATGTCTTACCTGGACTAAAGAAAAAAATAACTGGTCTGTTGCTCAGTATTCCAAAGTCCTCTTTTTTATTAGATTTTGCATCTCATTTGGAAACCAAGAGTCTGGGGGAAGAAGGAAGAGGCACACAGCCCAGTGTGAAGTTTCCACAGTCTGTGGTGATTTGAGGAAGAATGTTATCTGCTGGTGTTGGTCCACCGTGCTTCATTAAGTCAGCACAGCCGTCTACCAGGAGATTTTGGAGTACTTCATGCTTCCTTCCTCAGACACAGAGCTTTATAAAGAGGCTAACTTCACTTTCCATCAGGCCTTGGCACATGTCCACACTGCCAAAAGTACCAAAACCTGGTTCTTGACCATGGGATTACTGTGTTTGATTGGCCAGCAAACCTGAACCCCATAGGAATTCTATGGAGCATTGCCAAAAGAAAAATAAGAAGAGCTGAAGGTTGCTATTAAAGTATCCTGGTCTTCCTTAACATCTCAGCAGTGCCATAGGCTGAGAGCATCCTTGCCATGCCACGCCACATTGAGGCAGTAATTGATGCAAAAAGGGGCCCAAACCAAGTACTGAGTACATATGCATGATTATATTTTTTAAAGGTCTGAAAATTTTCACATTTACCGTAAATCTTTTTATTGATATGGTGTAATATTCCAATTTTGTGAGATTTTGGGCTTTTTTAAGCTGTATGCTGTAATCATTAAAATTATAACAAATAAAGGTTTGAAATATCTCGCTTCGCATGTAATCAGTCTATTTCATATATTAGTTTCACCTTTTAAATTGAATTACTGAAATACAAGAACTTTTGGACGATATTAAAATTTTTAACAAATCATCTGTACATGAAATAAGGGTTAAAAGACAACAAGCTTTACATACATATAAATATTGACCCAGGAGAAGAGGACATTTCTTAGTTGAACTTACAATCTAAGAGGTTGAGGAACTAAGTACATAGTAAATAGAGGAGATGGGACTATGGCTAGCTGGTGATGTAATGGATAATATTGCATGTGGGTTGTCACATACATGTGGTGTCATTGATTGTGTTACCATGTTTCATGCATAACATGCAAATTGAGTTAATTTCCCAAATTTAGCACTTAAGAAAAGTAAGTTTGTCAATTCCACCCAACACAATGATGAAGATAAGGATTGCTGTATCTGGTGTCCCAGATGTCCCTTCAAGTAGCACCTGTTATGTTCCTATTCCCTGTAGAGAGAAGCAGACAGTACCCAGGAATAACACAGTCTTTACAAGGATCTTCTGAATGACATGGCAGAGAATTCTAAAATTAATGAGTATAACTTTTGCAACTGAGATATTAACCAGGTAGTATCATAAGTCAGTGAAAGAATTGCTCAGGAAATTAAATGGACCTTGTGAGACACTTGCATTGTTTGAATAATTATCTGTGCTGCAGTTCACACAGGGAGGAATTTCTTTTTTCATCACACTGATAAGTTTAGATATTATTTATGGTATATGCAGACAACATACAGAAACATGCACTTACATTTATATATTTAAAAAAATATATATATATATCTTGGGATGTTACCTTAATACAATGGACTACAGAGAATTAGTGGACATAGTGGAGATAATGTTTTATCAGTATCAGAATACATGTTTCTTGTTTGGTTCAAATTAATAGTTTATGTTGGAATTGTTATGTTTACACTCCCTTTGAACAATTGCTAAGGGTTTGTAGCTTTTCAGGTGTAAATTTATATTATCCTTATACCAGGATAAAAAAAGATACACATAAAGAAACAGCCAAAATGGGATATTTGGCAGGTATGATCCATGATCATGTTACTATGATTGGTGGAGTATATGTTGTGTCAGGAGTTATAGGAATGTTTCCATCTTTCCTGCACTGTAAGTAACCTTCTGATGCTGCATTAAGGCAGCTCTTTAGGGGTATTAATAATACCATAGGATTTGTTATATCATTTCTTTATGTACAAGTAAAATAGTACAATAGTACAATATAGTACAATAATAATTAACTGCAAAGCTTTTAACTTTAAGTCACGATTCTTTCCATGTATTGCCCGTAAAATAGCAAAAGACAAAAGTGTGGTGTTTAATGGCAATGTTATCTTATCTGTAGGTGTATTAAAAACCCCGATTATGTTTCATCACTGTGTTGGTATGAGGGATCAGAATGGCGTTGCACACGTTGTAAAGCCTATGTGGTATTCGAATGCTCCTTAATTCAGAATGGTTAACATTTAATAAAAGGGGTGGGGTATGGACAGCAAGACTTGAGAGTAAATGGCTTAATGGTGCTGGTTGTGCATAGCCATGAGGTGAAACAGACATTCATGTCGTGTGAAATCAGAGTAATCTATTTCACAACAGGAGGGAAGTATGTATGACTGGAAAGTAAGGCTGGAGTTCATCTTTAACATGGCAGAAGGCTCTGACATACTCAAGAAGAGGTGGAGAAAATGTATGACCTCTGGGAACTTCCTGCCACAGAATTTCAACTTAAAGGTCATAGAGATTACCAAGTCCTCCAGCAGCAGCTTCAATTCATTTTTTCCTGATGAAATAAAAGCAATGGAAAGAAAGCAATGTGTTTGCAAGCTTGCATTTTGTTCCCATGTGTTGCAGAGGTTACATAATCCTGCTTTAGGATATGCTAATGCAAGCTTTATAATTAATAAATCATACTCCTTTTCTGGCCTTCCAAGTGTTTCTCTTGATAGTGGTTCTATCTAGTTACACAACCTATGTAGTATTTACAGTACTCATAATAATGCAAAGAAACAAATATATTCATAGACAGATTTTTATGACACTATCAAAGTTATTTTCAAGAAATAAATATGAAGGAACACCATGTTGCTTTCCATTGATTCGAATTTTCATTGATCATGGGAACTGTCCGAGGAAACAGAGAAGAATCTAACTATCTCACTGAACACATTGGTACTGTTGTATAAATGGGGTAGAAATCCTTTCCAGCTTCCCAAGGCAACCAGACATAATTCTTGTTTTAGAAGGCAAAACAGGGACGTTGGAAATCACAGCAGGCACCTACTGGTTGCCAGGGCAAGGAGACATGTTTTATAGTTGTATAGATAAGCCTGAAACATCATAAGGTGACCCATATAGATGTATGTAAAAATGTACCCAGCGTTTATTGTTAGAAGTACTGGGCATGACATAGAAGTAAATGCACAATCACTTATTGTTTGAATCTCCAAGCAGGATAATGAATGCTGTATAGATGCCAATATGCTGCTATTATTTTAACCTGCTCTTCCGTGCACAATTCGCATGAAAGGAGTTGACATTGTTATTGTGATCTCTCAGTCCCCCATCCCAATGCTTTCAAACTGGTTTGGGAATACTCCTTTTAGGTAAACCTATACAGGCATAGCATAGTTACCTATACAGGTCCCTAATATATGAGGTGGGGTGAGTAAATGGGAGCTGAGGAGGGAGTTAAACACCCTCTACAGCTGGAGATATCCTCTGAAGGTACAGAGGCTGGGGGACTTTAAAGACCATCCACACCACAAAACAATGCATTACACGTGAGTTACATAAACATAGGTGAAAACATATTCAAAAACCTAACAATTTATTAGTCCATAAAACCAATCATGTGTCCAAGGAAGATACTTCCAGGTATTTCAGCTCATCTGTATTAATGTACAATGCACGTTCAGATCATCCGCTAATCACAAAGCCTCACACGTTAGCCCAGATGTTTCGCGAGCCAGGAAGGACCCCCACAAAGCCTCACACGTTAGCCCAGATGTATCGCGAGCCAGGAAGGACCCCACAAAGCCTCACACCTTAGCCCAGATGTATCGCGAGCCAGGAAGGACCCCCACAAAGCCTCACACATTAGCCCAGATGTATCGCGAGCCAGGAAGGACCCCAGAAATACAGATGAGCTGAAATACCTGGAAGTATCTTCCTTGGACACATGATTGGTTTTATGGACTAATAAATTGTTATGTTTTTGAATATGTTTCTACCTATGTTTATGTAACTCACATGTAATGCATTGTTTTGTGGTGTGGATGGTCTTTAAAGTCCCCCAGCCTCTGTACCTTCAGAGGATATCTCCAGCTGTAGAGGGTGTTTAACTCCCTCCTCAGCTCCCATTTACATATTGTATTCTGGGATGATGGCCACCAACCCCAGGAGTTAGAGATTAGATTTATTACTTGCGATATGTGGTGGGGTGGTTACACCTATACAGGTTCCTGACACCAGTAATTATTGTGATTGACTAGTACTAACCTATACAGGTTACTGATACCAGTGATCGGATGGTTACACCTATACAGTTTGCTGACACTAGTAATAAATGTGATTGACTGACTACTACTAACCTATACAGGTTCCTGATACCAGTGATGGGATGATTACACCTATACAGGTTGCTGACAGCAATGATGGGATGGTTACACCTATACAGGTCCCTGACACTAGTGATGAATGTGCTTGACTAGTACTAACCTTTACAGATTGCTGATACCAGTGATAGGATGATTATACCTATACTAGTTCATGATAATAGTGATGAATGTGATTGACTACTACTAACTTCCATCGCATTGCAATATAAGGCAAAGACAGGCTTCTTATTTTAAAAAGAAGTATATGATAACAATCTATTTAGCAGAATGTTTGCTCTAACCATATACATAGCTCACTTTTTTAATGTGCTTTATTATGCCATTTATGACTTACCTGTCACAGGTAACTTCTAATCCCCTTTTAATAATATATATGTATTAGCCTACTAATGAGCTAGGGCAGTTAATGCAGTGTTAGTAGCAGAGGTGTTGGCAAAGCTTTGCGTAAGTGGCAGTAACGCAAGCTGATTTACAAAGCTCCGAGCTGACAAGTACACAGCTTGTCAGCTCTGTCCTAGCCCTCTTGGCCAGGATGGATATAGGCAGAAAAGAAGATGGAAGACTTGCCCGTGAACCGATCTGTTTGAGAGCTTCCCCGTCTTTGCCTCCGCAAAAGGCTGTATAGAATGTGTAACCATGCATAGTCTTTCTTCCGCAGATGGCTGTGCAATATCCCTAAAAGATGCACCCAAAATATGGTATATAGTATCCAATAGAGGAGCAAGTATTTCACACACCTGATAGATCAGTGGTGGAGTAGCACCAGATGGTAAGGCATGGTCTACTTGAAAGGCACATGACCCTTTGATGAATGCGAGTTCCTCAAAAGGTCATTATGCCTGGACCTGACATTCCCAATTTTGGTTTATGTTGGTGATTAGATATACACAATTTATTTTTACATCTCTCAGCAACACTGGTGTTAAATTCTTCATACTAAAGGGCAGCAGCTCTCAATATGTATTGCTTTTATAGAAGTTCTTCTCCACTTTTAGAATAGTTTTTTACGGTTCCATACCTGCTACAATGGTGTAAATCTGGCAAGGAAAGTAGGACCCCTAAAACACATTTGTACCTCAAAAATAAAAAGTCTACTTGGATTGTTTAGTTTGTATTGAGTATTATTTTTATTATACAGGAGAGAGCCATTTGTCAAAGAAGTGTTTGTAGGTTTACCAATTCTTTCCTTGAGTTTGGTGGCACTACGGGACATGGAATGGAACATGTATTGTGACTTAATAGGATACATTTGGCTTGATAGGATTGGAGGTTGTCTTTGTATATGGTATGGTTCAATCTGGCAAATAACCACATTGCTTTATTGTGATTTGGGCATCTTCCTTATTTCACATAGGAAGACTGTAGCATTGTTCTGTCCCCTTTTCAAATGATGATTTTCAAATGTTTTATATTATAATTTTCATTGTTTGATGCTGCAGTCTTATAATTCTGTTACTGAAGTGAAATTAAACAGACTCTGACAATGCCAGTGTCTGTACTTCTGGAATTGCGTGATCCTTGTGTCTGGCTTATATTTGAGTTATACTAGCCCAGATGTGGGCAAACTAAGGCCTGTGGTCCAAAACTGTCCCTTTGGTCTCTTAATTTGGGCCTTTGTCACCTTGGTACCAAGAAGCTCTGGCTCGTCTCATTCCCTGCAATAAGTGAAGATAACACCTAGAGGATAATTAGTTGTATTGTTTCCTAGAGGTCATAGTTTGCTGCAATAGAATGTTTAATCTTCTCTACCAAAAGCTTATATTTATTAATGTTTTAACATATTTTCTTTTTTAAATATCCTGTCCTAGCTATGAGGACTTAGGACACCTATGCCAGATGGCCCTTGCAGGCTATTGGTCCAGTCCCTGTGTCACATTTAAAGAACCATTGTGGCCCACAAGTCAAAAAGTTTGCCAACACCTGAACTAGCCTCATACTTGGCAGTGGTCAACTTGCCACATAACTTTCATACACAGCAGTCTACCCCCAATATTTGGGTTTGTTCCCTAGTGTTAAGTAACAGAACTGTAAAAACCAGCAGCAGGGAAATGTACATGTATGTCAGTAAAGTACTTAATATATTCCCTTTCTTCCCTTGATTTAAAACTGCACCTTAGGCTTTTTTGTTTTGTTTTGTTATACATGTAGTATTACTCCAACCCTGCTTCAAGTGTTAAATGCTCAATAATGACTATGTGGTTCAGGGGAACAGATTTACTTACCTGACCCTTCTCTCCCAGTATTCTTCTCTTTGCCTACCACCCAGTCTGCAGGCTAGTGTTCAGCATTTTCCCTTCTCAATGGGGTCTTCATTGTGGGGGGATGATGTCACTGCCTCAGATTGAAGCCCCCCACACACATATAAATGTGCTACCGATCTCCCTGCAGAGAATCAGCTGGTCCCCATCCAAAGTAATGAAAACAATCTAAGAATTACCGACATGTCCATAATGGCTTAGATCGATTTGGCGTCCGATTTGTGGCCAATTTAAAAGTTTACGCTTTAGATTTGCACCCGATTCCATGGTAGATCAACCACCGTGCAGGCTCACTGTGGTGGATCTGCCATGAAATTGGGTGCAAATCAAAAGTTTAAACTTTTAATTTGGCCAGAAATTGTCCGAAGAATTTGGTGTATATCTAAGCATATATAGGGGACTTGACACTTATAGCTCTCAAAAGACTTTAGAACTGTTGAGGAGCCAAAGGTTAAGGTAAGTTAAACTATTTCAGTGAATGCCCAAAACCAGCATTTAACCCTTGCATTGGGTTGGGGGAATCAACTGTCTAAATCATTGCAGCTTTAACCTTACCAAATGTACAACAATAACCCTAGGGAAACATTATCCAACACTAATTGGATAATATGTACAAGCTTACACCTTAGCCTGAAACAAATAATTAACAATAATATAAATGTGGCTCCTTTAACTGTATCTGCACATTCCTTCTGCATTAGTGTCTGTCCAAGATCCATAGCTTAACATTAATTTCTCCTGATCTCTTCCTGCTTGGCATACTAATGCCCTGCTCTGCTTCATCAGGCTCTTTTCTCATGCCTTCCAATAAGTGCAAAATTTGTGTTTGTCTACAGTACCATTGAGAGCTGCCAAGGACTGGAGATTGTTCATTATTTTCATTTGTTCCTCTAACGCATTATGCGCTAAGGTGACATAAAGGATCTTTTCATCCCTTCCTCGGCCAGCTCATTCTTCTTTTCAGAGCAGGCCGACACGATGCTGCCGAGTGCCTTTGTATTTTGTTAAGCTACTTTTTTTTCAGGACACGGCCTCTATAATACCACAGTTGCCAGGATACGAGGGGCATTAAAATGTCATGGTGCGTCATGCGTAATTGAAATCTATGTAGTATTTGTGGTCACTGATAAATGTAATGGCCTGTTATCTAAAGGGCTTTAGTTTTCAGAAAAAGTGACTCACACAAACTATAGTGTTTATAAAGCCGTACTGTATTATAAAGCCGTACTTGTTTTATTGCTTCTTTATTGCTAGAGCATTCAATGTGCTGGGTATACTAATAAAATAAGGAAAGCTACAAAATACTAATTAATAATAAGATTAACTAAACATCTTTACATTTTTGTATCGTTAAAACAACAAGTTGAGATTTTCTTTTGCCCTTGCAGTGCAAAGTAATGTTGCTATATTTGCTACAAAGGCTATACACCCATAGTGTTGCAATACTAGTTTATTTAACATACATCACATTTTTTTAAGGTTAGAAATTCGTGAGTACATTGCAAAGCCCCTGAAAATAGTTTCATTACCAAACTTGCTGGAGAGAAGGGTCCAGTGTATACAACAACAAAAAAGCATTGCTCTAACACAAATAGTTGTTGCCTAAATTAAGTTCAAATTCAAGTCGCAATTTTGACTTTGAACTTAATTTATGCAAAAACTACATATGTTACACTTTTTTAAATGTTCCCCCAGCCCTTCTCTGCATCTCCCGCAATTTAAGTGATAATAGCTTTTTTCAGAGGCTTTGAAATCAGCTCACAAAGTCAGCAAGTCAATTAAGTCTACTTTTAATCGTAAAAAATATCAGGTACTAGAGATGGTCAAATTTTTTTACTAGCTGACTTTGTGACTGATTGCAAAGCCTCTGAATATGGTATCACCACCAAAATTGCTGGAGATGTAGAGGTTGTGGGAACATTTGACAAAATATGTTTTGCTCTAGCACAAGTAGTTTAAAGTCAAAATTCAAATTTTCTAAATTTTACTTGACTTATTTGTGCAAAAACTAGTTGTGATAGAGCGATCCTTTTTTTTTGTAGTGTACCCCCAACCCTTCTCTACATCTCCAGCAAGTTCAGTGATAATAGCATGTTCAGGGGCTTTGCAATTTGAACATCTATATCAGGTATCATGGTAAAGACCAACCTTAAGGCTGCAAACTCACTGCTGCGTGCAGCCGTTGTATGGGTGGTTGTTCCTTTTGGCCAACATAAAACCCCTATCTGCATTAGCCAAAATAACTTATTAACAGAACTCTTAATCATTTCTTATTAACAGAACTCACCCCCATTTCTGTTCTCAGGGACAACATTGTAAACTGTAAAACTAAAGAATCCCCTAGATAAGTGTTTTCCAATTTTTGTATATGTAATCGAGGAACTGATCAGCAGATTGCATAGGTAAGAGGAACATTGATGGCTACTAAGTGGCATAGGCTTCCATAGTAATTTGTTGATGAGTTGATGACACAGTAAATAGCATGCATGCCTAAAGGCCCCAATCCAAGTGTCGGTGTCTGTGCAATCAAGGAGCCTTCGAGTGCAGCGTGATGACATCATACTGTCCTTGAGCTTCCTCGATTAAATGTGGAATCAAGGCACAGCACAGCATATTCAGCGCCCTCAATATCGGTTAAAACTTTGGATAGAGACGGTGGGTCCCCTTACAAAGTAACGTAAAATGAACAGGGTTCACCAACATGTTGTGTTGTGTGATTGTGCTCGAATCGATCCAAAAATTGAATGTTTCAAATAACTGAAACAAAGCTAGATTATTCCGCTTATCATGCCATTTAGATTAAGAAATAAGAAAGGCAGACAGAAACCAAAAAATGATTCACAGTAATTAAAAAAATATATATTTATAATGGTTAGCAAGGCTTGGATCAAGGGTTTGAATTACAATTAACACTACATTTATATGGTCGTTTTCCAGGCTGCTGTCAGTCCGCAGCATCCCGGGAAATGACCGGCGCTCCTGTCTGCGAGCACCTGCAAACTTGTGCAGGCGCTTGCAGGTGGTTAAGATAATGACCCTGTGACAGGTATATTGGGTGAAAGCCCGAAAAACCGACGTATGCGTCATAAGGCAGTTGCGCTAATCGGTCGTTTATTGGGTGGTTAACAACCACCTGTGTAAACGAGCCCCTATAAAGCTATTCTGTTCCTATAACTAAGGTAAAATATTACCTTTGTTACCTTAATTACGTAAGCACTTATTACTTTTTATCAAATGTTAAATGTCTTAGCTTCATAAATGTAAAAGGTTCAGCACTGCACTTTTCCCATGTACAGACTGCCTGCTGTAATACAATCTGCGCTTTGTTCCTGCAGATATTACCCATTGTCATAACTCGACAATTTTGCCCTCTTGCTAGTAATATATAATTCTTTCTATACAATTTTTTTTATGCATAAACTAGGTTCATAGTTGAGTCCTACATCTCCAGAAGTGTTGGTGAGGATATACTGTTCAAGGATATTGCAATTAACTCACAAATGAGCTTGTTGAATAATGACATCTCAAATCAAAAGCCCTTTGTTGTGTGTTTCATTGCCTTAGCTGCTCATTTCCCACCCTAGGCTTATACTTGAGTCATTCAGTTTTTTTTCCAGTTTTTTGGGGGGGAAATTATATGCATCGATTTACTGCTACCAACAGCCAAATATTTGATCTGAAGTTCTAGATCAATGGACAGGTTCAGCATACGTTTGCGATCTGCGTAAGCACAGTCTACATTTTTTACATATTCTCACACTAGATTGTTCAGTGTAAACAATCCACAGTAAAGAAGCTGTTAAAATTAGCTGATGGTGTGCTTCCATTTGTGCAAACAACATATATTCTTTCCAACCATCCCTGCAAAGAGTTATGTAACCTTTTACACCATGAATGTGAAGCATTGTGTAATCAACTTACATCATACATTTGTATTTAAAAATATGAAATCATCTCAGATCACAAGGTTTACCTTTTTGCTAAAAGAAAGCCACTTTCCTACATAACTATTAGTAGTTTGGTACTTTCATGTGGGCTTTATCTATTACAGTAATGTTGTATCAACACTTGTTCAAGTTTTCTTTTAACATATCTACTACAATGTATCTGAACTAAAAGGGAACCCTAGTCATCAACTTTAGTCAATCATTTATTTAGCATGTGGGCATTACTGCTATCTAAAGCTAGCCATACACGTTCGGATTCCATGGCCGCTCGATCATCTATCCGATCGATTCCGGCGATTCTGCCGGGAATCGCAGGTGTGATCGATCGGCCAATTAAGAGTATCTGATCGCTGCATACCACCTTGTCCAACGGATTCCGGGACGATTCTGTGTCCAATTGTCCACCTCACAAATGGCAACTCCCCCTGATCTGTGCAGAATCGGATCAAAAAGACCAACATGTTGGTTCTCTGTCGGATCCGATTCTGAGCCCCTGATCAATCGGACGTGATCGATCGGACAAGGTGGGCTGCACACGATTCCGGCACGATCGTTTCGCGTGCACGCGCCCGGAATCGATCGGCCCGGAATCTGGCCGGAATCCGACCCGTGTATGGGGGCCTTAAGTATACTCTTTTTCTGTACCCATACTGTAGCTGACTTTTTATAGGTTTGGGATTGATATATCTCAACCTGTAAATGTTTTGTCCAACGTGTTCTATGCTTCCAGTACCACCTTCCTGGCAGGCCTGATAAAAAAATTACCCACCTGAAAAGCAAGGTGTCCTGCACTGTAGGCTTCATGTAATTTCTTAATTTTAGCACGAAGAAGGGATCTGAGGCATCCTGAAACTTGCTTCTCTAATGACTTCAGTTAGAGGGGATCACTGGAATCAATAATCCGATCGATCACAAATTGATGCATGCACAAAGTGATCAATCAACCAATTTGACCCTAAATCGCACATAAAATCGATCCAGCAGGAATCGGACTTGTCTAAAAAATGTTGTCAATCGCTCTGGAATCGCGGAAGGTTAATGGAGACATGCGATCGTTCCTATCGATTGACCTGTTGACATCCAACCCACATTACATAATTTCCGATTAGAACAGCTGCGAGCTGGAGATCACAGGATCCGTGATCGATTGATCGTGGGAAGGAACCGACCAGGAATCTAAGACATCATACGGTGCAGTGCGAGATCGATTCTGTAAATTGAATCTGTCACGGATGAACCGTGAGGTCATCCAGCCTCCCTGTGTTAAAACATCATAGTTGTATCGAATCTGTAGGAATATGATATATATTTCCCTGACACTGAAGGCCTTTCATATTTAAATAGGAAAGGAAAAATCTAGGAGGGTCCTAAAAGTTTCTAAGGTGATGGCTGTAATTAGATTTTGTAGAAGTGTCATAGAGGTGTCATTTCTTCCCCAGTGATGGCTTCAAAAGGTCCAACTCCAGCACCCTGCTGGGGGTTGCCATACAGTCTGGGAGGCAGATAAGATAAGGTTCTGGTGTATCCCTACATCTGGTCCTACAAAGGAACGTAAAAACACTCTCATACAATAATCCGGCACGACCACACTAGAACTGTCTGTTATAATTTTAGTGGACATCATACCTGATACAGTTATGAAACCTATATCAGCGTATCCGTCTGACCCAGCCGCATACCCGGATATAGAAAATGTACTTCTGGCATGGACTGGCTCAAAGTTATAACCTTTCTTCATGACTGGATATGCCATTTCATTAATGTTTGGTATTAATGTGACCGATAATTTCTGGGGAGTTTGGATTTGCCATTATCATCTGTGTACCACGGCCATGGGCCAAAATATGGATTGTGTCATATTTTGGGACGTAGGTTCCCTCCATAAGTATAATAACGCCCATGGGGGCCAGATCTCAAAACCCGCCCAGGATTGTTCATCCTTAAATCACGAACAGAGCATGATCTAAGGAGTTCTCCATCACCTGAAGAGCCCAGCCGAGAACCACAGGGCTGGTGGCCATTTTTAGACTTATAATTCTTGGACTTACTCTTTTGGACTTTCCCCTACAAACGGACACTCTCCTTCAGCAACCTTAAGTATCATTTATTCTGTTTTTCCCCCTTTATTTTACCCTGGAATACACTCTCTTTAATTGTTTATTTTAATAATTATTTTATATTTTTATTCGTATTGCATGAAATAAATGACTCTTAAGTCATTTCTCTCAGCCTCATACCTGCTTTGAATACCGCAGACCGCTTCCCTAGCTTTCTGAAGAGTCGCTACCTAGACGTTTAGAATAGTAATCAGAACGGGTTTCCCTTTTCCCGAATTAAATGGGATGGTGGCAGTGATACCAAAATATTGTGTTATTTCCGGTCCTGTAATTTGCACGCTCCCCCTTTATGGTCTGACTGCGGCCCAATTCCGGCGATTCCAGCGCACTGATTGTACTGACCCAGTTGGACTCTCTGTGTGTTGAAATCGATTGGGAGGCCTCTGCGCGGTGAAGCCACTAGGGGGTGCGTGACAGAATCGGTTCTGGAATCGCATGCACGATCATTTAAAAGATTGATCCCTGGGAAATCTAAACGTCTATGCCCCGCATTACACGGTACAACACTCTACTAAAGTCACAAAATAGTATACCAAATTCTATCATAATGTTTAAATAGAAGCTATTAATTTGAAGATGTTCATGTCAGCCTACTGAATACACAAATGCACGTTTATTATCTACCATGCAAAGAAGAAACATTATATAAACATAATAACCAAAAACACTGCTACTGTATCTGGGCACAAACCCATATAGATAGAATGTGGAAAATTATTGTTCTGTGGCCTGACACATTTAAAATTTGCATGTCATGTCATCTAAGCTAAGAGTAAATTGACCAACTAGCTTATAGCTAAAGCCTCCCATACACCTTTAGATCACTCCATACAATTTCCTTTAGATCTACCAACAACTCTGTAGTATAGTACCCTCCCTGATAGAATAAATAGTGATTGGAAGGTTTAGAAAGCTCCTCATATTACATGGTTTTGGTAGATGAGTTGATACACCTCCGTTATTTGTAACCTATATCCCTACCTTTAGCTTATCAATGTATGCTAAGGATTGTTTTAATGTAGAGTGATTTCATATGTTTTCTCATCTGGCTAGATATCACAGGTTCATTCAAGTATTTCACAACAATGTGCTTCCACATACAGTTGCAAACCTCAAATATTTAAGAGATCACAATAAAACATTAATATCTATCACCAGATCATAACAAAAATACCACAACAGCACATTGGTATGAATTGCCACTTTAACATAAATGTAAAAAATGTCCTAATAGACTGCACTACATCACCTATCATGCACACACAAAGTTTGTTAATTGCAATTGCAGCCCATCCAAGAACAGACTTGTGAAGAGATCATGCCACCGGTTTAACAGCTTAATTACCATAGGTAGTATGATATATGTATATCTGGTGGTGGCACAGCGGCTCAGTGTGCTAGCACTCTGGCCATGCAGCATTAGTGTCCTGGAGATGGAATCCTGGCCGGGGCGGCACACTCAAAAGAAACGCTGATTGTTAATTGGCTTTCCCCAAAAAGAATCTGCTTTGTTAGTAACACATGACTTAAGGCCCCCATACACGTAGCGAGCCGCAGCTGACTTTTCGGGCGTGCACACTTGCGGACGTCTGTCGGCGGCAAAATCGTTCACAGATCACAGGTGCCCACATGGGATGACAGATCCCTGTCGCTCCAAAGTCAGCTGGCCAGAGAACGGACATATCCGTAAATCTCTTGCCAATGCTATTAGTTTAAACCGTCCGCGGGCAAAACAAAGGGTGCCCACCGATTCTCGCAGCGTGCACTCCACAGCTGGTCTGTTGGCCCCCGCTCGCTACATGTATGGGGGCCTTTAGACTGTGACATATGACTATGTTAGTTACATATACATGGCTATGTAATGGGCATTCGATTGTGAGACAGTTATGTGCTATGACTATATATGCTCTGTAAAGCACTGCGTTGTCAACGCTATATAAATACAAGATAATAATAATAATATCTGTATACTGAAGATACAAAACCTGCTTTTTAAAAGTATATATTTATTTATCTTTCATACATAACACACACTGTCATGGTGAAATTAAGACAATGTAATTCCAAATGAGAAGTATGCCTCAGTATTGCAGTATATCAGCATTAATAATGGGATGTTCTCTAAAATAACTTATCTTTCTAATTTCAGCTTTAATGCCGGTTCTGTTGTTTAGTCAAGGAAATAAAATTTTCAGCATTGACAGTGATGGGACCAATTTTAGAACCATAGTGCGTAACACGGGTTCTTCAGCCTCTCTGGATTTTGATCATCAGGAACAAAGACTCTATTGCTTTGATCTCAGGAGAGGTTATCTTCAGAGAGTTTTCTTGAATGGGACTAAACGTGAGGTAGGTTGCATGGACATGAATCACAAGACTGAACATTCACCAGTACAATACTGTTTTCCATTATGCATGGTGTGTCACAGAGTGATTGAAGGTGGTGTTTAGACATTAAAAGGACAACTCTTTCAAAACCTGGTATTTTTTGTTTGCACTTATAATTAGGTATTGCAAGGAGGATGTACTGTCTTCTCCACTCCATGCATGCGCATGGGGAATATTTATATCCCATCTGACCTATAACCTCTTGCCAGCAGGTATTCATTTGCCAATAGTAGGGTGATTATCTGGTATTGGTATGTGGCAGCCCACTCCCTATAAAAAGTGATATTCTCATCAGTGATTGGTCAGTGTGTTGTAGTGTTCTAGGGAGAGCTGATAGTTTGTAGTAGAAAGAGATAGAGACAGTCATACTATGCAATTTAGTAAGACCAAACATATAGAGCGGGAGAGGAAGACAAACAGAGCAATCATTGTATTATTATTATCTTTTATTATTTTAAGTGCCAACATATTAATAGGACCCTGCCCAATGTGAGTTAGAGTAGAGAGGTAGAGGGAGACAGCCAAAACAATACGGTATCATATATTAGAATTAAAGAGAAGTATCCGTGAAGGTTATGGTGAGAAGGGATGAAAGGAATCAAAAAGCCCTCA
>CM070032.1:164427649-164437987 GCA_036250615.1 Ptychadena robeensis
TGCATACTTTAAGTGGAAAGGACCAATTTTAACAACTTAATTAGTGATTGGCGTGCAAACCCAGAACTAGCGCAAAAGTTCGCGAAACCCGGCCAACCCGCCATTGATTCAATTGGGAGGCGAATTTGAAAAAAACAAAGAGGATCCTTGCTGGCCACAAAAGTGTTGGCGAAAGTTGTTTCAACACCCTGGAGAATGAAAGACAGCGGGAACCAGGCAAAACCTCCCAAGAATGTTTTTTTCACCCACTAAATCCCGCACCAAGAGCACTAAACAACATGGTTGGACACTGGGGGAGAGGGTCAGTGTGGGAGGACAACTGGTGGGATGGTCCAGTGTGGAGGACACTGGTGGAATGGGCTCGGAGCCCCGTGGAGATGTCAGTGTGGAGACACTGGGGAGATGGTCTGTGGCAGACAGGATGTCCGGTGGCAGACCTGGGGAGATGGTCATGTGAGGACACTGGTCGGACCCGATGCGTCACGTGTGCGGGACCACTGGGAGATCGGGCCACGTGTGGAGGGACACTGGTGGAGATGGTAGGTGGAGACACTGGGGGAAGTCTGTGGAGGACCCTGGGAGATTTCAGTGTGTAGCCCTTCGGGGAGATGTTCAGTGTGAGGACCGGGGGATGGTCAGTTAGGACACTGGGGGATGTCAGTTGGAGACACTGGTGGTGACATGGCCCGTGTGGCAGGACACTGGTTGATGCAGGGCCCGGGAACTTGGTAACCACTGTGGAGATGGTCATGTGTGGAGACACTGTGGTATGGACGTGGGGGACACTGTGGGTATGGCATTTTGATGACACTGTAGGGATGGTGATGGTCGTGTGGAGGACACTTGTGTGATGGTCACACCATTGCTTTGGATGGGGACTGTCACCATTGCCACATTGCTTGGATGAGGACCTGTCACACATTACTTTGGGATGGGGACTGTCACACATTCTTTGGATGGGACTGTCACCCATTGCCACCTTGCTTTGGATGAGGACTGTCCACACACTCCCTTACTTCTTGGGACTGGTCCTGGGTGATGGTCAGTGTGGAGGACCTGTGGGATGGTCAGTTGGCGGACACGGTGTGTGGTCAGTGGAGACACTGGTGGAGATGGTCACCGTGTGGCAGGGACACTGGTGGAGATGGTCAGTGTGGAGGACACTGGTGGATGGTCAGTGTGAGGCACTGGGGGTGGTCAGTGTGGAGGACACTGGGGATTGGTCGTTGGAGGACACTGGTGGGTGATGGTCAGTATGCAGACACTGGTGTGAGGTAGTGTGGAGGACACTGGTGTTGGATGGGGGCAGGGAACATGGGGGAGAGGATATTCCCCATGCTGATGATGGGATATTCAGTGAGACTGCAGATCACGAACACTGCCCTCGCTAAGGTCCCTATAGCAGCAGCAGCACTTCCGATCACTCTCTCCTTCCAGCACATGTGAAATGGCGTCCTCTCCTTGCATGCTATAGGGGGTGGGAGGTCCTGAGGGGGGGGGGTGGGGGTCGGATGGCTGGCTGGAAATGTCTGCTGCTCGGACTCACAGGACAAAGTTTACACTAATGTAAAACAAGGGGGCGGGCTAACTCGCCCCATAATGTCGCGAACATGCACAAACACGACAATGCGATGTCGCCCGGGATAGTTCGCCGCGAACTTCGGGCCCATCACTACTTAATCACTTTGTTTCTAATAAAAAACTAAAATGTTATTTTTAAAGAATACAAATCTATTAAATGTTTAAAACCTGTATCTGCTTTTTATCTATTTACAGTGATACTTGGTTTCGCTCCTTTGAAAAAACATACCTTTGACATTTTTCACATATATACTGTAACATGTGTGGGATAAATACGATAAATCTAGTTTATTCATTGCCTGTTTAATGCTTTTCCAGCCATATAAGAAAATAGGCAGACATATTTTCTTGTTAATGGTTGGATAATACTTACATTTTTTAATATTACACTATAGATTCTGGTATTTGCTTTTATTGAAATCCTTTGATTGAGTCTTCTGTTTGCCAGTCCTGCCCACTAGTGGTCAAATTGATTATTGCAGCAATTTGCCATTGCACACAGTTCTATATCTAAAAAAAGAGATCAATCACAATTCAATTAACCTTGTGACAAGGTATACATGGAAGTTGTTCTTTCAAAGAATCACATATTCATTAAAGAGCATTTATATCATATTCAGCTTCATAAGAGTAATACAACTTACCCAGACAGCCACCACACAGTTCGTAAGCAAATAACTTACTCTCGCAGGGGTTAATATTAGTCCAAACAAAACTCAACTGAAAATGCTAAGCCTCCTTGCTTTCAAATGTCCAACATAAATGCTTGTCCTGGGTTCAGCTTCCCAACAGGAACAGGTCTGGGTACCACACTCCCTGTGAGCCCCCCTGTTTGCATGGCTCCAGTAGCCACAGGTCTGGGCCCCACACTCCTTGTGTGCCCCCTGTTTACTCTCAGAAGCCCATGGTCTCCTACTTGTTCTGAAGCCCTGACACACTGGACTCTGCAGCTATTTGGAGTCACACCCAGCTCCCCTCACCTGCACCCAGATGTTAACTCTAAGTGTACCTGGGGCAATAGGAAGGCCCACCTAGTTCAATTTTTCCTATCCCAGAGGTCGGGGACCCTTTGAGAAAAACAAAAACACCCAGCAACCTAATGTTGCTCTGCAAATAATTCCCAGACTCCTTCCAGGACACCACCTAATGGTCCATTCACCCAGTAACAGATGACCAGTATGTCAGCCAGCTTTATAGATACCACAAAACACTAGGAAGGAGATCAACAGGTTAATTTCAACTTATCACAGACACAACATAATGTGATTTCAGTGTAAAATAGTGTCAGGGAGCTAATATAAAAAAATTATAATAAACATTTCTATGGTTGAACCTTTTTTTCTTTGCCTTTGCAATTGATATGCAATCTTTGTGTTTTTCAGTTTTCTGTTCTGGACATCAGGGAGTTCCAATTCTGTAATTGAAAGATCAAGTTTGAATGGAACTAATGTGACGTCTGTTGTTGTAATGAAAGGGGAGTTACAAGCGTTTGCGCTGGACACTCAGGACAAAAGGATGTACTGGGTTAGGTCGGAGCTAGATGCTACAAAATCAAGACTTGGCACATGTACTTACCACGGGGAGTCTGTAACTTTAATTAAGTATTTTAGCATGTAAGTCTGTACACACATTACATATCAAATATATTATATACAGTTATCACTACTCTCTTATTCTTTGAATATCATTCCAACCATGTATGGCTAGCATTTTTTCAAATTATATATTGGATATAAATTCATGCTGGACCATGTGCTTGGGTTACCGACCGTACATACTCTGTACATATGTAAATAGAATAGATACATATATATATTTGGCCACTGGTATATTACGCTGGTATATTACATATCAACAAATAATCATAGTCATAGTTTGAAGAACAATTGTGAAAACTAGCCCTAATCATATTAGGCATTACAGAAATACTAATCTATCTAATTGGGTGATAAACCTTTTTTTCATGTCTTAGGGGTTCAAGTCATCGGATTGTGGGGTTTTCAGTGTTTAATGATCACATCTACTACTCAGAAAGAAAATCTGCCTCCATCAGAAGAATTCACAAATATACAGGAAAAAATTCCACGACTATTAACTTAAAACCATATATTGCAGATATCAATGACTTAAAAGTAATTGCTCAGCTGTCACATACCAGTGAGCCCACTTACTCCCAGAAATCCGGTAAGTTGATATGTGAGATCAATTAACGAAGCATCAGCGCATTTATCATTATGATTGCTATTTTCAACCATCCGTCTGTTATTTTCAGCTCTAAGTGGCTGCCATTGCTAATAATAACAGTTGTTGATAATAAATAGTAATTGTTGAAACCTATTGAGCCTATTACTAGTTAGAGTAATGACATGGCAGTATCACTAGTAATATGATTTTGAATCATACTGAATGTTGGACACATATACAAAGCAGGTTCAATGAAGGGAGAGGCAGAAAGTGTTCTGTCTATCCGTCCATCTGTTTTTTTCCTATGCCTAAGCAAAGGCACGGGGACTTTTAGGAAGGCCAACCCCATCATTAATACAATACCCCAATTGGGGATTTAACTCAAAATTGTGTTTCTACAAGCTTTTCATCAGGAGGTGTGTTTTTTTCATATATCAAAGGTTTAGGTATTGAACCAGTCCACCATATGAGGCAAATAGGAGGAACAGGGGGCCACTATGTGGTAGATAGGTATCCCTCACTTGGGTGTAACCTGATAGGTTCCAAATGCAGAGAGAGTCTAGGTAAGGTTAGGTGTTCCCCCTGGGAGTCCTCCGGTGCCAGCACCATTGAACCTGCTTTGTATATTGTATTTGGGATGTTGGCCATGTTCCCTTAGGGGCCCAGTGGTATTCTTACTCTTTGAATGTTGGACACATGTCAATAAAGAAAGCTGGGACATGATTAGTGAATCATTTTTTTGTTATCTAGATTTATGCATTGAGTGTTTACTGCATTAGCACCTGTTCCCACAAATATTAAACATTGTATGTTAAACTTTTTACATATTTTTAACAAGTACCACATTTTTCAGACCATAAGACACACCTTTTCCCCCCAAAAGTGGTCGGGAAATGAGGCTGCGTCTTATGGTCCGAATGTGTGGTAAAAGGATATTTGTTTGGTGTCCCCATGTCTCCCGTTGCTGCCTTCACTTACTGTTGCTGCCATATGGACAGGTGCCACAGCTTGTTGTGGCTGTGTTCATGAGCACTGCAAGTCCCGCCTCCTGGAGTCTCAATTGTCAGTCATTCAGGTCACATGATCGGCACAGCTCAAGCCTCACCTGTGTGTGTGACACTGATTGTCTGACAGGATTAGGGCAATAAAGAGCATCACCCACAAAAAAAAATAAAGGCATGGTCAGCATGCACTGAGGCAGAATTTCTGTTATAGAATTTATGATATAGAGGGGAGAGATCTGCAGCATGCAGTGCCCACCTCCGCTCACCCCCTCCCCTATTTGTCAGAAAGGAGTTGGTGAGGTGACCTGTACATTGACGGCAAGTGTTCACTGGGGGCATCTTGTGGCTGAAGTTGGTGTTGCAGGGGGATTTTTTCCCAACAGAGATTAAAGCTTGAACACTTTAAATATTTTTTTCTTGTTTTCCTGCTCTAAAAACTGGGTCCAAAAATATGGTAGTTACATCTTTGCATCAAGGCCTATCTAGTTGTACTGTTAGGAAAGGAATTAATTTAATAATTCAAGACTATGGAACTTTAACCTCCCTAGCGGTTGTGACGAGCCCAGCTCGTCCAGAGTTTGTGTGAAGAACAAACTCTGGATGAGCTGGGCTCCCGTGCATGCCGCATATCCCCGGAAAGCTACGGCAATTCTCTTACCAGCTGCAGCATTTCCGGGCGTCGTCACCGATCGCGTCACGGTGACGCGGAAGGGGGCGGGGGTGGGCGGTGCCATAGCCCTCCACGTTAATGGAGGAGCTCCGGCTTTCCAGCCCACACAGCTGACATCATTAATGATGCCGGCTGTGTGGAGAGAGGCGGGGGGAGGGGGGGAATTGCAGGCAGTGTACTGTGTACACTGCCGCGATTGCCCGTACCGTGCTGTTAAAAACAGCACGGTATGGGCAGTGCGCTAGGGAGGTTAAACTCAAAAGTCAAATTACTTTCTAAGAAAAAAGTACATGCTTACATTAGAAGGCTGTTAATTTGCAATTACCGTATTTTTCGGACTATAAGATGCACCAGACCATAAGACACACTTTTTAGAGCAGAAAACCAGAAAAAAAAAAGATTTAATAAGTTTTCATATCATTTGGGTTAATGCAATGGATTAAATGAATTCAATATTCAATTCAGCCAGTAGATGTCACTAGCAGCTGTACACTCACAGCACAATGTCATCTACCTCACTGACTGGAGGGGGGCCAAAACCTGCCCAGTCTCCTCTGCTCTCCCTCTGCTGATCTTGCTGTTCCTTTGTACGTGGGAGCTGCAGAGTGATTGCAGTTTCCACGGACACTGAGAGAGGGAAAGATGTCCGTTCATCTATCTCTCTCTCTCTCTTCATTGCTTATGCTAGCAGGGCTCTGGGCTCCGTTGGCATAAGCAATTATACAGTCTCATCGTGACAGCTCCCCGGCTAATCTCCTTGGCGCGGCCACACGTGGGTTGGACCATAAGACGCAGGCAACCCCCCCCCCCCCGATTTTAGGGGTGAAAAGTGCATCTTATAGTCCGAAAAATACTGTATTTATATTTAAATACAAAATAGCTGATATTTTCGATATTTTCTTTTTTGTCATCTTTTTTAATGATTGTGCCTACATCCCAGTATATTAAAATTCTGAACTGAAAGATCTGCTATATTTCTACCAACTGGTGCTCTCCCTTTTTCAAGTAACCCGAACCACTTATACATGCTATCCTGTACTAGCTGCAGAAATCTGGACTTTTGCTTCACATTTGGGGAGAATTAATTAATTAAAATACATTTTCCTTGCAGCCCCCAAATGTCGAGAGACTAACTAAGATTACAGAATGTAATTTATTTTTACCCTACCTATATAAATTTAAGTGTGTATAAACAATGAACTTATTTATTTGCTAGCTTTTTGTATTTTTTATAGTCAATATATAGTCTACCGTCTATCTAAACCAGAAGTAGTTCTTTTATTTTTTTTTTTTTATTAACAAGGTCAATTGTATGGATAAAATTGTATTTTGCCATAAATGTTCATGCTGTTATGCAAGATAAACAACAAAGTATACTCAATATATATGTAAATATATGTTTGACATTTTTATTGTTGGTAGTTAATTTTGAATTGGTCCTTTTAAAACTAGCTTGCAGGACAAAAAGTCAGTACACCCCTGACATTGTGGTAAATGGTTATGATATCTTTTAATGGGAAAACACAGAAGATATGACAATTTAATACAATGTAAAGTAGTCAGTGTACAGCTTGTATAACATCCATGTCTAAATCTCTGCCAACAAACGAGAACACCCCTTACACTGTGGTTAAAAATTTTAAATATTTTTTCATGGGACAACACTGAAGACATAACACTAAAATACAACCGTAAAGAAGTCAGAACCTAAAATATTATAAATATTTAATATTATAATATTTTAAATATTGAACTCAGAAATTCATAGCTGTCCTACCCCCTCCCCCCCTTTGGAACCAGTTTATGAAAAAGGGCGATTAAAGGCCCTGATACACCTGACGAGCCGGGGTCAATAAACGAGCAACGCAGTGCAACATAGTCAGTATTGGCAGGCACCCTTTGTCTGCCAGCCATTCCTTTGGACAGGGACGCCGGTCCAGATTCATTCAGCCAGAGATTTACCGACATGTCCAGTCTCTGGCTGACCGAACTTTGGGGCGAAAGGGATCTGTCACCCCATGTGGGCACCAGCGATCCACGGGCAACTTTGCCGCTGGTCGATGGCTGCAAGCGTGCGGTTCGCAAGGTGTATGGGGGCCTTAACTCTTTCAGTTCTTATCTTGGACTGCACAATACATAGTGCCTATGATGTAGTGCTGTGGAGAGTAGGAGGGTTTGCACAGTTTAAATAAAACTGACTAGACGTGAAGCTAATCAGGCCACACAATGCTGAATTGTCAGTCCATGATACATTTCTGTTTTTTCAAGTGGAATTTTACTTATAAATGACTCCTGTACAACTATGCAATATATTGTTAAATTCTGGGATAAATGAGCCATATTAAAATGCTCTTGTGTGTATTTACTTTAGAGTCCGATCATTGCACTGAAGAAAATGACCATTGTAGAGGAATGTGTCAAATTGATGCAGTAAGTCAGCACTGTAGCTGTGAAGAAGGCTTTCAGCTTTCTGTTGATGGTAGACACTGTGAAGGTGAGATGGGCCTTATTTATTTTATTGTTTGTGATGTATGTCTAGTGATTTATTATATTTAAACAGATTCCTGAAAAGATTTATTATAACTATGAAAATATGAAAATGATGGGATTATTTTTATATTTTAACAGCACTAGATAATACTTGCAGATATTGCAATCCCCTTCACTTGTTTACACTTTCCATTTTAGTAAGTGACATGTGCAATAAAAAGTAAAAATTGTTTATATAATATATAATATCCTGTTTTCCTGTATACAGTGATTTCCCAAAATGCACCATGTTTTCCATGTTATTTCCTGGGACTCAGGATGCAACTTAACAACTTTTCTCTTCTCTACTAATCTTTTTTCTTCTATGACATTAGACACATCAGTATAGCTGGTTGCTATTGTATGTTGGGCATCATCACTGTACATTGTACAGGTAGCTTCTACCAGCCTGTGAGTATCTTTTTTTTAAAGGAATTCATGCCATGAACCAACAACTCATTTGTTTTACTCTACAGAAATGTGGATCTTATGGAGTGGTTCTGTTTGGCTCTGTATGTTGTTTATGTCATATATTCCTAACAAAATAGATATTTTAATAATGGGCTTCAGCATCACATATCACCAAATGTCTAATGAAAGTCACCAAAATAAATATATTTTGTTTAGTTTCATCCACAATCAATTTAAGAGCTTTGGAAAATGCCAAAGTAGGATCAGACTTTACCATTGCTTGGCATGACATACCATAGAGAGCTGAAGGTAATAATGGGTAATGCAAAATGACTAGGCAGAAAGAGGGAGATAGCACAAAAAGGTGAATAAACTGACCAGAATTAAGTATTATCTATACTCTCCTATAAGATGTCTTATAAAGTTAAGAGCTGCGCCATTCAATGTCCTTCAAATTGTGTGAATGGGGCATCCACAAAACACCCAAGTGTAATTTCCTTATACAAACGACACAAATAAGAGATAAGCAACCTATTTCTTTTTGGACATGTGAGTCTACATGACTTTAGACCCTACTCGTTCTAGTATTTGAGGAATGAATGCCGGGCTTCAATGGAAACCAATGCTGTAAGAGAAATATGTGTAATATTTAGAAAAAAAGAAAACAGTCCCATCTGTTCAGCTATAAATGTTTATTGAAGAAGGTTAAAGGTGGGGGGCTCAGCTCTCAAGACTTTCTATTTCAGGTGAACCTAAACATAAAATGAAAACTGCTAAGATGGGTTGTTTTAAGTTTCTCCCCTAACAGGACTCTATATAGTCTATATAAAAATGATGAACCTAATAATTGAATAATTAACATGGCCAGCTGCATAATCTCTGTTACGTGTTTATTTTTTCTCTCTAGATATAAATGAGTGTGCTCTGTGGACCCATGGCTGCACTCTGGGTTGTGAAAATGTACCAGGTTCTTACTATTGTACTTGCCCAAGAGGTTATGTACTTCTTCCGGACAACAAGTCATGTCATGGTAAGAGCTTTCACATTGACCAAACTGTCATCATTGTCCACAGTGGGAGAATTACAAAATGTTCCATAGTTGTGGCTCATATCTACAACTGACCTGCATTTTACTATAGGACATTTCTGTTCCCTCCATCTTTTCTTTACTAGTGGGGTCCGATTCAGGGTTATGCTCACACTGATAAGTTTCACTAGCTTCTGTGAGAAGTAGTGAAGAAGACAATATTTCCTTTTCACCATGGGATAGTACCCAGTACACAGTGGGGAAAGCCTTTGTCCTTTTCCCCACTGTTTACAGTCTGATGGTTTACTCTACAGTAGTGTTGAGCTTGAATTTTCAAATTGCTTGATTATTCGAATATTGGCTATTCAAGAATTTGCAAAATTTGCGAATATGGCGTCGGATATTCTTGGGATGCTTATGGGCATGGATTGCGAATATATATTCGCAATGCAAAAATAAATAGCACATGTGACCATTCATTTTGAAGGTTGCGAGGCAATTATAATTGCAAATCTAGGTTCGCAATTGCGCGCTATTGCGAATATTCGCAAATATAGAATCTAATATTTGGTAGAATTTTTCACGAAATAATGCAAATTCGAATATTGCCTATGCGGCTCATCACTACTCTACATGTGGGCACCCGCCATCCGCGGCCAATTTTGCTCCTGACCGACGGCCACGAGCACTAATGCACATCTAATGCAGCTAAATCAGCCATGGCTCGCTATGTGTATGGGGGCCTTAAGATTATGTAAGAGGGTAAATGCAGATGCACACTTTGTTTTAAAGCTGGCCTGTCTTATAAATAATCTAATGTTCACCAAGAACTAAGAAGCAGATACAAAATTTATCATTTAAATAAGGTCCCACTATTCTTTTACTACACTGGCAGATTCAGTATGTGCCCGATAATGCGTTTTAATTTATAT
>CM070032.1:164438087-164460054 GCA_036250615.1 Ptychadena robeensis
AGGGCAGGGATTGGAGTGACATGTTGGGATGGTGGGGGGCATAAACATTTTTGCTATGGGGCCCAGTCATGTCTAGCTACGCCCCTGATAGAGGGTGTAGCTGCACCCTTAAGGTCACATGTAGAAGACATTGTTATGCATATTTTGGTTATTTTGGATGTCTTTAAAGCTTGTTATGCTTATATAAGTGGCTATTGTACCCTGTTTCCCCCAAAATAAGGCATCCTTCGAAAATAAAGCACCCTTAAATTTTTAACCTCACGGTAAAATATTATGCATCCCCCCAAAAATAAGGCACCCCCCAAGATACGGTACGGGGATCAGAGGGGGCAATCAAAATGACAAAGGAGGATCAGAAGGGGTTACTAAAATGGTATTCTGAGTCTCCTGTGCCATTTTGTGATTCCCCCACCCTGGTACCCCAGTGCCGTATTATTCTTCATGGAAAATTAAGACATCCCCCGAAAATAAGTCGTAGGGCATCTTTGTGAGCAAAAATTTGGTACTAAATTCAGTCTTTATTTAGATTAGCATAAACGTGCTTTAGTTGGCCGTTGACAAATATGCTCCATTTCTTAAATTGATGGAACATCAGAGGTCCGAAGTAGTTCCATAAGCAAAAGTCAAGATCTGGGGATCAGTTCAGGAATATTTGGGTGATCTCCTCCCAACAAGCATACAATGCCTCCAGCTTTACTAACAAATAAAAGAAAATTAGCATGAAGCACAACTAAGGTGACCAGTGAAAATGGTCTCTACCAAAAATGCTTTTGTCTGTGTTGTATATAACAGAAAACTGTTAGAACCCTGTTGCTTTTTACTGTCTATGAGATTTCAATTTACTTTCTGTGGTTTTTAGAATATTTAGAATTGTGCCATTAGTCTTTCTTAGTAATCACACAACTTTTTATGGTCTAGTTACACTCTATAATTATTATTGCTACTAATTACATGCTGAATTTTATCAACAACCTCATAGGAACCTGTCAGTTATGTAAGTTTATGAGTACTATCACTGTATTAGAACAACTTCACAAATTACATATAGCCACTTTAATGACACTCATTATTTTGCTTTCTACTTCTTTATTTATTATTTAATGAGAACTTTTAGAATAGCTCTCCAATGTAAAAGCTTACACATTTCTTGTAAATGCTGTTTTATTGTGCGGTGAGTATTACAGAGTCAGATGAATGCATTGTAAGATTTGTCTGTGTTTTGGAGACATGTTCGTACAACTACAATTTGTCATTTGAATCTATAAATTTAATTGGAGGAAGCGAGCACAATGGAATTAGCTCCAAGACACAGATTTAGAAATTCATTGTTTTAAACATGGGCTATGCAGCTATTACATGAAGAAGTTTCATATGATTAAGTGCTGGACAAAAGAGTTACAGATTCAGTATTAAAATAACAGCTTTTTGTAAAAGGCATTAATGCTCACCTCCCTGTGTTTTCTCCTGTGGGAAATGCATTCATCAGCAAATAACAAGCATACTCATACAGCTAATACAACATACAACAAACTAGGGGTTTCTTATATTGGGTAGTAAAGAATATAGGCATAGATTGTTTGCTGTATGTACGTCAGTGACTAACGTCTTGGTAATTACTTTTGGGACCTTATATTACTACTTTTCACATACAATACAGCTGCCATATATGAATTGTAATAATAAGATCCGGAAAGGTGAAAACCCAGAAAATAAATAAAGACCATTGTAGTTGTATATTAGGTAGGCCTCACCATCTTGTGCTAGATTTAGAAAAGTAATATCTGCTATATGGCTGAATTATTTCCCTTGCCCCATGGACTGTATCCATGGGGTATCAAATTCCCAACCAAAAGTTGGGGGTACTATTGTCCTATTGTGCTTGCGATATATATGAATATATAGTATATCTGAAGCACAATAGGACAATAGTACCCCCATCCTGGTGGAGGAACCTCCAAATGTAAGGAGGGAATGGGGTGCACCAGTGTGTGGAGTCCCAATTCCTTTCCAGGAGGCTTTTCCAATTCATACATTGATTGATTGAATTGAAAAGAAAACCATGTGGTTGTATTATATCATTTAAGTGTTTTTAAATCAATCTTAATGAATGTGGATTTTTTAATATAAATTTGTAAGATTGTTTGTTTTGAAACAACTTTTTGCTTTTTGTTGGGAATTGTGCTAGATTTACCCAACTATAACATTTAGAGGAGGATCATACTAGAGACAAATTTATCACTAGTTCTGAACCATCTATTTTAATGCTTTCTGCTGAATATCTTGTGTGTACAGATGTCAGGTGGTGTCTTTTAGTAATCCAACAGGACAGCTGTTGTCTTCTGTGCAAAAATTCCCAAAAAACAAGACTGAACTTGTGTACGTAGCTTAAGCGCAGCTGGTAATCACTGGCAACATATGTCACTAAGGATAGGTCTAAGGGTCTGTATGATGCAGAAAAGGAAGCAGTAATTGGTTTTACATTTACCGTTTTTAGTCTAATATTATCAATTTGGATGTCATTGCGCTTTACTCCAACTTCATTTGAAGATATTGATAACAAAGCACAAGGCTCACACCCTGAGGAAGCCCTGAGGAATGGGAGAAACGCGTTGGTGATAATATATCAAGAGCCACAGTACTACCCATGAAGGACTGTTCTTGTGATTTTATTGAATTCCGTTATGCAATTTTATTGATGATATGATGAGTATCTTGGTCCTTTTTTGGATAAATAAAAACCTTTTATTATAACTTTCAATGGTGATGTATTATTGATTTCGCTATTGCGAACCAATCAAACCCCAGATATTCAGATGTGGAGGGGGTTGACATTTGACACTCTTCTCCACTGTAGGACCTCATTTTATATATGTCACTAATTAGTTATCATTTAAAATGGGTCTAAAATCTACAAAGGTACCCATACACGTGTCGATAGCTGTGTGATCGATTGTAGCGTGATAACGCCACGGAATGAATCCATGTGCATCACTTTGCGCAATTAATGACGTCATCCCGCTGCAGCCGGCCCTTCAGCTGATCTGCAGGCACCCAGAAATTTACCAGCATGTCGGACAACCGTGCGATCCAACATGCAGGAGATTCCTGGTCGATCTCTCTAAGTGGGCCCACCTGATTTTCGGATGGGAGGTTAGCGGGAGTGCGCACGATGGTCGATCGGCTGCAAAATCGGGTCAAAATTGGGCTGTGAAAGGCTACCTATAGAGTCATATTTATAAAGTTTGGAAATTCTCCTTGGAAAAGATTAACTACAGCTAACCACATGTTCTTCTCTGACTGGAAGATCCTACACAGAAACCAGTGATCAATGATCAATTATGCATATCAGCCAATAAGCAAGCAACTGATTAATATTATCATATTTTTCCACCGGTTCTCCTGGAGAACTTTTCCTAGGCAAACGTAACATACCTGATTTACATACCATACTAAAAAACAAATTTGCCACAAGAAATGGTCAGACATGCTACTTCATATGGTTGATGATTATGGCTATGATCCAGAAGTTACATGGTGCAGGCCATGATCAGAGATCTTGGTACAATAATTTCACATGAATGCTTCCTAATATATTTTCCCTACAGAAATATTGTCTCTACATTCGATATTTCTGATGAAGTTTTTAATAATTTAGGACAGATTAATAGATCAATTAGGTATTTATGAATTGATTGATAAAAACTTGTCATCTGCGCCTTGTTCATTCAGTCTAATGTCAGTAATAGATTTGAGAGATTTAGAGATTTTAGAGAGGTTTTTATTCCATTTCAACAATTTCAAGTTAATTGCAAAGCCCCTGAACTTGGTATCATCAACAAACTTGCTGAAGATGTAGAAAAGGGTATACAAAAATAAATACAAATAGTTTTTGAGTTTAAAGTCAAGTAAAAATTTCGAAAATCAAAATTTTAACTTAACTTATGCAAAAACTACTTGTGCTAGAGCAAAAAAATTTTTTCCATTGTTGCCACAGCCATTCTCTACATCTCCAGCAATTTTGGTGTTGAGGCTTTGCAATTACAATATGTATACATGGCAAAAAGAAAAGCACCTGCTACTCTTCACAATATTTATATCTGTCTGCAAGTTATTTATGGATGTTTGTTCAACATAGAATACTTACAGCTGTGTTTTATCAAATATCTATTTTCCGATCTGTTAGATGTAACACCTTGCTTACAAGAAAACAGAAACTGCAGTCACGGCTGTGTTCAGACAGCTGGAGGACCTGTCTGCCACTGCCCTGAAGGATCAGTGCTTGCTAGTGATGGGAAGACATGCACAGGTATGTAGGATGTTCTGAAGGAAATTAGTGGTCACATTTATGAACTAACGGTTCCCTTTTAAGGTGCCCATACACGGGTCGATACCTGTTTGATTGAACATGATGAAGCAATGAAAAGTCGAACTGTTGTTCACCAATCGTTCAGTGAAACGATGTTCACCACTTTGCACTATCAATTCCCGGCCGATACTTTTGATGGGGACTCGATCATTATTTCTCTTGAGTGCAATTAATTGAACAAGCTTTTCCATGAAAGCGAATGGCGATCGAACGTTCGGGAATTGAACAAAAAATCGACCCATGTATGGGTAACTTTACCAGCAGGTACCTCATACCCAGCCTTTCTAGTATGGCACATAATCCTATGACACATGGAATGTCATGGGGAGTGTTTTGGTAAAATTTTCTATTTTCTAGACAGTTGCAATATCTCTACTTTGTTATTTATAATTTACATATCAATAAGAATATGTAGTATTTTTGTTTTGTAATTTGCAAATCAAAATATTTTAACTAAAAATACATTATAAATAAAAAAAACAGGTTTTCATGTACATTTTTTTGTCTAACACAAAAACACATACATCCATCCCTCCATTTGATTTAAGACTTTCCAGATATTTGTAGATATTTTGCTATATTTGTTTTCTGGTAAATCCAGTTGATTGATTATATACATATAATAAGTACTCCAGATATGTTGTTTTGAAGGCTGTTCGTCTCCTGACAATGGCGGATGTAGCCAGATATGTAGGAGGACTAGAAAAGCAGAATGGAAATGTGACTGTTTTCCTGGGTACATTCTGCAAGAAGATAAAAAGCGCTGCCTTGCTTCAGGTCAGTGGATTTTGGTTCTTCCTCTTCCTGATTTTTTGTTTGCTTGTTTATTTTCCTCTTTTCTTCTACAGTTGAACTGAATAAGATTTTTTGTGTATTAAGTACAGGTCCTCAGCCATTTCTACTGTTTACAAACATACAAGACATCTGGAGAATGAACTTTGATGGGACAGAGTATGACAGTCTACTGGACACACAGATGGGGAGGGTCTTAGCACTGGATCATGAGCCTCTGGAAAATAGGGTAATGTATGTTGAACGGTTTGCAGACACTGTGTATATTAAAGCCCTTTGTATATTAAACCCTATTTATTCCTTCATCTGCTATCCAGTAGTACAGATCTTGTGTGGAACTATGCAACATAATCTCTAGTT
Organism: Ptychadena robeensis; assembly: GCA_036250615.1. Taxonomy (NCBI): domain Eukaryota; kingdom Metazoa; phylum Chordata; class Amphibia; order Anura; family Ptychadenidae; genus Ptychadena; species Ptychadena robeensis. The sequence goes on from CM070032.1 coordinate 164,443,606, forward strand.
CTTCTGTAGAGGAGCTGCAGGATCCTTGAGCTGAAAAATCATAGCCTAGTATTGCAATGCTTTGGTGCTGATTCTCAGGTCCAGATTTACTAAGCATTACTACACTTGTATAATAATCAGCAGTGGGTAAGAGGAATTTTTTGCCTATATAATTATTTGACAGGCACTGTAATTTTTACCCATCAGTAAAAATAATAACACCTCCTAATAAATTCATATACCATATATACTTGAATATAAGCCGAATTTTTCAGCACCTAAAATGTTCTCCAAAAATAGAATTCGGCTTATATTCGGGTCAACAAATAAAAATCTCGCCATTTTGAAGATGGAATTTATGAGTGAATTGCAAAGCCCCTGAACATGCTATCATCACAAAATTTGTTGGAGATGTAGAGAAGGGATGTGGGAACATATTAAAAAAACATGTTTTCTCTAGCACATTTAGTTTTTGCATAAATTAGGTTTAAATCAAGTCGGAGTTTTAAAGTTTACTTAAAACTGTAACTTATTTTGTGTAAAAACTCCATTTACTAAAGCAGCGGTTCCCTGGGAGGGCACGAAGGTATTCCAAGGGGGGCAGGCCCTCATTCATAACCTGTGTTTGAATAGGGAGGGGGGCTTGATAATGTTCTAAAATAGAAAAGGGGGGGCCCTGCAAGAAAAGTTTGGGAACCACTGTACTAGAGCAATACTTTTTTTCTTTACAATGTTCCCACAACCCTTTATCATCATTACATCATTACGAGCGGTCAATTGGCTGAAACATTGGGTCACAATCGGCCCAGACACCCTTTGTGTGCCAGCGCTGTCCGTCGGGTCCCTTTAGCTGTTCGGGCTGTCAGCTCACTAACAGCAAGGGAGACCTGGCAGACAGCATCTAGGGATGCCAGCTGTGAGAGCAGTCTGCTGCCAGCCTAACACGAAGGGAAAGGGAGGAGCTGCTAGCACCTCCCCTCTTTCCCCCCTCACAGGGAGAGAAGCAGGCACACAGATCGTGTCCTCAGCCAAGACGGATCTCAGATTCATCGGATCTTAGGAGACATACCCATACTTTAGACGGGGACACTTGTTTGTTCACCGTGCGTCCTGGCCGAACAAACTAAGCGTGTATGGGGGGCTTTACAAATCTGCTGAATTTAATAATAACATCTCAAAACAAAAGCAAATTTGCTGTGTGAATAAAGTGAATATAGCATATGGTTGTTTCTTTGGGTGCCAAAAGTTGTGTGGCTTCCAGTGTAGAAAGTCTTGTAGACACCTGTATTAACCTCCTGGGCGGTTTGACCTACATGTTAATGGAGGGGGCGCCGCTCTCCTACCCACACACCGCCAGAGTCTATTTGACACCGGCAATGTGTAGAGGGCTGGGCAGAGAGCCGGCAATCATGGCGGAGTACAGTTTACTCCGCCGCGATTGTGGGGGAAACGGCTTTTCGTGCCATTAAAATGGCACAAAAAGCTTGTAACGCCCAGAGGGTTAATTAGGTTATAGGTTAATTTTAAGGCTAAAATTAAAGTTGAAGGTTAAGAGTTTAGCTAAATATATATGTCTTCATATATATTTGTCTTCATATATATATTTATATATGATCATACACATTCAAATATAATAGTGCAACTTATATTTGTTACAATTCAGTGAGCAAATGCATGAAGTTAATAAAACACATTTGTTTTTTGTAAAAAGGTTGTTTGTGTGTGGCAAATGCCTTGGATTGTAATACCCATAATACCCCACAAGAGGGCAGCATTGTATGACTTTCATTTCTGTAATCCATCTGTCAGTCATAGTGACAGCAGACAATTTACGTCTATAGATTCATTTTATATGAGTTATTAGTCATGTTCTATTCTATAGTTAAAGGTTTTTAAAGATTTGTGCACTAGTTATATACCCCTGGATCCTTCTTGATCTTTATTGGAACAAATAAACATGATATTATATATTGTACACATTTGCGTATTCAAATGTTGTCTGTGTTTTTCTTTAATATTTCATATTTTATAGGTATGGAACTGTGAGTTTATATTAGGACAAATTAGTGGTTATTACATATTCATTTATTTTACTACTATGAGTTTTAGAGAATTTAGATCCTCAATCTGTAGTCATTATGTTTTATGTGTCTGTACAATTTTATTCTTAGATTTACTTTGCACACACAGCTCTGAAGTGCATAGAAAGTGCAAATATGGATGGCACCAGTCGAAATAAAGTGATTACAGATGTAGACACACCAGAGGGACTTGCCATTGATGCCATAAACAAGAAGCTTTACTGGACGGACAGAGGGTTAGTATATTATGTTTAATTAAAATAAATCATATATGGCTTCAAACATTTCTTTAGGTAACTGTAAAATTAAAGTGTAATTTAAAAGATGCAGTGTCTACTGTCTCCTGTTTTTAATATGTGATTTCAGGATTTCAAAGGTGTTTCTAGACATCTCAGGTTACACATAACAATATATTGGACTCTGCATGTTTGATGCATCATATCATATCATACGAATATCAGAAATTTTCACCTAATAATCGCAATAATTTTCAGAATTTGTGATCTCAAGTCATAATAACCTTCATTGTGCACATCAGCACTTGTACATAAGCATATTGAGAATGCAATGCACGGTAGTTTCAGGTACTGATGTAGAAAATCTCAAATATTTGTGATTAAGAAGGTATAGCACTATATTCATGATTTTTCAATATTCAAAATAAAAATTTGAGATTAATTTAGAATACTGGTAATCAACACTACTATCATATCTACCACATTTACAATGACTTTAAACCCTTGAGATGTCCAATTATAGCTGACAATGTTTTAGAAAATTCATCTATTTGTATCTTAAGAAGTACCGTAATGATATGTCTGCAATGCATTTACACCCATATCTAATGGAGTGTGTTGCTTTCTTAATGATGATTAGCATACAGTCATGATAATGTATATCTACTGGTTTGCCTTTAACATGAGTTGTTTAGAAAAGTTATACAAAAAAATATTTTGAAATTCAGTATTTGTGTGTGCTCCCAAAAAAGTGCATGTGTATTTATGAGTATACAGCAATAAAAATAAGTGTACAGTGGCAGTTATTTAACCGTCTTAGGTGTTATTCACCCGGACAGCTGGAAATGCCACATTTCCAACTCCCACACACCAAAAGGAGCAGCATCCCTGAAGATGCAACATTAGTCCTTGGGGTGCTCTTGGCGTGACCACCCAATAGGGATAACACTGGGGCATTTCTAAACTCAGGGAAGCGCCCATGTGAATGGTCCATTAGTATAATTGCAGAGTGTGACTCTGGGTAGATTTTAATTACTGAAATTGGTAATTCCAAGCCACACTGGTGCCCCCGCCAGTCATCTGTATGTATATACAGGCATAGGTGTCCCAGGCACTCACAGACCCAACAACATTGATGATGTTAAGGAATGTGCAAGAGAGACGTCTCAGGGCAGGAAAACAAACTTGAATTAAGGACCACTTTTGCAAACTAATCCATAGATGAGCTCCTTTAAAAAAGACAATTAGGGTTTATGTAAAATGGCTAATGAGAGATAAGGGAAAACTGTTTAGTTCAGGTATGCTTCAAGTACCATTGAATTTATATTCAGAGTTTCACTAATTGGGGTACATATTACTTTTATCATCGTCTTTATTTCATAATATTAGAAAATCTTGCATTGAAATGAGTGGCTTGAATGGCGAAAACAGAAAAATGATTATCCACGAACATTTGGATCAGCCAAGAGGAATTTGCGTACACCCGTGGGCTAGGTATGAATCAGTAGTGCGTTGTTTAACTTTTTATGTTTAAAGTACATGAAGCACATACATTGTTTGTTAGTTAGTTAATTCTGACAATGTATTTTAGGAAGACTAAAGCAGGGAACAGACGGCTTGATATTGGAACCGTCCGATGTTCCCTGCAGTCATCACGCTGCTGTCAGATATTTTTCCAGCTCAGCCAATGCTTTGCTTGGAGACCCCAGTAACGGACATGTCCGATATCCCTGTTTTGGTTATTTGACCCCGCTGGCCCACACCTACATGTGTGTACCCTGCTTAAGCTTCATGTGCTAACACTATATGAGATCCATTTTTACAGTACAGTACACTACAGCATTTTACAGTACCCAATGTAAACATTTAGGGTTGTCACCCATATGTGAACCCTTGGCCCTAACAATAGGAACGTTTGGAGACGTGTGCTTTTGTGCACCATGAATGAGTATACCTTTTTGTAGGGTGCTGGGTGGCATGTCCTTTAGAACAGCCAACCTTGCGGGCCCTGCTAAAAATTATCAAATAACAATGTAAATCTAAAACAAGGTTTTTAAATAAATGCTCTAAGATGGAATAAGATTCTATGAAACTGCATTTTTGAGAAACAATAATTCTGTCTCTTCTTCTAGGAGACTGTTTTGGACAGATATAGGATCTTCACCCCAAATAGGAAGCTCTGATCTAGAAGGAATGGACAGGAAAGTTATTATCAATAACAACCTGGTGTGGCCAAGTGGAATAACTGTGGACATCCTGACTGATAAGCTATATTGGTGTGATACCAAGAGATCTGCTGTTGAATCTTCGAATCTGGATGGCTCCAATCGCCACACCCTATCCCATGATGTAGGTGAGGTTTTGGTAAAAGAAAACTTTGGTCATATTGCTATGCTGTTGTAATCACAAAAATAACATGCATTGTGAAACACTCGCTTGGTATTATAATAGCTTTAAATGTTCTGGCTCATCTATTGCCCATCTATTGCCCATACAAACATTCCAGGTGCAAGCTGACTGACACCTCTTGTATTAAATGGTTTTTCTGGCTGCAGGAAGTGTAATGTCATCAATTTTGACAGATAAATATATTAAAGCTGGTAAACTCCAGGTTCAGTACAATTCATACCTTGCAATGGGGTAAGCAGACCTATAGGTTCAAATTCTGTCTATACCAGGGGTGGCCATACTTTTTTTACTATGTTTTTGACAGAGAGACCGGACAAATAAACTGTCCTGAATCAACCCAGTCTGGGTGGAAAATCTAAATAAATTACATTGACAAATTGATATGTTATGTACTGGTTTTAAAAATACTGCCAAGGGGGTAACAAAAAGAAAAAATATAAAAAAATGTAATATGTATATTACAAAAAGTGGCTTTGGATAGTAAACTTAATCATTCTATTGCAGACATGGGCAAAGTACAGCCTCTACAAGAAACCATGGCAATTATCTTCATGGCATTATCTCCTTTAATTGCCATACCTTATTCAGGGTTTACTGGCCCAGATTAAGGGAAAAATACAGGAAGTGACATCCGTGACATCACTTCCGATATTTGGGGCTAGACTCTTCCGCGTTCCAAAGAGATGTCACCAACGTCACTTCCGGTATCAGGAGATTTAACTCCCCTCCCTCCTATTCAGTACCTGCCTAACGTAGGAGATAGGGGGAATTACACTCCCTATTAATGTCCCACCCTGAATATCTTAGACTTGGTCTACACTACTCCGTCCTAGCAACCCGCTGTTTAGGGCCTGCAGGGCAATACCATGTCCTATACATTACTATTGGCAAACAGTCGAAACACATTGGGCGTGATTTGCACACATCACACACCGGCACGTGTCTCTGGTGAGGCTGCGGGACGCTCCCGGATCCCCAATGCCTGCCCAGGTGCTCTTGCTGCCCTGCAGTGCAGTTTTCCGCAGTGTAGATGAAGCCTTAGGGAATTTAGGATGAAGAGTAATGTTACTCTACCTACTAATGTCCCACCCTGCACCTCATCTTCACAAGGGGGGTGGAAACTTAGAAGGTAGAGTAATACCCCTCTCTCAAAAAAATCTGTGATTTATTGAAATCGGGATTTAGCCAGGAAAACCACATAAAAAATTTGACTTTCCTGGCCAAATTGGGATGGCTTATTGCAGAGAACAAGTAGAGGGGAACCAGAGAATTTGGACACCAAGGTGACAGTGGGACAGATTAAAACACTTCTCGGGCCTGATATGGCCTGCGAGCCGTAGTTTGCCCATGTCTGGTCTAGGATAATATCCACCCTCTATACCCCCGGTTTCACCTCCTCAATTAAACCTATTTTGGCAGGCTCATAAAGTGATATGAGCTTTGGTGACAGCTGCCAACATTTTCCTAACAATGCAATACTAAATAGTAACTCTTTCTAAAAATATGTACAGCAAAACTCAAACTGTGCCGCATTTCAGTTTCATGTGCAGTTTGACAAGGTCCCAGTGTGAAGATTTTTCTTGTTCATCTTTGGACCATGTATCATCCTCAACATAGAGACTGCTGACTTTCCACATGGTGTTTTTTTTGGCCTGACTACTTTAAGTCATGGATCTTCTGATACAACTTTTGTCTTTTCTGATACCCATTAGATATTTTGGATCAGTGACATAAAAAGAGCTTATGTTTCAATATAAGAGCCAGGTGACTATCATTTCAATAAGGAGGTCAGCGTGCCACTAACCATTTTCTTTTTAGAAAGATTTTCTCCCAAACCAATTCACTCAAAGGATTAGGTGAGCTATGACAATATAATATCAACATTATACAAAATGATAGTAAGCTCTGAGGTGGCTACCTTAAATGCACCTTCAATTTGTGGTGTTGTGCAGTGCGCTATTGAATATGCTGCTGTTGTCCAATGTGGGCATTGAAATTTGAATATGGACAAATTGGGTGAAGGATCTGGATGGATTGCCATGGAACAGAATTAGCTCTGGGAGCCACCATTGTGTAATTTTCTCTTTCTGATGCCCAGCACAAAAATACTGCAAATGTGTAGTTCCCCAGCCACCTATTGTTTCAGTTCTTTGTTTTAGGAGGTGGTAAGCCTATAGGGGAGGCATGCTTGTCTTTAACCTTCTACTTACATTCTTTCTTTACATTCTACTTACACAACTTTGTATACATTCTGCAGGTCATCCATTTGGTATAGCCATATTTGAGGATCATATCTGGTTGTCTGACTGGGTGCAGCCATCGATCATTAGAATGGACAGAAAGAACACACATAACTGTGTACGTCTTCGAGGAAGTATGCAGAGACCTTCAGCTCTTGTGGTCGTCCACCTATTGGTCAAGCTAGGTAATAGTTCTTTATAAACATACATACATACATTTTTACCAATTCTTCTGTTTGTCTTAAGGCCCCCATACACGTGTCGGATTCCCACCGGATTCCGGCACGATCGATTCCGGGCGCGTGCACGCGAAACGATCGTGCCGGAATCGCGTGCAGCCCACCTTGTCCGATCGTTCGCGTCCAATTGATTGGGGGCTCAGAATCGGATCCGACAGAGAACCAACATGTTGGTCTTTCTGATCTGATTCTGCACACATCAGGGGGAGTTGCCATTTGGGAAGTAAGTGATCGGACACGGAATTGTCCAGGAATCCGTGGGACAAGGTGGTATGTAGCGATCGGATACTCTTAATTGGCTGATTGATCGGAGCTCCGATTCCCGCTGAGATCGCCGGAATCGATCGGGTGAGTGATCAATTGGCCATGGAATCCTGCACATGTATGGTGACCTTTAAACTTTTTTTGTGTGCAAAATTTATATTTAGGTGTATGTGTATACAATAAAAGTCAAAAACAATATAACCTTTCTTATAAGACAGTACAGTCCAATATGATTATTGCTGTTCTCCAGCCATAAAATATAGATCAATGTGAGCATGTATATTTGTTCGTAAGCTTAAGTATCATTATGATGTCTTATAGAAGCAACTATAGGATATATCCCCTTCAGGTAGTCCCAAGTTCATGTAAAGTTTCTATTGTTTTGGCCTTGTTCACCTATTTCATTTCATATGGGGGGGGGCATAAAAAGAAATTCTATAAAAAGAATAGTTGTTAAAAGCTCCTTGAAAATGATGTTCTGGGCACAGTATGGGCAGTATGGGCAGTTGCCCAGGGCAGCATCTTGGCGGGGGCGGCATCTGCTATACTTCCCATGTATAACAGTGCCCTCTCCTCCCTGTGCCGCCGACATCCAACTCAAGCTCTGTCACCTTCCGCCGAGAGAGATGGGGAGGGGGGGGGGGGGGGGGGGGGGAGTCCGCCTCCAGCTTTGACACCTTGCCCCCCCTTCCCCCGAGAGAGGTCACTTCTGTCCCTAGTGTTTTATAGCTCAGAGCTCTAGCCTCTGAGCCACCCTAGACCCATTCATCATTTTGTTCCCTGTTCTAAGATTTGTTTGATGTAATTTTTGTCTAGGGCGGTCAGTACTGTCAAAATGTTAATGGCATCCTATATATTTGCATTCTCCTAATTTTACTGGGGGGAGGGGTTCAAATAGTGATCATATAGGTTAATATTTCAATAAGGCTATACGGTCGCTTCCCAAGCTGCTGTCAGTCTGCAGCAGCCCGGGAAACGACTGGGCGCTCCCGCAGCAGCCCAGCAAACGATCTATCTGGAGCGCCTGCAAACTTGTGCAGCCTGACTGATGGACACCTAATGTTTCATCTGCGGTCGCGCTAATTGCTCATTTTTTGGGTGATTAAAAAACGAATGCTTTGCAGATGATAACTACAGACATGATGGTATCTGTGAGAGCAGAGAAACATTTAAACTTTGAACAGTCTACTCTGTATTGCCAAAAGCACACTGATGCTGGGGTGATCTTATTATTATCTGAAAATAGCTTCTTCTTCTCCTGTCCACACTAAGAAAACCCAACATTCCTCACAGGATTCCAAGTGACAAATAAATACTTCTAGCTTTCATTAAGATTCCTTTCCTAGAGAGAGCTTAGGCTAATGCAGAAACATCACATAACCTAACTACTATTGTACAAGCTTTGTCATTAGCTTTCAGTTTCAGCACTATTAGGTGGAAAAGTTTTTTCTAAAGAATGTAAAATTTTTGGGTCAGTTTGACATTTTATCCAATTTACACAGTTAAGTTGTTACAGAGGAATGTTAAAGAAGTTGACATTTGCTGGGTAAGTGAAACTTAGAAGCTGACCGACCAGCAGCCAAAAATGTAGACGCACATCAACAGAGATGACTGCAAGTAACAACAGCTAATCTGTGACGCTGACTAAAGGTTACATCATCATTTAGGCCATGTATAGTATGACAATGCAATGTAGTATTTGTATAGTTCTACATTTATGCTCGGTATGAATCAAGTGGATGAAGTTTATAATAGAGTCATTGCGAAGAGCAGGGTTAGATTAATGTAAGTGAAAACAGGGTGTGCATGTCAATTGCTGGGAAAATGTACACCCCTTTATTTATTTTATTTTCTACTCTATTTACCAGTCTTTAGCCTCACATACACGCATAGATCCCGGTGCAGCTGTCAAACAGCAGATCGCAGAGTGTTGACGTCATCACGCTGCGGTCGATTGTTCAGTGAATCACAGCACACGTGCGACCGACTTACGGTGCTATTCTGGTCGATCGCTCCAGATGGGCCCCCCATACACATGTCCATCCATGGTCGATTTTGCGAACATTTGAGCCTGGGTGCTCAGGGGTTGTCCATCAAAATTTACCACGCATGGACATGTGTGTAGGAGACTTTAGTCAAACTTGAACTGAGTTACTACCTTATCTTTTTTTTTTAATCATTAAACTTTTATTGAACAAACTACCTTATCTAATGAGGTATACCTTGTGATAGTATTGATTTTTTTAATAAATTGTTCGTTTTTTTCTTATAAATGTATAACTTTTTTTTACAGTTTGATGCATTACAAGATAATGTAAATTAAATCAAAATAGAATGCAGATTTTTGGGTGTGCTGCATATATTTATATATACACATTGAGTTTATAGCTCTTTCTAATGGCACTTGTTGATTCTGCCAATTAAGTAACGATGCTTCATGGCTGCACTGTCAGGGCTTGTGTCCACTGGTCCACATTCCCCAACTGGCATATTGGCCACAGATTTTTCACAGTTAAGGGTGTGTTAAACATTGCATCAACGCTAACGCTCCTTATCATTGTTCTGTCACACTGACACATCCATTGAGAGCCAATAGATGTGTAAATGCCCGCGACGGCCAGAACAACGCCGGCCCTGCATTGTGATTTGCGTGGCATTCAGCATCTCGAGCTATGGCCCTGTGTAGTTAGGCATGTCATAGCCCAGAGGGCCATGTTCAGTGTTTCTCTTCAGGTTTTTCACTAAATGTTCAATGAGAGATCTGAAAATGTACCTCCATCAGCATATTTGGTTGTAAAATGTATGTCAAACCAAAACTTTTCTTTGGATAGAGTGTAGCCCAGGGGTGAGCAAACATTTTGACTTGTGTGCCACAATGGGTTTTAAATTTGACATAGGGGCCGTACTGAGAATCTGGATGGCTTCTTATCTGTTTAAATCTTCTCCTTAGCTTCAAAAGAAAAAAATATACTCTCTCTCTCTATATATATATATATTCAAAAAAAGATTAATTGCAAAATAATTTTATTTACAAAATGAAATTAACAAAATGTGCCTAGGTGACAAGATGCTCCGGCTCCACTCATCCACTGTGATGAGCAGCCATAATGCTTAGAGGTGGTCCAGCATCACCCTGGGGACATCAGATCATCATATGATAATTTTGCTGCTTTGTCCACATGGTGACATTGAGATATCTCTAGGAATAATGTAAGCTGCAGGAAAGCCAGAATGCAGAATTGAAAAACTAAATGGGATGGATATGGCCTGCAAACTGTAGTTTGCCCATGTCTGGTGTAGAGTTTTACAATGCAATCTGGCTCTGTTGTAGAGATTTCCCCTTTTTCCTGTGCTGCTAACGTTTCTTTTAAAGAAAGGAAAAAAGGGGACCTCTCCAAAAGAGGCCAGATAGAAACAAAAATGCCTTGTTATTTTTGCTTGCGTCATTTGCAGAAAAAGTTGTTAGTAGGATCACAACTAGTAAGTGAAGATGAATCCCTCTAAAGCCCCCCATAGACGGGCAGACTCCCGGCCATAGTTGTAGCAGACCAACCTGCGTGCTCGCTCCCGCCGAGCACATCAAGGTTGGTCGGCCGCAACTATGAGGGAGCCCACCTTGACTTTTGTAGAAAAAAAGCTGGCAGGTCGGATCGCACACGGAACCGACCTGCCGGTTCTTTTTCTGCCCGACTGCGCTGCAGCTTGTTAACTCGGAGGGGGTGTCTCCTCCCCCTCCGAGTTAATTGGCTTCAGTCTGACAGGAATCCCGTGTGTTAGTGGAACACACAGGATTCCTGTCCGACATTTAGCAGACTGCTCACAGCGTGGTGACATCACCACACTGTAAGCAGTCAGCCAAAGGTCTGCCATAGATCGAGGTGTCTATGGCTACCTTAAAACAGTCCAATATTTTATTAACAAGCTGGCAGGCATTCTTAACCTTCCCAACAATACAAAAAAAATGTTGATATATGTTTTGACTTTCACAACAATGTTGAAAGACAAATTTCAATCTTACACAAACCAATGTCGCCTTGATGGCCTCTTATATGGACACCCTTACATCCTAGGAAAACCTCTAAGCCTAGCCTCTAAATACAGCCCTAACGCTCCATCAGCAAAAATATATAACCATGCTCCTAGTGTTTTTATCCTTAATGACATTAGTGATGAATGGTTTGGTTACACACAGTATATCACATAGTAACTAAACCCAGGTGACAGAAAACTGCCAATGGTTTGACTAATAAAAAAAATAAAAAAAAATGTAAACTCTACAAGCTCAACAGCATATCCATAGCGAGAGCATGTTGACTTTTGTCCTGTTGAGAATAATCCCCCAAATGACAGTTTTCTTTAGTAAATTTCTGCGCTCTCGGACAGATACCAGTGACAAAGGCTCGAATTTCTGCATTCCAGACTGCTGTCCTCAATGTTAGGCTGATGTCCTTTTACTAACAGCGAAATTGCACTCAGAATGTAAGAACAGCTGGAGGAGAGGATGGCATGGCAGAAGCCCTTGTAATCCTCACTGTCATCATGTCATTCATGTTCCCTATTTAAGTAGTAACTAGAGGCAAGAGTGATAACACAGACAGAAGGCATTGTTACCACTGGCCACTAAGTTTTGAGGCCATTTGGAAAACATGCTGACCCCATAAACATGACACATGACAACATAATTATGCTAGGAGGGCAGATTGAAGCTTACCATGTCATGACACAATGTTTTCTTAAATAGTCCCAATGGCTAATATGGGAGTTTAGCACTGGCAGGAGAGACATTGGTTTAGAAAAAAAGCATATTACTAAAAATGACCACCAAGCCAATGTCTATTTTCATTGTATTGAGTCAGCCTCAGAACACTGCGCTCAAACCATTGTAAGCCATTGTGATATATGACCTGAGAGAGAGATGAAGCTCTATTGTGATTATCTATAACATATTTTAAATGCCTGTGGCAGATCTTTGCTTTCGTCTACTTACTAGAAAAATGTTGAATATGTCTGTCCGTCTGCAGTTTTCAGAAGCTCTTTTGAAAAGACGTTGAAAGATTTACACAATAGATTTAATGAAAATCACAACGCCTGCTGTTAGTTTTATACCCAAGATCAAACCGATTCTTGACGTATTAAAGAGTTGTGGAAGGAATTACAGGTGAAGTAAGACAAACGTCTGCTTTGTCCCTCAGCCAAGGAAAAGGAACATGAAATTGTTGAGCAAAGGAAGGCTGAGGTTAGAAAAAACTCAAATGTGATTCCAACCACACACAGCTTATTCTCTTCCTGAACAGTACCATTCAGGAGTCCTCTACAACCAAGACCTAAAACTCAAGTGCAATAAACTGTTGCTTTTGAGTTTCATATAAAAAAAATATTTTCAAGCATAAGCTTCTTACCAAACTAAATAGATTTTATATAATTAATAATGTGAAACCGATTTAGCTGAAATGCTTAATGAGATATGCAAATAGGATGATAATTCTGGCATGAATGGCCTGTTCACATGAAAACTCATGACAACACATAAAGCAGGTAGGTATGAACAAGACCTTTGTTTAACTTCAACTATCAATGGCAGGTTTTCCTGATACAGTATCTTTATATCTGATGTCTAAATGACAAGCCCAAGGTTTGGGATTCTTCTAAAGCTAGGCATACACGGTTCAATTTTAGCGTTTTAGCGACCTAAAACGATTAAAATTTAGATCGATCTGATTTCAATCGTATACTGCACACATGGGTCGATCGGCGAAAATTGTTTCATACCGATCAAAACATCAATCGGAAAATGATGGGACATGTTGGAACATTTTTGTTGATTGTACAACGATCGAACCAAAATCAAAGCATTGGCGATTTTGGTCATATTACAATCGTATTATGATCGAACCTTCCATGTGGATCTTATTTGGATTCGCTTAAGATCGGTGTCCGATGAAAATATCAAGATCTAAAATCGAATCGGAAATCGATTGTGCTGAAATTAAATCGTGTATGCCTAACTTAACCTAACTTAACAAATAAGGAGATGATGAATCTCCCTAATGGGAACACTAAGAGTAAATAAAATCTTAATCATTTACAATGCTACCAAGAAATTGTTTTGGCTTTAATGCAACAGTTTTCCATGATCATTTTAGTTCACTTCACTGATGTTTCCAAACTTTCTTGAAATCTGCCATTCATTCTCTACAATTAACAACTAAATCACAAGTATTTAGCTTTGCAGCCCAAGTAGAATGCAGAAAATATATTTTTAGGGATGAGCAGAGTTCTAAAATTTTACTCAGTTTAAATGTGCTGGTAGGTACACTGTCAAAGAAAGCCAGGCACTGTCAGGCCCTAAAAAGGGGGTCTGTTGTGAATTTTTTTTAACAAAATACACTAAAAAAAATATATCACACTCCCCTTATTACACAACTTGATATTCATGTGCAGAGAGGGTTTTACATGCTAAATTGTCTTCTTTTTTGTAAGACTCATTGTAAGGTTCTCTTGAGTTAAAAATCGATTGCCAATTGCTTTGAAAAGGTCTTAAGGCTGCCATACACGGGTCGGATTCCCTGGCTGATCGATTCACCATCCGATCGATTCCGGCGATTCCGCCGGGATCCTCAGGTGTGATCGATCGGCCAATTAAGGAATCCGATCGCTGCATACCACCTTGTCCTGCCGGATCCGTGTCCGATTGATCACCTCCCGGAATGCAACTCCCGCTGATCTGGGCAGAATCGGACCCGAAAGACCAACATGTTGGTTCTCTGGCGGATCCGATTCTGAGCCCCCGATCGGTCGGACCCGATCGGACGGACAAGGTGGGCTGCACGGGATTCCGGCCCGATCGTTTCGCGTGCACGCGCCCGGAATCGATCGGGCCGGAATCCGGTGCAAATCCGACCCGTGTATGGCAGCCTTAATAAACAACCACCAAACGCCTGCCAGGTGTCCAGAGAGTATTCCTATTGAAGTCAGTGGCAGTGTTGAAAATCAAAATGCCCCTTGGACATGACATGAGGTGTCAAAAACACCCAAAACAACGTAGCACAAGCACAACACTGTAAAAGTGCCTGAAATAATGTCTGTTGCCAACTGATCGCATCATGTCGTGTTTGGCAAGCATTTTGATGGTTTTCATCACCCATAGGAATAACATAGGGATGGTTGTCAGTGACCACTACCCTGTACCTGCCCACACAATGCCTACTGCCTACACAATACTACATACAGCTTTTTTCAGGGCGGCTGTAGACTTGCAAATAACTGCAAATAACAGTGTGAATGCAGCCTAAAGCTTCAACCAATCCCTCAGGCTGGGTTCACACCTAATTGATTTATGTGAATTTTAATATTTTTGTGAACTATTTGATTGCCCAATGCACATTAAAAAAATAGGTGGGAACAGATCCTAAATACATGAAATCTGCATATGTATCTGAGTAATCTCATTGGCTGAACCTAGTCAAAGAATGAGTGCGTCTGTGATCAAGGCTTGCTTCATGCAGTACATTGGCCTAACATCCCCTTAGTAAATACATACTAGATTCTCCAACATGCCATCCACTCGTAACGTTCAAAAATCACCATATTTTATGGAATAAATAACAAAATAACAAGTGAAACATGGCAAACTTCTATCTAGTATTCATGTGTATAAAGTTCATATACTGATAAAGAATAACAAAACATTTACAACAAAACATAGAAAAACATTAATGGAAATACCAAGAATCTGCAGCCAGTATTTCATCTGAAACTATTTATAACATTATGCTCTAGCATTGAGCATTCTGAGTACGTGACTTGTTGACATGTTGTTTGATAAAATAATTGATGCTGATATGCTACAAATATGTCTTTGCAGTTAATATATTCTGAATCTCACAATACAAATGAAAGCGTATGCATTTCAACTGTATCACATGGATGGTTCCTTTCATTTTATAAACATTGGCCTGTAATGTAAAGACATATTTTTGCAGCTGTCACTGTCTGGAGCTTGTACAATCTCTTATAAGCATTGCTAATCAGGAGAGAAATAGAAGGTTCTACTTCTGTATGCTATTGATTTAGAATGCTTGCATGGGAACTACTGTCTGACTTCATGAGCATTGTAGAATATCATCACTATAATACCCTAGCCTACCTAGACATGATGCAATACAAAATGGTAGTGAATGCCATTTAAAAATAAAAAGAATAAGGGAGGGAGGACTATACTACATAGACCATTGGATAGGTGCCACACCCCTATTTAATAGGAAATAGAGCACTGGGCCTGTAGTGTAGGGGTATACACACAACCCCTCCACCTTTCAGGACACAGTGAGATACATGGGGCTTTAGAAGCACACGGATAGATTAGTTAAAACCATAATTTATTAAAGCAGCTTAAAAATTCGATCTGAACAGATACATCAAAAGAGTGAGGTCAGAGCCGCGCCATATATTGGGATGACCTTGATATTTATACGTGAAACCACACCAACTAAACAAAATGACAACAGAGGTACTTGCTATAGGCGTGAATGCTACAGATGTGACGGACTACCTCCGACATGTTTCGCCCTGACTGGGCTTCTTCAGGGAGGGTACAAGTCTGTGAATGGATATCACAAATTTTAAAAGGAGTAGGATTGATATTCAAAGCAATTCATTGAAACAAAAGCCAAATTGTTTTAACAGGGAAATAATCAAAACCGGTAATATCTTAACACAAATGGGAAAATATATAAAAAGAATTGTAAAGAGCCATATCGATATTTTTAAAGGTGTCTATAGTTACAACATCCTACAATAAACATTTGAAGTGAAACCTTTAGGCATGTGGTGATACATCAAAAAACAACAAAAAAATCAACAAAAGAAAAATATAATAAACACACTTGATAAACAAACATTTGTTGTTATCGCACTTACCACTGTCACTGTAGCGATGTTGAAGTCACCAAGTTGTCCGAAAGAGGGGGGCAAGGCAGAGACCGGCAAAGGGCAGGGCGAC
>CM070032.1:164461579-164480070 GCA_036250615.1 Ptychadena robeensis
AATGATGCGTGGGAGCAATACTTACAGGTCAGCGTGGACCACCAGATAAGGTCTGTCTATACCCACTCTCCCACACCTATGCCTGTCGTCCCCCTAAGTAGCCGTCCTAATTGGAGTCATTGATCCCAGGTGGTGGAAAAAGGTAGGGGATGCACGGGCGTGCCCCATCGCGTCCGTGGTCTCCGCCCAGATGGAATTGGGTGCTAGGTTACGCACGTACTAACACACCGGCGACCGGCATGGGGGTAGGCGAGTACGCCATCCGGGAAGTGAGTCCAAGATGGGTGGGCACCCCGCTCAATCAGGGAAGCCAATGGCAACCTCTGTCCGGGCCCAGACCTCCCAGGGGGGGTGGGGACGTAAGTGGAACGCAAATGCGTTCCAAGGTGGTATGCGGGACCGGAGGTGACAAGGCCGTCCATCAGGGATCTCCGCGCATGCGCCAACCCGCCGGTACTGTCGCCGTGCCCTCCGAACACAGCCATTTAAAAATAGATCGAAATACATAGAAAACCTGTCAGATAATTGAACGATCGACTGAAATTTACCAACATAAATAAATAATTTTCAATAATTTTTTTTTTACATTTCAATCACTTTTGGTCAATAAATTCAGCTTTAACCTCCCTAGTGGTTGAGACAAGCCCAGCTCGTCCGCTGTTTAGGCTCGCCTCAACCGCAGGGGAAGCCGGCATCGCGTAGACCTGATGCCTCCCTGGAAAGCTGCAGCGATTGTCTTCATCGCTGCAGCATTTCCGGGGTTTCGGCACCGCCCCGATTGCGTCACGGTGAGCGCCGGCTTTCCCGCTCACACAGCTGGTGTCAATAATGACACCGTTTGTGTGAAGAGCAGCAGCGGGAGGGAGCGAGTGACAGGCAGTGTACTTTGTACACTGCCTCGATTGCCCATACCGCGCCGTTTACGGGCAGTGCGCTAGGGAGGCTAAAGGAATCGATTTAAAGCTGGCCATAGACACGTAGCCGTAGTTGCAGGATTGACTGGGGTGCTCGTTCACACTGAACGCTTGGTGGTCGATCTCCCACTACAGAGGTGCCCACCTTGACATATTGACCCAAAAAGACCCCCTAACCATCCTGATATTTTGATTCCTGATACCTGATCATTTGGATGGGGGGCAGAGTATCTGCCTGCAATCTGACAGGAATCCCTGTGTTAAGGTAGCCATACACAAGGCGATTCTACCTCGATAGATGAGGGATCGACTTCAGTAAGATGATGTCATCCTGCTTCAGCCGGCCTCTCAGTTGATCAGCGTGTGCTGGCCATTACTTTTAATGGGGACTGCCGATCGGTCGAGGAATCGGGTGCAAATAGAGCCATTTATGGCTACCTTTAGCGGCACAAACAGGATTCCTGTCAGTTCTGCAGGCGACTCATCAAAGCGTGGTTACATCAGCAGGTGTATGGCCACCTTTAAAACAGCCCCCATCAGAGAGTCATACCATTTGTAAAATACATTTCTCTTGCTGACCCTTATACAATAACTGCAAAATTAACACTAAGGCTACTCTTAAAAACATTATTCAGAAAATGGCAAATATTAGTCATTCAATGTTCATTAAATGAGATGGGTGCATGTGCCTGAACCAGTTCTTCTGAAACAGTGACAACAAGTGACCCCCTCACCATCTGCCTGAAACCATTATGTGGTCCCCTAGAGGACTGCAAACTTCAATCTTAGAACCGGTGTTCTAAAACAAAGGTGCCCACGCATGTTAGGGGCTATTTATTAAGTGGGGAATGTGATTTTCATCAAATATTAACTGCAGGGATATTGGTCACTGTAATAAAAAAAAACATTGCACCAGGAAGAAGTCTAAAAATAAACAACCATGTATGAAATATAAAACAGTAAGGTGTTAAGAAAAGGCACTTTTTACATTCCATTTGTTCACTACCATGAATTTTTTTTTTATTGTAGCGTGTGTGTGTGTATATATATATATATTTCTTTTTTTTTTTCTCTTAGCGTTGATACATAATAAACTAGCGGTACTAGTGTTGTGTTTTTATCTTATACTAGCCTAACAGAAAGTGCTTATCACCAAAAATGGCAGAGTAGAGTTGAACTCAAGTGTGAACTAATCTGTATAGTCTAGTGAAGAGGAAAATGGTTGACAGATGGTGGATAGCCAGTGAATGTTGAGTGATCATTGTTATTTGGACCTTAACGAATGGGCCCCATGGTATGACATCAATGATTCAGTCATAGAATGTACTGTTGCTCAATATTAGAAGCCTTAGTAAATATTATTTAAACTCCTAAAATAACTTCATGTAAAAGTGCAAATTAAAATGGTGAAAAATAAGCATTGCACGTCTACTGAGGGAGTTCTAAATCTGTCCGGCACTATCACCATGTTCCTGAGTGTACCTGGAAAGTTGTGACCTGCCAGCTGACACTGATGATCTCAGGAAGGACGGACTCTTTTCCATTCATAAAAGGTGTCAGGGTGGTGATGTGTGAGAGCAGACTGCATGTGCATCATTAGTTCAATAAAGACTTTATGAAACTGAGCCGTGGAAAAACTGTTAATGCCTTTGAAGCAACAGCAGGTAGTCCAGGATTAACTTAATCTTCCCCAAATATGTTTTTATTTACAGTGTATTCAGGTGTATCCTTTATGAGAGTTTTCTTTTGTGAGCTTATCATGTCATTACACTGTGGGTCCTGTGCACGTTCTCCCTAAATAGACAATAATGCGCCAGTGAGTCATTGTTTTTCTGCACGCTCATAACTACATTGCAATCTTAATCTTTTATAGTGTTAGGAGGATGGAATTAGAAGAACCACTTTGTTTTGATACCCTTCATGGATTGAATTGTATTTCTGGCCCAGACATAAAGAATGGAAAAGGGGAAGAGAACTGCTTTAGATGCCTTGATGTAGCATAATGGAAGCTTTAGTGTGCTGACAATCTAATCTGAGAATACTTGTGATGTGTCCAGATATCCTGGCTTGGCACCACAGTTTGCGGAGGGAGTGTCCTCGTTCATCTTCTTTGAAGGCCTGGGCTTAAGAGCTGGCTCATGTTCAAAGTGGAGAGCGTTTGCTTGTTAGAAGTGTAACACTCTTTTATTCAGTTTAAACTTAGTCTCTGCTTATCGTTAAACACGCACCAAATTATGGGACAGTCGACCGGCACCTGACTATAATAAAACATAATTCTGTTCCCAAGCTGTCTATATTTACCTCCTGATCCCATTATGCACATAATGCCCCTTATAATAAGAACAATAATAAAAAAAGAGCCAACACGTGAAGCTCTGTAATGACTTACTTAATGACTGTGTAATTAGTTTAAGATGAAGTTTTGATGGTCCTTTGTGTTTCAGCCATTGCAGACATCACGTCGGAACCTAGAAAAGGCATAGCTACTAGCAATGGAACTACACTTAACCAGTCCTTCCCTCTCGGCCCTCTAAGTACCATCTTTTATTGGAATGATACAAAAGAGGATGCGCGTGGCAGCAGTGAGTTAGCTACCGAAATATTTTTATCAGGTAAACATTTTTACATTTCCTGATTTGTTTTATTGTTAAATTCATTGATTGGCAGTTTGAAGGCACAAAACAGTATACCTTTCTCTAGTCTAAGTACTGTGTTACTTTTTCAGGTACACCTAAAAAAAAATTATATCCCCTTAAAAAATGTTATGAGAAAATTAAAATT
Source organism: Ptychadena robeensis (assembly GCA_036250615.1). Taxonomy (NCBI): domain Eukaryota; kingdom Metazoa; phylum Chordata; class Amphibia; order Anura; family Ptychadenidae; genus Ptychadena; species Ptychadena robeensis. Next base: position 164,465,275 of record CM070032.1, read on the forward strand.
AGCACTCTATTTTAACATATTAGGTGACATGTGAAAATATTAGCATAATAATTGTATAATTTTACATAGGCTTGTTATCTAAAATGATTTAGAATTACTTCACATTTTTATTGTGATATCTGTCCCTTATGAGTAGAGATACTTTCATGGTCCTGGGATATCATTGTCCCCAAAATGTGATCAGAAAAATTATAGAAATAAAGGCTAAAACTTGGCGACAAAGTCAAAGAATTAGTGTTGAGTGGTATATGGTATATTTAAGTTCACTTAATTTCGCGAATATATTAAGGAACATTCTAAATTCGTAGAATGTATGTATTCTATTGCCTTACATCGCACGTAGCTGGTCACAACTATTCGCAAAGATTTGCGAACCAGCTTTACAGCTTCTCTACCTAATTCGGTGCTTTTATGAGCACTGTGTGTATTGTGCGTATCCATTCACGATGCACACAAATATGCGAGATGTATGTCGGTAAAAAATGTTGAAGCATAAGATGACGAATATCCGCCATTGCGAAAATCCCACATTCATGAAATATTGCAAATTCTACAATGTTGGATATTCAACGAATATATCCAAATTTCGAATATTCTTGTTCAACACTGCTTAGAATTAGTTTCTTTCAACGTAACAGAGATTTTCTCTGACACTATTCTGTGCTCCCAGGACAGGAGACTAAGAGAAATATTTTAATAATAGAAAGCAAAATTGATACCTTGGCCAAACTAGCAGATATCACATTGATAGTGTATTGTAAAATGATTTTAAAGGTTTTATGCAAATGTAGGATTTATCAGTAATATTACATTTTACAGCCTCTAGCCTACATTTCTATCTCCAATATAGATTATCCAATGCTGCATATAGTTAGGGAAATTATCTGTGGTTTATATGCCTTTGTGGATTATTTCATTTTTAGCTATTTGCTTTGAGCATCTCCAGCATAAAAATCAGTTTTGTCAATTCATAATGTATGCACACTCCGTGGGGCATTTGAAACTCACTTAATGAAATATTTGTGAAGGAGTCACCCGGGGAGTTTAGTAATAGGGACACCATTCACATCAACAGTGTACACATTTATAGTATTTGAAGAAATCTATTTATTTAGCTTGCTTGTAAACATGATAGTGAGAAGATTTAGCAGTCCTTTTTTGTTTGTTTGCAGTCAAATTAAAAAAGCTTGCAGATGAATAGGCAAGTATGCTTCTCTGCATCGCCATTGTTCTAATTTTGTGACTCAACTTCAATAGACCACCCTGATAGTAATGATAAACATGACATTTTTACATGTGCACAGAATCACACCAAATTTAAGGGGTACTTGTGTAATTTAAAGAGGATGATTAAATAATTTAATATAATTGGTTTATCAAGTTGTTTGAAAAACACATACATAACATATTCAAGTGGTTGGATTTATTAAACATATACAATAGGGCTGTCCATTATGTGGACAAACATTGTCGTCTTTTGTATATTTAAAGTGACATATTTTATTTGAATTAAAGTGTTATAATTGAAATGAAACATTTTCCATCCCAAGCAACCAAACCATGTTTCATGTGATATGAAAACATGCATAAAAAGAATGTGGTAGGATGTGATAGCTTAGATGAGATAGCTTATACCTGAGCAACATTGTAAAGAGATTTAGAGAAATGTTCATGATCAGTTTGCTGTATACCCTATCTTTGACCCAGGCTCTAGCACCCATAAAGTTAATTCCACTGCCACAGACAACGCTCTAAAGCGTACCCTGATTATCTCAGCACTCTGTCTCTGGATTTATTGTTTTCCTTTTTAAATTCACCCTTCTTTTGCAGAGTAATGGGTAGTAGGAAATAACTTTTGGGGTATTTTACACTATTTTTGTAGACAATTGGTAGTCAGCTGCATAGAAGCAAAACTTTCTATAATTATCTCTGGAGGTTGGTAGGGATGCCTAATGAGTTGTATACAGGAAATAAGTGATATCCATTGAACTGAATGTAAAGTCCATTTTTTCAGATAGAGATGAGAATAGAAGGAAAACATTATCAGCTTTTTTTTCCTTATGAGTATTTTGTGTATTTTCTGTCCTGGACTACCAACTGAAAGTGTCAAAATCAAATCAAAAGACACAATAAGGCTTTGTTTCCATTGCGTTGGGACCCCTCTGCTAAGCGTACACGCTTAGCTGGAGGTCCCAACGTAACAGATAGACTTACCTGCTTGGCGGAGGGTCTGTCTTCATTGCGCTGAGCCGATCCGCTGGTGTAAGGCTGAACGTAGTCGAGTACGTTCAGCCTTTACACCGGCGGATGTGTAAACAGACCATCCGCTGGCAGGCAAAGTCTGTGGGATACGTCGGGACCCCTGCTAAGCGTATACGCTTAGCGTAGGGGTCCCGACGTATAATGGAAACAAGCCCTGAGAGAGTCGTCACCGTAGCAGATAACCTTATTGGAATATTTAGCTTCCGTTTATATCTGGGTGCAATTTTATTTCCTATCACTTTATTTGTCAACGGCCACCAGAACAAATAGCAAAGGTGAATCTATCCTGAGCGACACAGGCACCAATGAAACATAGTCAGTGGTCTAAACCTATCCAACTGAAAATAAGGTTTTAATATGCTATAAAATAATATTTTAAGGTCTTAGGGGAACTCACCAGTAATTTAAAAGTTTGTATTTATAACCCTGATATACAGGGTTATTACTGCTAACAATGTCTAAATAATTTTATATTACATTCATGGTGCTGAATTTTATTGAATTGAATATGCTCAAACAATGGATGCTCAACAATTGCTTGTAATGTACGGTAATGTGTTAATATCATTTCCTTTTTATTTGCCATAAAGTATCATTATTAGTATAATAATATAAATACAAATGGTTATTAATAATAGGTTGTAATAATTATAATATTAATATACAAATACATAACATTACAAAGTTTACATTTTCTTATAATCTGGCATCTGATATAGGAAAGAACCCATGTTAGTTTTTCTCAGCATCTCTATCTTGGTGACAACTTGTTTATTACATGACTTTCCCCACTTTTAAAGAGATTTTCTCTCATCTCTGTTTTTGCAATGGTAAGTGATGAAAATCTTCATAATAAATCAAAATATAACAGATGAAGTTGATTACGTATGACAAAACTTTTTAGTTTTTTTAATATTCTTGCAACACATTTGTATTTTCGAAGAATACACTGCCTGACCGTAGTTAAAAATTTAAGCAAATGGTCACTTTGCAACATTTCAATTGCCTTCCAATCGCTTGTGCTGTTTTTAAGGAATACGAGCGATCGTTCTGTTCAATATTACAGGGGGGTATAAGCAAAGGTTGTACCATACCAGTCTATAGAATGACTTAATTTGTTCTCCTTAAAATCTGCATTAAGCTAGGGATTCATAGTGTTAAGATAGTCAACGTGTCTGCCATTGGAAGCTATACATGTTAATTCACTACAATAACTAGCTGCCATCATAGCATTTTAGGAATAATCCATATTGACCTGAAAATGTAATTTAAAAAGGTCACATAGCTGGAGCACCTGTTGGGTCCATAATTCTTTTTGGCAGAAACGTAAGGCTATAAACTTTGTTCTTCAAACAGATGAGAGTGGCTGTGCGGGCATTCCTTGTGATATCAATGCTTACTGTGTGCCATCAGAAGATAGACCAAGATGCCAGTGCTTGGAAGGCTATACTGGGAACGGCAAGTCCTGTCATGGTAATGATAATATCACTGTAGTCAAGTGTAAAGAATTTTTTTTTTCTTTCATGTTTTTTCTTTGTTGGGTATTAAGTAACTCCCAAGCCATGATATATGTAAAATGAAGTGAAAGCATCCTTTTATATTTGAAAAATAAATAAAAACTACATGGAAAAAAATTAGAGCACAGACTTTCCCTAAAGTGAACAGATCCCAGACTATGCAAATGTATTCTGAGCAAGCTGTAAATAAGCACTTTTTTATCACTGATCCTATAGGCACTGCTTAGAAATTCATCCCCACAGTACAGCTCATTTATTCATTATTTTCTTTGGCTGCAGAAAGTAAGAGACATCTATAATGAGCCCATAACTGCATTGTGATTCCCCATCTATTGAAATTAATGGATGAGGAATCAGGTGCCAAGACTTTTCACTTTTTAAACATAATTACGGTGCACATGACTGCAGTGCATTTCTGTTTTTGCTTTTGGGGTGCAGAGCCTGTGTGTTGGTATCCCATTCTTAATTACACTTATGTTTCAGCATCATATCACACATTTTAAAGTGTGAAAGCCCACCTTCTATGTTACAAGCAGTTAGAGAGGTCAGTGAGATCTGATTGTTAATAGAGATGCGAAGCCTCTGAACATGGTATCATCACAAAAAAATAGCTGGAACATCTGAATAAAAAGTATTGCTCTAGCATGTCTAGTTTTTGCATAAATTAAGTTCAAATTCAAAGTTGAAATTTTGCCTTTTGAAATTTCAACTTGACTTTGAAATTTATTTATGCAATAAACTGTTTGTGTTAGAGCAATACTTTCTTTTTTGTAGTATACCCTGGACATTCTCTACATCTCCTGCAAGTTTGGTGATGATAATATTCTCAGGGCTTTGCAATCAACTCACAAAGTGGTAATGGGCGAATTTTCGAAAAAATTAGACCATCTTTAATTGTTAATGTCTGGGCAAAGGTGAAAAGTATTCTGTCACTTCATTTTAAATTTACATTTAATTTTTTATACTTTTAAATTGAATTGGTGGTTTCTTGTAGTCAGAATTGTCATGTCTGTCCATTTCTGGCAAATTTGGAAAAAAATTTAAGTTTTTGGCATGGCTGTCATCATTCATACTTTTTGGAATAAAAAAAATATCTCATTTAAAATATCACATTTTACATACATTTTACATACTTATGACGTTTAATGACAAGTAAACTTCCCAGTTGATTTAAGAATGTAGTTCTTGATCAGCCATTAATTCCTGGTTAGCCATCTATTAATGCTTTTGCAGTTTCTGTATGCTTACTATTGTTCTATATTGTCAAAAGTATGTATCACTTCAAATTATAAAGTTCAGTAAGCCAAAGCCATGTTTGTTTAAACATGGTTTGATGAGTTTAGTGTGAAGTAAACATAAGTGATACACAAAGGGCAAACTACTATCAGCAAATGGTCACTGGTTTGCCGTGGGCCATACAGCTCTTGCACTGTGGGACACAAAACTCTGCCTTTGGTGTTCCTTATGCAGCCATTTTGTTTGCTGTGCAATTACATTTTCTATCAATACGAATGCAGAACACACAGAAATACTTGTAGCAGTGCTTTTTGAAAAGGGATCAAAATTCACCACTAAGGGAACACTGGTGTACTTGTGGAACGGAAGCCATGTGCATGGCCAAAAGCAAAAGAGCGTGTGTTTTGGAATGTTTCCTACAATATATTGTGGTATCTTTTCCTGATGACACTACTTGTAAGATAAATATTTAAATTAAAGTCCAATATTTATAGTTTAGTTAATGCCATCATAGGATTCTAGTATGTCACCATACTCACATGGTGGCAACTATGCACACATACCTTATGGTAAATGAGAATGAAAAGTATCTGTGCTCATGGTAACCAAACTCATTTCCTTTCTGTTATTTTTCCGGTAAAGGCTGCAGAATGTAAAGCAAATCATAAGACTGATTATAAGTGTAAGATAGATTTTCCATTCTTTAGTCTTATCCATTAAACTATACTGAATGCTCAGTGCTAAAATCACCTGTGTGACAGTAATCATAACAGCTGTATGCATAAAAATATTAAATTTCTTGGCCTCTATAAAAAGGCAAAGCATAGCTTGCTTCATATGTCCTTGGTAATTAATAATGTAGAAACATTTCTAAAGTGCAAAATATGATTTTACTATTTAATATAAGACATACATAAGTGACACCTCTTTTCAAATACAACACAAATCTCCTACTATTTACACAGGGCTTTCTGTGGAATGTAAACTCTGACTAACGTTATTTGTTCCACACATATATTCTTGGCACAGGTGAATTTATTGTACATCACGCACCTCTATCTATGTTACCAATGTAACTGCCCACGTCCTCCCCGCAACTTCTTAAGTGAATAAAACAGCTGCCACAAAAACCTTCCCATTATTATAAATACTCCAGAACTAGAAGGTGAAGAAGTGGACAGCACATTCCACCACTCAGCTCCCTAATTTATCTACTTTGGAGCACTCTGAAGAATAATATAGGCACTTCTGTATAAATCTAGTAAACCATATCATTTCTAAACTAGTCATAGTTAACCCAACATGTTTCCAAGAGTCTGAACACTTGCTGATTAATCTCACTTGATGTTTTACTGTAGATATTGACGAATGCTTGTTACAGTTTGATGCCTGTGACCCATACAATGCAGAATGTATCAATATGGAGGGTGGTTATATATGTCGCTGCAGAGATGGCTTCCATGGAAATGGCCTTCATTGCACAGGTAAATAAAGCAGATATATCTAACAGATATAGGTAAATCTTTACATATGGGAAAATGGAATTATATAACAAGTTCACTTTAAAGCTGGGTGCACACGGCTCGATGAAGAAACAGATTAGAGCAACATCGGGCTCCGTGCGCACTCACGGCGCCCGATGTTGCTCTAATCTGTTACAAGATTTGAGCCATCCATGGTTCATTTGAAGGAACTCGACCAAACAGGTTTCCAACGTGGAAATCCATTACAGTGAATGGGGACCGCGGGTCTCCATCCAATGTAAAGGACAGGCTGCCAGCCGCAGAAGCGATGCAGCTCCATATGGGGGCAGCTACAGCCTTGCACGATGACGTCATTGCGCTTGGCTGAAGCTTCCTGGAAACGGCCATATATCTGTGTAAAAGAGTTGTTATTTTTTGGTCTTTTGAAGTATAAAAAGAAACTATAATTGATTTGATTATTATTAATCAGCAAAATGGTAAATGTAAATTGCATTGTCATGCCTATTTAATAAGCCTAGGGGCATTAAAATATAAGTTAATGATGGGGGTAGTTAGTTAGTGCGCATTATCCATCATCACGTCTGGCTTCGGAAATTCCTACATTTGCAGACTTTAAAGAAAATTTTTTATGAATATGTAGCTTATCACACCCTGCTGTGCAGTTGCTTATGCTTCCATTCATAGTTAACAGACAGTTGAACATTGCCTCAGCCTCAGATCAATGGCTAAAGCCTAAGATTTTCCATGCTTATAATCTGCATTTCTCTTCATTTCCTTTGGCAGCTGTAACAAAACAGATACAAATGGAACAAGTCCATAGATTTATTGGAAATCTTTATTATAAATACAAGGCTCAAATGAACAATGACCTGCTAGTTAAACTCATCAAATAACTGGTTCTGATGAATAGTCATGAGAGTCATTGAGCTGACACTGACACATTTTACAATGAGGAACTCACATATTTAGGTTGCATGTCAAAATGCAGCATAAAAGCATGATACATAACATTTGGCTCTATAAAGAGGCTACTTAAATGAGAGCCCAAGCAATATTAAGAGTGGTACAATTTAAGCAGAGTACAGATGGCTCGATATCCGAGCTGTCCAACGTACCCTGCAGCAGCGTAATGGCGTCATCACGCTGCTGTCAGATATCGGAGCAGCCGGGGAGAACTGTCTCTTCCAGAACTGTCTCTTCCTCCTCAGCCGAGCTTTGCCCGGAGACCCAGGCAAAGCATCAGACATGGCCGTATTAACGGTCATGTCCGATAAGGCTGTTTTCGAGTGGGATTGATTTGTCCCACTCGAAAACAGCTATAGGGGCAGGTTATATGGGTCAGATAGATGGACGTGAGGACGCACGACGCTCAAAACGGCCATCTATTTGACCCGTATCTCCACGTCTGTACCCTGCTTTATCCTTGGATGGGGCTCTGGCTTCTAATGTAACAGATATACTGTTTCTACTCCTTAAAGCTGGCAATACACCTTTAGATCTCTCTGTCAGATATCCTTTAGATCTACCAACAACTATGTAGTATAGGGTCCTCTGTGATTGAACACAGGTAGACTTGATGGTTTAGAAAGTCCCTCATATTACATGGTTTTGGTAAAACAAAAGGAGATCTAAAGGAAATCTGACAGAGAAATCTAAAGGTGTATGGGGGCCCTAACACAGATAGGAATCTATGTGCATAAAGGGTGATGATTACCCACTGCTACCATTGTACTATGGTTGTCCATTTGGATGATGTTCTGTCCTAATAAAATAAAGAGGGGTAAATGCAATTCTGTATACACAGTAGAACAACCTGGATTATATCTAGCAATTAGAGATTGTATATAAAGGGTTATCTATCAAATTATTATTATTATTATATTATACTAATATAATAATATAATATAATAATAATAATAATATTATTATTATTATTATTATATATACTATAATAATAACAATAATAATAATAATAATATGATTGTTGTACTATTATTATTATCATTATTATTGTATAAAAAGGGTTATTAGTCAAAGTTTTTAAAGTTAGTTCAAGTTTGTTCTCCCAGTTAACTGCATATATTTTTTTGGGTAACTTACAGGCCATCAGACACAATTAAGCCATGCTTTAACCTAATTCACCCCCAAAAATCAAGCTGGTAAAATGTACTAACCCAATGACTGCAGATATATATGTGATTTTGTGTATTTACTGGAAGCCTTTGTCTGGTAGATATTGATGAATGCACATTGGGCACTCACGGATGTGGAGACGAGTTCCTCTGCACAAACACACCCGGGAATTACACCTGCACGTGTAATTCTACGATTCCTGGAACTGCGACTAACTGCCTGGGTGAGTTTTTTAACAGATGCCTGACACTGGGAAAATAGAGTGAGCACAGGGATCGTGGTTAACCAAAGAAGTCTTACACTGGAGCCAAGGAATCCCTGCATAGTTAATAAGCTTTTCATATGTCTCCTGCTGCTGTTCGAAATAATCTTCTGAAATCTCCATAATCACGATTGTTTCTTAAGTCTCTTCATTTTCCACTTCTTTTCATTTGCTGTAATTGATATCCAGTGTTGGAGATTTAAGTGATTAACTATTTAAATTGTTCTCTTTTTTACTTCATATTATATTATTCATTGATAAAGTTTTGGTTTTTCCTGAGTACTGAGTTATCTAATTTGGTTTATGGCTTACACTACTCTTTATCAGTTAGAAAGTGTTGCCGTTGTTTCTATAGGTATTCTACAACTTCTCTTATATGGTTTTTTTATCTACTTTAAATGTTTTTTCATTCATTATGCTTGTGTAGAATATACTAAGTGCAGCCGCTGTTATTCATTATTCATGTGCTTTCATGTACTTCCCGTAACATGTACATTGTAGTTACACAGCTCATGAATATAAAGAGGGATGCTAATATGTATGGAACCATAGTTGCACTGGAAATTAGATAAAGTGGGTTTATCTTGACAATTCATCCATGTGAAATGATCATCACATCCTGAACAAAATGGCGGTAACAGTTGTATTTTTATCTGCTATGTTAAGCAATCGATATTCAATTAGATTGAATAGTTAGATTTTTATATTGAAAATCGATTTGTTGAACCTCGATCTTTCTTGATAAATGTACAACACGATGAGTAATCAATCGATCTCTGTTAATCATCGAATTCGAGTGGAAGTGCTGTAGTGGTTGGCAGGGCCGGGACAAGGTCCACCAACAACAGAGGCTGAGCTGCACAAGTACGCCCCTCTCCCAGCCCAATTTGCATATGAATGTCCCCCCCCCCGGCGTGGGGGGGGGCAGTGGGACATTCATATGCAAATTGGGCTGGGAGAGGGGTGACATAGGCCAGCTTAGAGGTGATCTGAGCTTAGCTGGACGGCTCCATCTCGTCAACTGCAATACTGAGAAGAAAGTGCAGGATGAGATGGAGCCGTCAGAAGTTTAACACCCTGAGCAGCGCCCAGACCTGACCAGTGCCCAGAGGCTGGAACCTCTTCAGCCTCTTCAGCCTCTGTGTCGGCCCGGCCCTGGTGGTTGGCATGCCTGGAATGCTTCCTCGATTGGTTGGTAAAATTCATGTCTCGAATACAGTGCAATCGATCAAACGCATGTATGGGTACCCTGCATGGTTGCGATTGTGACTATGGAGTGGAATTGTATCTTTATTGGTGATGAGCTGATACTTTTTTGTAAAGACTAGGATACAGGTTTGGGGGCATTGAGGGAGTTTTCCTTTTGGTATTTGCATGTTACAAAAACAGGGAAGATTCAGTAATGGACTAAAAGCTTTTCATTTTACAAAATTAGGGTTTTCTTTGAATATTCATGGCAATTTGAATGGCAACTTGATGAAGCCAATAAAGGCACTAGCATTGACATGCAATGCAAAAAGCATAGACTTTTTAATGTTACTTGCTGTGTGTCATGTGTTTTAGACTCAAATCATGGATGCAAATCAGCCCTTAATGTTCACTTGGGTTTGTAAATGAGGTGAAGCGATTTTCATTATGAGTACCCAAAAGGGGTGACCAATGCAACAAAAAAAAAATTATATTAACATGCCTTTGTAGGAAAACAATTTCTAAACCTTACATACATACAGTTTATTCTATCTGTTTGCAAATCCCAGCTATAATGGAGCTATGTCATAAATATGCTGGAGTCACAGTGTCACAATGCTCTGCCCCATTCCCTTTAGGCCCTGCATTCTTTAACTCTGGTGCCATGACATATTTCTAAGGCATGGAAGGCACATGTAAGATGGTTCTTTGGGACATGTTACCAGGACCATACCAGTTTAAATATCAGTCACGGTATGATTTGTTCTTTACTTTACTTTGAACATAAGAGCATTAGTAGCTCTATAAGCCAACAAAACTATGCGATTCACAATATGATGATGTCTTAGGTCTTGCTGATTGATGCTGTATTGATATATATTACCTATAACTCTATGATATGATTAAAAACAATGCTATCCCTAAGAACAATGGAGTCAAGTGGTATATAAATATGCAAATCACCAAAGCACAATACTATAGTACGCAATTAAAAATTATACCAACATTTTATGTTATAAAAGGATGTATTACCAGTTTTTCCCCCTCCAGCTAATGCTTAATGATTACTTTTTGCAGAAATGACCACAACTCCCAGCACTTTCTTTACAACTGTATACAACTCTTCCGGTAGTGGCTATATACAGGATTGCCCAGCATTGTATGATGACTACTGCTATAATGGGGGAGTCTGCATCTACTTACCAACGGTAGAAGAATATGGATGCATGTAAGTCAGAAGAATTATATTTGTTTTTCACATAAATAGCAGGTCGGAGAGATATAAAGTGGTTAGTGAAAGTATTCAGACCCCCTTAAATTTTTCACTCTTTGTTATATTGCAGACATTTGCTAAAAGTTCTTTTTTTTTCCTCATTAATGTACACACAGCACCCCATACTGACAGAATTGTAGACATTTTTGGAGATTTATTAGAAAAGAAAAACTGTATATGTCCTCACCATATCCTATCTCATCATTTTAATTATGCATGATTTTAAAATCTGTAATTTACATGTTTACACAATTCCAGCTAATTAGACAGGGAACTCTGTATTTTCCAAGTAGCATATTAAACCAGTATTTGTTCTATGAGGGAAACATTGGCAAGATATTAGGTCAATGGCTGCCCTGGTTATAGTTGTCCGGGGCATAAAAAAATATACCATGATTGAGGGTCTAGTTCTCCACTCTGCAAATATATTTATTTTTCCTGTTTTCCTGTTTCCTGTAAGTTCCTTTTTCCTGTTCAGATGTTACAGGAAGTTAGAAAAAATGATCCTCTAAGTATGAAAATACACACTTACAACTAGAGTGAAATGTTCAAAATTTCCTATGCAAACACTTTATTGGGTTTTATATGGCACTGGACACCTTCAGATGTACCATTAATGTCAATCACCATACCAGCCCTATCAGCTTTGTATTAGAAATGCTATTTATTTTAAAGTCCAGCAGGTGGCGATATTGTCCTATTTAATAGAGATCCCAGAAAATTGTCTATTTATTATTACCATAAAAGGGTTGATATAGATAAGAGATAGAGATAGGTAGTTTTATATTTTAGACTTCCAGTAACAATTTTAAATCCCTTTGGCAATGGTCACCAGTACATCTGTACAAATGTATGTGATCGGATCTTGGTTATTCACTTTTATCATCCCATTTCCCCCTGTAATCTAGCCAACATTAATATAAATTGTTGGGTTTTAATGTAGTTTGAGTAGTGTTGGTTTGGCATATGGATTCTCAGACTTCCCCTTTCGCTATTAACATTTCTACTCTGATGGTTCCATCTGAATAGTGCACATACAGGGGTACATATCCTTTAATTTATTGCATTCTAATGAGACTCCTTTGTGTATCAGACAAATAAGAACAAGGACAGAGCCACACAACCTAGTACAACAAATGGTTAAATAATGTGGAATTGAATAAGATGAAACAAAATGAAACAAAATGAAACAAAACAACAGGCAAAATAGTCACATTAAAAGAGGTTTACAAGGATGGATCTCTCAGGGCCATGTTTCGAGGTTGAAAAAGAGCCTCCGCTGGAAGGGTTCCTGTTAAGCCCCCCAGCATCTGTAAGCAGGAAGTGATCTCATCCCCAACCAGGAAGTGAGGTCTTCCTGGAAAGCACACGGCCCTGAGAGATCCATCCTTGTAAACCTCTTTTAATGTGAGTATCTTGTCTATTGTTTTGTCTCATTTTGTTTAATCTTATTCAATTCCACATTATTTAACCATTTGTTGTACCAGGTTGTGCGCCTCTATCCTTGTTTGTATTTGTCTGTCACAGGGGGCCACACTCCTCCATTTTGAGAGCTGCACACCTACACCCATCCCTCATACTGACTCCATTTTGCTCTGTGATCCTTGCTCAGGCCCCATACACCCACTGAGGGCCTTTCTGGCCACTGGCATCACTGTAGCTGTGTAATCACTGCTAAAGGTTGTGCCCAACTATTTATTATCTTCCTTTTTGTATCATCCTATTGACATTGCTATAAACTGTATTCTTTGGGTGGATGTAATGATGTTTTTTTTATTTACATTTCAGCTGTGTGAATGGATATTTAGGAGAACGGTGCCAGTTTGATGATCTAAAGTGGTGGGAACCACGAACAACTCAGATGAGGATTCGCAGTGTTACCATAGCTGTATCATTGGTTGTCCTCTTCCTGACTGTGGCTCTTGGATCCTTTGTAATATACCATTACAGGTGACTGCAATAAATATTTGTGTAATGTAAGCTAAAGATCATTTTGGATAGTTATTCTCTTTAATATATACAAATATGTTTACTTGTCTGGCTAGCTGATTGCGATGAGCAATACAAAATTAAATGAGCCATGAAAACCTATTACATTTCATGTTCCTTAGGCTATGTTTCCACGGTGTTTAGGGACGTGTCGATACTCAAACAAGGCATGCGATTAACGCAGGGGGTATTGGCACTTCCCTAAACGTGGAAACCTGGAAACATAGACTTTAGACTATATTTGCTAATTTATATAGTTGAATTAAGATATTTAAAAAAATAACTTGAGTTAATCTAAACTCACATTTTATGCTTATATGTCCCAAAGTGCAAAGTTTTTACAATGTGGTAATGTCTCCCATAATGTAAAAGTGCATGTCATTGGTGGGAGTGATTTTGTGTTTGCTTGTTTATTCCACATATATTATATAAGCATCAACTCATCATATAAAGGAGCATAATGACTTCTTGGGATTTGGTAGAGAGCTTGGGCAGTGAGAGAGGCATGGGGGTGGGGAAGTAGGACAGTAGCAGATGACAATACACAAGATGGCAATTTTCATGGATAGATAGGTCATGTTAGTTGTAATTCCAATCTAAGTATGTGAGTGTATCTCATAGTTTAGGTCCACTTTAAGACATTTTTTGGTAGCTTTGGTCTAAAAATATTAAAAATGCATTTCTTATTAATATACTATATATACACATTTTAGTATTTCAGTCTGAATTGTGTATGTGTGTGTATTGTATTGCCTCCAGTAGCATAAATTACTTTTTGTGGGTAATTTTGCAGAACTATCAGCCTCTGAGACCCACAAAAAAGTTGCCAAATGTACTTTAAAAATAAAATAAATTTTAAAACCCTCAACCACATTACAATAGGATTCAAATCCGACCTTTGAATAGACCAATCCATTTACTTTTTATAGATTTGCTACTGTGCAGATTTTCTTATTATCCGGCTGAAAGATCAAAGATCGGTTGAAAGATGGTTTAACATTAACTTTTGCTTGCATTCTCATGTTTTAGAGCAGGCATTTTTATGATCCACAACTCACGTAGTTTACACTATGACTGCAGACTGCTAAGGTCTTAAGGGACCAAAGCAACTCCAAACCATAACACATCTGCCACGTACTTCATAATTAGAACGGATTTCTGCTCTTGAAATGCTTCCTTCATTTTTTGCCATACTTATATACCCCATCTTTCACTAAATCATATCTGACCATCTATAGTCTTTTTTTTATGTAGTTGGTAACAATATTTGCTCTGGTCAGCAAATGCTTTCATTTGGCAGATAGTTGTCTATTTTAGTGGTCATCCACTTTAAAAATACGCTAGATGGAGGCGCCCGAGTACAAAAATATTTTGTCCTTTTTTCGAACTCTAAGGGCCCGCATACACCTTTAGATTTCTCTGTCAGATTTCCTTTAGATCTCCTTTTGTTTT
>CM070032.1:164480170-164501822 GCA_036250615.1 Ptychadena robeensis
GGGGGGTTACAGCCCTGCCCAAGTCACTCCTGAACAAATCAGCAGCCTTTTAAAAATCACATTAATTTTAGGTTTAGTATTTTTAGGTTTAGTAGGTTTTCCATACAACTCACAATTTTAATTCTAAAGGCTTTGCAGAGCTCTTTTTTATCTTGGCATATTGACACCATACACATTATTGCAGAGGACAGGTTATGCCTTCATATAAAGGTTTTTAGCATTAGCATTAAATAGAAAATAAATCTAATGTTATTCTGACTGGCACCAGAAAAGCACTTAATACCAGTGCTCCTTGAATTCAACCTTCTTTTACCATTGTTTTATTACAGTGTAGATTTTAAATTATTTGTAAAAATGGCTTTTTGGCAAGGAACTTTCTAAATCAGATATTTAAATTCCTGCCGAGAGCTGGCATGTTATGATTCAAATTTTAAAATGTAACATCATGGTAATCTCTGACTTCCTTCAAAAAGAGACTGCCATCTGTTCTTGATTTAGCCATCACATCAGCAATCTTGCCTTGGATGTCTGTATTTGCTGCAGCTCTGCCTAAAGTTTATCTGAGCCATGAAAACATTACGACTATATCACATGTGAAGACATCTGGCGAGTAGATGAATAAAGGCTCACACGCTACTGCATCAGAATACCCATCCAGTCTGACATGTTGGTATATGCGATGAGACAATATATGTCGCTTTTGCTAGAAAACACATGTGCTATACATAATAAGTAGGCCAGGGCAAATCAAAGATCTTACCAAATTTACAAAAGGCATATTTTAGATTGCTACTGATGATATTTTTATGTGTATTTTATATTCTCTGCATGCAAATAATTAACCAATAACTTTTCTTCTTTATAATTGGGTTGACTTTTCATATCCTGCTTGGAAAAATATAGATATTTAGATATGAATCACTTTTTATTGGGACAAATCCTTTTTTGGCTTAAAGGAAGCCTTTCAGGGGTCATATACTATAAAGTTAGTAGTAGTTTGTACATTGTGAATAGTAATATATATATTTGATAGTCCTGGAGGGTTATCTTTTGATTGGATACTGCATACCTAGGCACAAGTGAGCATATATGTTTAGACAAAAAGAATGTTAGAAAAGAACACAGCCAGATATTTCTAATACTCCATGAAATGTCTGTAATAATAAAAAAGTCATGCTTATGCTAGGTTTTATGAACTCCCAGAGTTAAACTTGAGCTAAACATTTGAGTTTCAGTTGGAATAGCACTAAATATATGTTTATTACCAGTACAATAGTATTAATCGTGAATATTCTAAGTACAAATTTTTATTGCAAATATTGGCACTTTGAGTTGCCCCACGAAAATCTTGCATATAGTATATAGTTGTATGTTCGTAACCGCGAATATTCAAAATGTTTTACATCAGAACCAATGTCCATTGCATTCACAATATGCACATGCACAAATGCAGATTTGTGCAATGAAGGTAATAATGCCTGGAGATCACAAATTCCTGAATTTACTAATTTATTATGTATATCAGGCAAAAGAGGCACAATATTTTGCGAATACGAATATTGCCTTTGGTCCCTACAGTACAATTTCCTGATCTGCTATACTCCATCATCATTAGCACGACATACTTTCAAAGCTTCCAAGATCCGTGTGACTTACTGCATTCTTCTATTTTTGTTTTCACT
This sequence comes from Ptychadena robeensis, assembly GCA_036250615.1. Lineage (NCBI taxonomy): Eukaryota > Metazoa > Chordata > Amphibia > Anura > Ptychadenidae > Ptychadena > Ptychadena robeensis. The sequence goes on from CM070032.1 coordinate 164,481,853, forward strand.
GTAAGGCATCGGCTCATACAAAGCAGAAACACTGACGGGCAAACCATCCAGCCATATTAGCACTGTGCAGAAGCCAGCCTGAGGTACCGTAATTCGTTATTATTAATATGTCACAGCAGAGGATCAAAGGGCAGTGGGGATCCACTTGAGATTATCCATGAAATAATTCACATCTTCTATACATTAAATAGCTGCCAGAGTCAGTGTGTGTTTTGCCCTGAACTTCAGGTCATCTTACTTCATTGTTATCCCTCTAAGTTCACAGCTGCTTGGATGTTCTGCAGCTATGAGACAGTGTTATTGTTAGCCTCAGCACACAACAGTTGGAGAGCCGAGTCTAAATTAAGGAAATGGCAAAGCGATGACATGGTGTACTGTCGTGTGGCATCAAATTAGTATAAACCCTAATAATTCTGCAAACAGGTTTTGGAAAAAAAATTATTGAACTTTATTATTAGCTTTTACGCAAATGAAATGATCATGGTTAGGGGTCAATATGTTGTTTAGTGTTTTTAAAGAGGGTGCCTCATGGATTTACCTCCTGTATTCCTCAAGTTAAAAACTTAAATTCTGACAATACTATGTAGATACTGAATGCATAAACCTGTCAAGACTCCCTGTGGAAATGCTGGTGTTCATCTATTTTTGTATGTTTGTCTGATACATTTCTATTTTTTGTGCACCTGCTTATTATGCAAAGGTACCAGCACATAGAAATGGTCAAAATGTAAAAAAAAAGCTGACTTTGTGAGTTTTTTTAAACCCCTCATGGCCAAAATTATTGTAGACAATGTTTTTGAGAACATTACAATAAAGAAATGTTATTTATACAAAAACTAAACGTTGAGCAAAAACTCAACAATTTTGAGTTATTTGCAAAGCCCCTGAACATGGTATCATCACTTAACTTGCTGGAGATTTAGAGAAGGGTTGGGGTATACTAAAAAAAACACAAATAGTGTTTTTTTTTGTATACTTACTTTAAAATATTAGTATATTTTAAAGTAAGTTGAAAGTTAAGTCAAAAATTGAAAAAAATGAAATTCCGACTTTTACTTTGAACTTTGAGCTAAACTTTTTCCCTTCTCTACATCTCCAGCAACTAACTCCCAATTTGACCATCTCTACTGGCAGATATAATATAAAACATTTCAGTTTTAATTTTAAAGTGTATCTATAGCTAAACATTCTAGTTACAATTCCCCTTGTTTTCTGTCTGGTAATATGGTTTAAACTAAATTATCTATAAAAAAGCTCTGAATACTATAATAACCTGACAGGCTTTACTGTTAGCATCATTCAAGCCATTCAGTAAAAAAAATTACTGCAAGGGTATACTACTAGAGCTTCTAGTGAACTCCAGTCACCCGGGTTACATCTTTTTTAATATCTAATTTCTAAAGCTGGGTATAAACGGGCCGATTCCTGCCTGATTCGACAGCCGATGCCGTGCGCATTCCCGCATCTGATTGACGGTCGAGTCGGCAGGGAATCAGGTGCGCCATCTGGCAAAATCTGCCTCCATGTCAGATCGCACAGTGATCCGACATGATGGATAATTTAAATACCATTCCATTAGTCAGGATGGGGCCGGCAGTCCCCAGCCGAAGTAATGACTGGCACACAAAGGGTGCCTGGACGAATCTTGGCACTAGCAGCCGTGTGTGATGATGTCATCACGCCCGCTGGGTCAGCTCGGCAGTCGACGGGAAATTGTCCCGTCTATGCCCAGGTTTAGCCATTTAACAACCCAAATCTTGGTAAATGATCCCTCTAAAGTTACAATATAGGTGCCTGCCACATACAGATTTTGTAGGAATACACAAATGAATGACATATCCCTTTTTCCTGATAAAGCCAGTTTTCAATGGATTGAGGACGCTAGATGGTAGACCAAAAGGGCTTAATATAAACTGGAAAACCCATTAAAGAAACCTAAACCTCCTCTTTATTGACTTTGACATGTAATTCCATATGATCCCAGATGTCTTAGGGACCTGCCTTATGAAACATCTTGCTCATAAGAATATGCAATGCATTTTTATACTGAGGGTAGAATTCATTTTTCAAAGTTTATATGAATAACATAATGTATATGGTAATAAAATCACGACAAAGAAATATACATCCCTTAATAATGTCTGTCTGTACAACACCACATCCAGAAATGTCAGCGAGGTAGATGGAAATGACCACCTGTATTTACATCCTTGCAGACCACTTGTGTCTGTTACAGGAGATCGGCCCATATTCTTTTTATTTACCAAGCCTTACTTAATTTGTATTTCCTTACACAGGATTTATTGCCAGGTGGATGTTTTTTTACCATTAATAAACATTGTGCAGAAAAATCCTATGTGTCGTGGTGACATTTAGGGAGATGTAATGCCGAAATGTCTCTTTGTACCTCAGGTCAGGTTTCTTATTGCTTTTAAAGCTATGCCAGTATATTGGGTGTCAACAGAAAGCTTCTCTTCCAGGTAGAATTACAGCTCAAAATTTCCTGACAAGATCATGCTCCATACTGTATCCTTCTGCTTTAATATATGTTTGTTGTGTGTTGTAATGCCAATGTAGAGGGGTGTCCATGTATCACCAAAAAGTGATAGAAGTCTACCATGATTTCTCCGTAATCTGAAAATTCCTGCTTCCTTTATGTATACCTGTTGGTAAAATCTGCTTCAGTCAAGTATGATATCACTCTACTTGTATGTTGAGCTTGCCTGAGACATATTGTGTCTGAGTAATGCAAGCAACAGCTGGGTATGTTCTTACGCTAATGAAGTTTCACTAAAATCACTTGTACTTGCTTCTGATTTATCTGCATTCCTTCTTTTGTCAGTGGCCAGCAAGACTGTGAAATCAGAGAATGAACCAGTAATTGGTCTGTGAAGAATAAATCAGAGCTCCTATGATGTATAAACTAACATGAAGATGCGCCTTCAAACGCGTCCGAATTCTGTAACCTGAATTGTAGAACAATGTGAAACAGAAAAGATTCAGCACCAGCCATCTGCAGCAGTGAGAAGAAGAACTTGATACCTCTTCAGCTTCACAGTTTGGAAACAATTTTATTGGACTGAAACTGCTAGGCTCCAAATATGCAGTTTTTAAAGTATACTCCAACATAAAATTGTTAGTTCCCATCTTTCCCATTGCTGTTGTGCAGGTATAATACGAAGAGTGCAACCTTTTTCATATTTCCTGAGGAAAGGTGTAGACTACAAAAAAATACTATTTGAGCCAACAAGTCATGTGATAACAAAACTATATTTAAGGAGTTTCTGATGTTTCCTATACACCAGGAGTGTCAAATACACATAGCACACGCAGAGGGCAAGCTGCATGTTATGCAATATACACAGGTGCAACGCTTCAGGCATGTGCAGACACTGGTTAAAGGCCCCCATACACCCTACAATCATTTCATACAATTTCTGTACAATCAACTTATGTTCTACCAAAACCATGTAATATGAGGAACTTTCTAATCCTTCCAATCACTATATATTCTATCAGGGAGGCCTCTTTACTACACAGTTGTTGGTAGATCTAATAGAAATTGTATGGATCGATCTTAAGGTGTATGGGGGGCTTTACACATACATTGAAAAAGCACTGGATGCATTAGAAATGTGTTTGTTGCTATTCCAACCTATACTACACTATATATGGCCTGTAGACCCCCCTGTCTGGGTAACTCTTTCTCACTTTGCCTTACCCCTGATCCACCCTGCTTCAGCTGCAGTCACCACTCATTCCTCCCTCACTGTGCAGTAGATATGGCAGATACATTTGCCTTGTCCACAGCCGACCTGTCTGCTAAACTCACTGTGCTTCTTTACTACCGTGTTTCCCCTAAAATAAGACAGTGTCTTATATTAATTTTTGCTCCCAAAGATTCCCTACGTCTTATTTTCGGGATATGTCTTATTTTTCCATGATGAATATGGCACTGGGGTATCAGGGTGGGGGGGGGGGGATCACTTAAAATTACAAAGGGGGGGATTAGAGGTGGGAATCAAAATGGCACAGGAAACCCCTTCTGATATTCCTGTGTCATTTTGATTGCCCCCTCTGATCCCCCCCCCTGTCAAGAGCTATCGTATCTTCAGGGGTGCCTTATATTTCAGCGTGAGCAAAAATGTAAGGGTGCTTTATTTTTAGAGGAAACAGTCTTATTTTTGGGTAAACAGGGTACCACACCAGTAGAAAAGGAGTACAAATTCTTGCAGGTGCACCACAAGATTTGTTGTTCTTTATTCCTGGAGTGGTAGTACAGAAGAGCAATAAGTGTAGCTGGCAGGGCGGCTCCGGAGAAGGCAGATCTATCACATCTTCCACATCTACCGTGGGCCTAAAATATTTGGTTGTTGGGCAAATTTGGCCTGCTGTCCAGAGTTTGACAACTATGCTATACATTCTGAGTAAGTAGACATCATTAAAGAAGAAGGGTTTAGGAGAATTCTCACAGCTTTGGCTTGTTGAACATACAGAGAGAGAGAGATTTTCTCTGTTCTCCTTCCCATTAACCAGCATTGTGAAACAACGTATTCTAAATTTGATGCATGTCCACACTACTGAAGAGTAGTTTATCAAGCTCTTTTATATGGGGAACACTGGTAAGCTTTGACGCATCCATTAAAAAAACTTATTTTGACATGATAAAAATTATATATGTACAGCCACAGCTTTTTGTTGTGTTTTGATCTGTGAAGATTGAAACATTTCAGGATTTTTCTGCTATCTGGGGTTTCATTGGGTTATTTTTTCAGCATAGGAAGAAAAGAAAATATTGCAACAAGAAAAGGTGACATTTTGACTCACTAAGCTGATAAAGTGGTGGAGAAGTGCTCCATACTCCTAAAAAATATACTTACATGCTGTTCCCTCACAGTGGCCATCTTTAGTTCTCTGTAACTGCCAGCATTGCGGCGTTTAATTAAATATAGTAATATGAATGTCCACCAGATGGTGTAATAGTTGTCAATGATGTTTACATATCTCTGTAGGCTTGTAGAGGGAGCCTGATGAAGTAATTAACCTCCTTGGCATTATTCCCAAACCCAGTACATACATAGTTTCTTAAAACAAGCTGTGCCCACGCCGGGATCGGAGCAAACATGCCAGTGCTGTGTGAGCCTGCAGCGATTCTGCAGTCATTGCTCATGCCGAAGGGGCCGTGTTCCTTCAAGAAGCGGGACAATTAAAATTTACTCATTACAGGTACTTTTTAAAATCTTTTTTTTAACAGATCGCCCATTTCATAGGATGTTTCATTGCCAGGTACATGGAGTGCATTAGGTGAGTTTAGGTGCACTTTTAATAAAAAAAAATGCCTCTATCTATGATGTTGTTAGAGATGTCCCTTTACTTCCTTGCCTGGGGTGAAAACCGTTTCAGAGTCAGGAATGGAAAGAATTCCACCAATGGAACCTCTGGCAGCAGTAAAACCTAACACAAGTTCTAATTCTTTACCACCATATACACAAAAAGAAAAGTTTTAGATTTGCCATAGATACAGTTTTTTAGTTCCTTTTAGCTCCCATCACTTCCAAAGTTTTGTCGTTACCCTCACCATGGTGTATATTGTTGTAGTAAGCCAGCTAACATACGATAGTATGATGGGCATCATACACAAAAGTAAGAATACTGTGACGGATAAAATTTTGTCTAACATTATTTGTTGTTGGTGACACAATTGCGCAGTTGGTAGCAGCTGGTGAAACATCAGTCATTTTCCTGCTTGACTTGTCTTCAACAATTTGTATATAAAGTAATTTAACCCTTCTTAAACTTACCAGCCGTGTTATTGTGTATATGTTGTCTTGCCTTAAAATATGAATGTATGGAAAGCTGACCAACTTATATTTATTAAGATGGACTCCAGAAAGACCAATGCAGTTTTATAAACAATAAAAATATCATTAAGTCTAGGACTCCACTACCTTTTTACCCGCCTTCAGCCTGCATGCCAATCGTGATGAAAATAAAGCCGCAACACCACTGGCCATTAAAAGTAACTGGGATCGCTATAGCCTGTGCACTCATTGTGTCATGCAGAACAAAGACAGTTTACCACGTTTTTATTTGCGTTAAGCACCTGGAACGCATGCTTGACGTGTATTGGCTGTGTGTTTGCCGGTTGGTTTTTGCATTACACTGATTACCTGCCCGTAACCCGGGTTCAAAGGGAGAAAACTTGAAGGAGAGCCCTAAAGCATATATAAATTCAATAAATCTATGTATTGTAGCTTTCCAATCCTTACCAGGTGAGTCGGCTAAATTAGGTTTAATTTTTTGATTGTTATTCTTTTGCTTTCACATGGTGAACTTGCCAAATAAGGCTTAGTTTCCACTTGTGTGGAAGCCGGCGGCACGGTTGCCGCCGCTAAGAACCGCATCTCATGAATGGCCGCGGAATGGCCGCAGTCAGTGCTGGGCGGCAGCGGAATCGCGCGGACCACCGCCTAAAAACTCGGTCGACCGAGTTTTTAGGCGCCCGTCCGTGCGATTTCGCGGACAGGGGACTAGCCCATTGAAAAGAATGGGCGCGGATGTATCCGCGCCGTTCACAACCGCGGGCTTCCACTTCAAGTGGAAACAAGCCCTAACACTGCCTGGTCGAAGGCAGATTGTTTTGTTGTACTGAATCTATGGCTAAGCAGCATTGTGTCCTATTAAAAATGGAAAGCCAAGCATGCCAGTGCCATAGGGCTTGTGCAGTAAATATGGATTAGTTTTTAGTCAGACTAGATGTGGTCACGCACGGTCTTAATCCAGGGGTGTCAAACTCAAATACACAGCAGGCCAAAAAAAATAGCAAGTTAAGACATGCTATTCAGTGGAAGCATACACAAAAGAGCATCAAATATATTATATTATATGTAAGGAATAAATATGGTGCACCTACGTATGCCTGAATAGTTTTGAGCTTGAATATTTGAATTGCAAATATATTTAACCAATATCGGCTATTGGAGAATTCACTAATTTCGTGAATATGACCGCGGATATTCGCAATGGCGAATATTCACGTTATTATGCATTGGGAAGCTTATGGCCATGCATTGCGATTTTATATTCGCAATGCAACAATAAATACCATGTGACCATTCATTGTAAAGGTAATTGCAATGCAGTTATAGTTGTGCATATATTTTTGCAATTCATGGTCATACGAATATCAAATATTAGTAGAATTATTTGTGAAATATCGCAAATTCGAATATTGCCTATGTCGGTCATCACTATGATTGAACAGTGAGTGAACATCAGCTGCCCACCCCTTTTTCTTATCAGTAAGTTCTTTTCCAGAAAATGCTTATTGTTTCTGTAACTAGAAATTTACCATTGGGTTTATTATAATTTATTAATTGTGTGGCATGTGGCTTCATATATATGACAGAATAGAGGGATAGATTTAAGTCACCACAAATAATGTGCTACCAAACTGATCATTCTAAAACTGATGCAAATAAAAGCGAGCAGTAAATATATTCATGTGATCAATAAAAATTAAATGTATTTTTATCAGTCATTCTCAAGTCAATCATCAGTAAAATTGAGGAGTTAATTCTATTTAACAATAGCCAACTGGTTGGTATGAGAAATGATCAAACAATCATATGTTTAACAGAACTTATCATCTACTACAATATGTCTTATCTAATAACAGTGTCATGAACTATTCTATTTGAGAGCTTGGCATTCAGTACAGCCATAAAGACCTAAGCCCTGGATATAGCTCATAGCAGAGATGTACCAGCCTTGCAGAAATATTTGCATTTTAATTTTAAAAGGACTGACCCTTGCCACTGCTTGCACAACAAACATGATGGTTTTCTATGCAAACTTTCTAGGCGATATGAAAAAGTCTGTCAATGAGCTTTGTATGTTTAATGTCTGTATAGAGTATAGGCAGTGATTTTACACTGCTATTGATACATGATTTACTAACAAGGGTTATTTCTTTCAAATCACTGCCTACAGCACACATCAAACTTAAACTCCAGTCAAAGTGCTTGTTTTTTTTTTTTATATTTCTAGTAAAAGTTACTGAAATGATATCTTTTTTGTTCCCTATATTCTTCTGGGCACCAAACCACATGATAACACTCAACAATGTGAATGTTGGCATAATAACAGATTGCATTAAATTGAATGAAAAATCTGTATTGCAGTGCAAGTAAGGTCCTTCTGACTGGGGGTGTCTGGACCACTTGACTTAATAAATGATAAACTATCCATTTACCTAGGCTTTTCTTCCTAAAATATTGTTCATTCTAACTTACAATCACCTTTGATTAATTAATTACAGTTTTTACTGTACTACTTTTAATAAACTTAAACCAGAGCGTACTTTCACAAAATCATCCATATGTAATAGAAAAACTGTCTGAATTGAGTATCATCCAGTCTTCTACAAGATCTAGTCAGGATCAGGATACTCAAAATCAGGATCCAAAAATTAAAAGACCATGGGTGACAACAATGTCAGTTAGTATGGAGAGCAGCTAGCAATCCCTGGTCTCTGTTACCAAAAAGGTGCTGTGGATGGTCATAGGCTCTTGTGAATACAAGTACATGATCCATTTTTTCCCTAGAACACATTGAGACATTGTGGGGTGGATTTTCTTTTTTTATTGCTTATATCCTTTTTGAAGTTGCAGTTCAAGCTTTGATAATATAAAAAAAGTTGTTTTTTGGCAATGAGAAGATTCCTTAACGACATGAATTGGGATAGTGATTGATTGCTGCTAAACTTCACAGCAATCCTAAAGCAGGGAACACACATATAGATATGGTGCTCACGGCCATCCCTGATTTTGTGCGGGACCAATCCATCCGGCTGGAAAACAGGGATATTGGACATGACTGTAAACCACAGTTGATGTCCACTGCTTTGCATAGGGACCACAGGTCTCCATGCAAAGCATTGTTGGAGCTGAAGACACAGCTCCAATATCGGGCATTGGCGTCATCGCACTGCGGCAGGGAACCTCGTATCGAGCCATGTTTTCCTTGCTTAAGTCATTCAATGAAGCTCCATGTACTTTACCACTTTACAGCTTCTGGCTAAGAGAACAATTTCCCCAACCATTTACCACAATGGGCAACCTATTCAACTTGATCATAAATGCTACCTTGCTTTTCTGAGCCCTACCTTGCCAGGGATGAGTCCTGTATGGTATATATGTGTCACCCATTTTCGGGCTGGGTCACCTTGAAGGTACCCCTTGGGATGCTGGAGAAGGGTAGGTTTTGGCTGGTCAGGTCAGGTGATCTCATCAGGGGGAACTCATGGTCTTGCTAAAAGACATGTCTATAAAGGACAAGCTGGATCGCTTTCCCCTGTGGACTACATGGACTGTTGATTGGGGACACATCATCAAGAACCTGTAAGACGCCTTTTTGGGGGTATCGGTTTTGGGGTTAAATATATATATATATACACACACTTTATATATATATACTGTATATTGTGCACTTCTTTATAAAAGACATCATTGCAAAAGCTAATGCCTCAGGCCTGGTTCACACCTATCCATTTATACTGCTTTAGGGAATATCCAAACACTGTGCATTCTATCCAATAGGCTTGTTCACATGAATATGCATATGAAGTAGATAGGTGTGAACGAGGCCTCATTTGGATGGGTGATGAACTGTATGTATGTGAATGTGTGTTTTGTGTGATGAAATCTATTTACCCTATCAATACTTTCTTTGACACATAACGCAAGTAGAGCAGTAAGCTTTAGTGTTAAAAACCCCAAAACACCACAAAGCACTGTCACGTCTGTGCTCCATGATGTCCATTAGTGCACCTATGCATCATTTATGAAGAAGAGCTGCATTTGGCCGGATAGATGACCAAAAGCTGTTGTGCAAGATGAAACATGTCCAAGACTCAAATCAGCACCTATATGAATGAGCTTGTCCTGTGTTCCTTCTCTTTAGCTGAACTGCATGTATGTTATGTGGCCTGTTTAGATGCAAGTAGTGCTTACTCGGGTTCTTCTTTAAGGTGTCCGGCTAAGCTATGCAATAAACATTGATATCTGGCTATGACGTATGGAGTTATTCAGCTAAAAAAAGACTTGTCTGTGGAAAACATTCTGCACGATGGATTCCTTCTCACTCCTACTCAAATACATTTGATACTACTAGTTAACCAGTGGCCTTTTAATCTGTTTGGCATGTTGACATTAAGCTGGAGAAAATAACACCAAGATTACATTTATAGTAAATTAATGTGAATTTTAATCAGCCTGTCTTTGTTCATTAAATAAACTGCTATAGTTCATAAAAGCCAGACTGCAAAATAAACAGAAATCCTAAAACAGCAAAGCTCCTCCTGATTTTGTGTAATGAAATGAGAAGAATACAGTTCCTCCAGGCCTTTGATATTTGTGTTTCTAATCCGGATTTTACCCCAGTTACTCTGAGTGATCCAATCTTTCTCCATAGGGAAGGAGCGCTATGTCTGACTGTCTTGTAGCTAGGAGATGGTAAATAGTATAAGGAGACATAGAGAATGCTGAGCTCAGTGACCAGAGGGTGAAATGCTGTCTTCATCAAGAAAGATCGGTGGTAGTATCAGCATCTTGGACTGAATACATTTATTCACATCATCAAGTCCCCATTCAGATTAACAGCATGCAAGCTAGAAATATCAACCCCTGTCACCACTTCAACACAAATACCTGATTAAGTAATTAGCAAAATACCTTGTGTACATGATATGAGGGTAGAACTAACATTAGAAAGATATCAGCGCACACAGGTCTCCAGATAAAATAGTAGTAAGGAACCCCCTAACAAAGCAAAATGGTAATACTTTAGAGCATTTTTATTAAACCATGAATCAGAAATATTAGAAAACAAAGGGAACACTCAATACTGCCACAAAAAAGGAAAGATAGTGAACAATATAAATAGCAGCAATTATTCCTCTGAGCGTTATGGCATCATTGGTTACATTGAATCTGCCGGGATTTAAAAAAAAGCATGCTACGGGCAAATACAGCATATTACAATGCCGAAGAGGCCCGGAAGAGATTGGTGGGTCTGCCTATACTTTCCATTGCCCTGGCATTGCCAAGGATAGGTAATTATCCCAAATAGTAATGGCAGAACATCGGCCAGGTCTGTTCGCGAACAGGAGGATCGGACCTGTTCGCAGGGAAATTCTAATTCCCTGCCTGTTCGTCTGAAATTTGAATCAGAAAAAAACAAAGTGACGTCACTGGTATCTGGAATACACATTTCTTGATTCCGATTACCGGACTGACGTCACTTCTGGTTTAAAGCCGTTCTTTTTTACTAAACCAGGTTCTCTACCTGGTCTCTAGTGAAAATATTCTTCCTCTGGCCAGATCTTTCTTCAGCCAAGAATAAGAATAATAATATACTTCGCCGGTGAACGTGGCAGGTCGAAACTGGTACTGTTCGCCGGGAGAAGAAAAGCAAACATTCTATGATGTGGACAGTTCAGCCATCACTATCCCCGAGTGTAGCTTTGGTGAGTTTGCAGGATCAGCACATTTAAACCGAGCTGCACTCAGGGTAAACACTCCGGAGGTTATATCTTTTAATAAATGTGACATTGGGCAAGAGAGCCCACTTTCTATATTGCAAGGAAAACAACTAGAAGCTATGGTTGCTTTTTATATTAAGTAACATAGGATTATAACAGAACACAACCCGAGAAACAAAAAGCAAGAGAAAAAATAAGAATGGAAAAAAAAGGGTAATGAAAACAAACGTACAATGACAGGTAGGGACCGGAGAATAGGGGAGGCAGGCATATGATGGTGTCCCATCTCATTGAAGACAGATATGGAGGACATATCTCAACTCCTCAGTACAGGGCCTGTATAAGGAGGAGACTGGTAATGTGCCTCAGGAGGGAGGTGACTTTTCTATTCTAAGGACTTGGTAATTCAATCAAAGCCAACCCTAGTTTTACAACAAAAGAAGAGACCATTTGTTGTGGAGATTTCCAATGAAAACATATGGTCCTCAATGAAGCCTGGTTCTCACCTATCTATTTAACATGCGTCACATGGGTTTTCATTGAAGACAAATATGGAGGACTTATCTCAATTTCCCATTACAAGGCCTATATATGAAGGAGACTCTCTGAGGGGAGAGATGACTTTTCTATTACAAGGACTTGGTAATGCAGTCAATGCCAAGAGACTTTATTTTAGGATCTCCAGTGAAAACATATGGTCCTAAGTGAAGAATTCTATTTAACATCCGTTAACATGCGCTTTCAGGTGAACAGATCATTTGATTATAATGTTCACTCTTTGGATTCTCACCATACATTGTTCAATGCACAAAAAAACTAATAGGTGTGGACCAAGTCTAAGTAAAACTAAACAAGGTAGATCAAAGAGGCTTGTACATAGAAAACTTAAAATTGGTTTAGGCTGGGTTCACACCTATCCATTGCAGTGCGACATATATTTGATCCATTTTATATCCATTCGTTTAACATCGATGTGTGCAAAAATGCATTACAACCCATGGTGGATGCATTTTCATGCGCTGCCATTGTAAATGAAAAAAATTGCAATGTAAAGCATTGGTGTAGGCTGGCCTATTGCATAGATTGTGTCTCTGCTTTTCACACATTTACACACATTGCACACATAACAAAGAATTTTCTCAAAATAAGAAGTTTATTAAAGCTAGCCATACACGTGTCAGATTCCATGTCCAATCGATTCATCATCCGATCGATTCCGGCGATTCTGCCGGGAATCGCAGGTGTGATCAATCGGCCAATTAAGAGTATCCATCGCTGCATACCACCTTGTCCGAGCAGATTCCGGCACGATTCCGGGACGATTCCGTGTCCGATTCCACCTCACAAATGGCAACTCCCCCTGATCTGTGCAGAATCGGATCAAAAAGACCAACATGTTGGTTCTCTGACGGATCCGATTCTGGGCCCCCGAACGATCGAACGTGATCGGACGGACAAGGTGGGCTGCACACGATTCCGGCACGATCGATTCACGTGCACGCGCCCGGAATCGATCGGCCCGGAATCCGGCCGGAATCCGACCCGTGTATGGGGGCCTTTAGACACATACAACTATTAATTCACAATCTTTAAAGGCTGTGTATTGCATGTGACAACTAAGAATAAAGTAAAGCCTTGGACATCATTCTGATGGTGTTGGGGTTTGGAGCACAAAGCCATCAAATTCTTCTGTTCTGCATACAAATGTCATTTTTTTCACATGAGCAGTTTGTTATTCTTTCATCATACGTTAAAGCAGAGAAAACGGTCCAGGCATGCATACAAATATTTACTGTAACAATAATAAGAGATCGCTAGCAGGAAGGGTTGTCTGAGGATACATAAATGGTAAGGATATAAACATGACTTGTATAATTCCATGTTCCAGGATTCTGAGCATATTCCTATTCTAGAGTTGAGAAGCATCATTAAATGTGAATACGTTTTTTAATATTAAATTGTATATTTATTATACTATTATACTAAGTCACCTTTTATAGATTTTCTATAAATTGCAGTGTTAATATATAATCAACTTCCCTTCAGTTCCTGTTTCAAAACACATCAGGAAGTGATGTGAAGAACATCGCTCTAAAGCAATCTTCAGGGAAATCCTGAAGTCTTAATACTCACCTTTTGTGTTTCAAGCAGCGAAACTCCAAATTATAGTAATGAAATGTAAAAAAACTGTAATGATTTTATCCCGAATGTTGCTCCTCACCTCTATTGCAGTTGAGCCATGGTGGAGGGCAAAACACAATATTTAATGCCAAGTGACAGCCATGAAAGACATAATCGCACTCTATATACAAAACCACTTAGACATATTTACCCTATTGTTAACTATTATATGATGGCCTATAGTGGCCACTCTTGGAATTGCAGTTAATGAACCCCTACAAGACTGACAGATAATTAAAATCTCTTTTGGAGTTCTATTCCATCATTGTGCTGGCTCACAGGAAGAAATTTAGTTTGTATATATATACAGTCAAGCCCATAATTGGCAAATTTTGACTTAAAATTACTTTTATTCATCCAGCTACCAAGTTAATTTTTGACGGGATATGACATAGGTGTCTCCCAAAAGATAATAAGACTACGTACAATAATCTTCTCGATAATAAATAGAAAAGCCTATAATTGCAGACCATTTTTTTGCATGTCTACACATGTATTTTTGCCCATTCATCTTTAGCAATGAGCTACAAACCTTTCAGGTTCTGCCATCACCTTCTTGCCATCACCCTGATCTTTAGCTCCTTCCACAGATTCTCAATTGGATTCAAGTCAGGACTCTGGCTGGGCCAGATGAGCATTTTCAAAGGCCAAGCAAGCTTTCGTCATCCTTATCTGGAGAAGTGGCGTCCTCCTTGGTCTGCATCCGTGGAACCCAACAGTGTGCAGTGTCCATTGGATTGTCTGCCGTAAGACATTGGCACGAGCAGAGCCCAGATTTACCAGAATGGCCTTGGTGGTGATTCTTTTTCACCTCTCTCATTATCCTCCTGGCCAGCACAGGTGTCACTTTTGGCTTTCGACCACGTCCTCTGAGATTTTCCACAGTGCAGAACATCTTGTATTTTTTAATAATACTTTGCACTTTAGCCACTGAAACTGGAAAACATTTAGAAATGGCCTTGTAGCTACAATGCACAGCCGGAGGTCCTCACTGAGCTTCTTTGTCTTAGCCATGACTTAGCTTGTCCACAAACCAACTGCAAAGAGCTGCTGTTTTTCACCTGTTAAGTTGATTAAAGCAACTGTTCCCAATTAATCAGGGTAATTAGGATACTTTAACTTGGACTATTTGGAATGGTATAGAACATTGGATTTTACCAAAGATTGTGACAGTTTGTGTATGAATAGTTTTGCACATGACACTTCTTGCTCAAATGTAAATAAAAGCTGAGAAATGTTTTTTTTCCACAAAAATGCCTTTTGTGCATTATCTTTTGGGAGACACCAAAAATAACTTGCTGGTTGAATAAAAGTAACTTTAAGTAAACATTTGCCAGGGGTATGAATAATTATGGCCTCGACTGTATATATGCATATACCCTGTGCACTTTTGGAAGCCTGCAGAAAACTATAAGATGGTAGATGTAAGACAAGTAAGACCAATCACTCTACACAAGAGGGGAAAGAAAGCAGGATTGATCTGTCTTCATTACAAGAAACTCTGGCATGGAGGCACATTTCGAGCTTCATTATTGCACAGAAGTAAAAAAAAGTACAAATAGCGCACAAAATAGAATGAAAAATACGCATCACTTGTATGTTTATACAATAAAAATATAGACTGATTAAAGTGTTATCCACAATAAAGGAACCTCTGGTATATATATATGAATAAAAACAAGTGGATAGGAAGGGGTGTCTGAGATTTATAATAACAGGCTAGAATAACTAGTTATTTTGCAGCTATTCATTTTCAACTGCGCATATGAAGTCATGGTTATACTGACCAGCGGGTAGGTAATTTTGTGGCAGTTTAGTGGCTTTCATTCCCAACCACAATCATATGGGCTGGAGATGCCTTGTAACCACCTAAATGCAAACATTTCCACAAGTTGCTCCAGTTTGTATGGTGTGATTACTGGTAGCCACAAAATGCCTTTAAAAAGCAATAAAATTGCCAAATGATGTTAACTCTCTGAGGATTTTGTGAGGAATATTTTACTCACTAGTTCTATACCTATTAATCCCTGCAGTGCACAAGTAACCTCTCAGCTGTTACTCACTATAATGTTTGCCCTTCCATAATGCAGTCTTAAAGTCAAATAAACAATATTCAAAGCAATTGAATTACATTTTAATTTTATTTATTATAAATTTATTTATTTATTTTGTATGTAACTGTTTACTCAAGTGGTGTGACAAAGGTTCTGAGGCAGTTGCGTAGTCTGCCAGATTGCAGTTGGCTGATACCAAATGCTTTGTATCTCTGGAACAAATTTGAGTATTTTCAATATTACACTCTCAGTTTTGATAGATAGAAGGGGTTGGTGTTTGTGAAGTGATAGTATTTTGACATTTTTTGTATCTCACCCATTACAACCCACCCATTTCTGTTGTAAAAGTGAAAGTGGTTGCAATAGACTATGACTTGCTATAAGGTCAGCAGTATCGGTCCAGCTCAGGCCATATTATTTCTTCACTTGTCTGTTCTTTTGTAACTATATACATCATATAAGGGATGCCCACTCCTTTTTGGCTTATGAACTACTTTTTTTAATGACTAGGCCAAAATCATCTACCAGCCATAGCTTAGTTCTTTAAACAATGGTATAAATATATAGCTTGTACACTCTCCCCAGCCGAGATACAAGAGATCATTGTCCTCTTCCAGTATACATTACAACATAGCATTGTTCATTAGTGTGGCTCATCTCAAAATAACCTGATATGATATTCTGACCTACCACTTGGGCTTTTCTGCCATTACTATTGTAATCTCTTGTAAACTCTTTTGAGGTACTGTAAGTGTTCCTACTTACTAAATAATTATACCTGCTCAGCTCTTGTGACAATAAAAGTTGTAATTCCCTGTGCTTCCCCCATGTTGCGTTATAATCCCGCCAAAAGATGCAGCAATTGTGTTTGCATAGAAATGTGCCTTTTGGGGCTTGTGTCCACTGCTTCTTTTTACCCTGATGAATAGGACAGTGTCCACTCAGCGTTATCTAAGCGGTGCAGTGCTCAAAATGTGTCTTTGTTATGTTAATTAATAGGGAACAAACTGCCCACAAGTGGCAGGAAATCTGCTCTAGAGTAAGTCACTGTGTGTCTGTTTTCCTTGCGCTGGACACTGGTTGTGGACAGTGGACACATGGCCTAAAGCTGTTATTCTCTACACTACACTGTAAAAACACAGTTGAATGTATTATAATATTTTTTTTAAAGCCCACATGGCCTAAATCTGAGGCAGAGGAGACACTAGTCACTGATATATTTACTTAGTATAATTTTGCCCAGTCAGCAGTGTGGATGGGACTTATGTTGTTTCTGTTCAGGGGGCAGCATACATTTAGCAGTTTTCACGCCTTCTGTTCCACATTCATGACAGAAAGCTAACAGAGCTAGGAGCTCACATCACTGTTCTGCACAGGGATACTCTGGTCAGTTAACGTTACATTTTAAAATGAATCTGGACACTGACAGATCTGCCACTGACAGGTTACTTTCTCTAATTAGTGAACCGCTAAATGTCAGCGTCCTTTTTTGTTTGGCGATGGATTCTTTTTTACCACAAGGAATATTGCAGCATGGAAATAAAGTATTTGCCATCATATAAAGATTTAATCTAGATTCAGATTATTTCCCCAACATTTGTTTCTTATTCTTTAAGGCTGCCCTGCCCTAAGCATGTTGTCTTCTATAGAGTAGGACTTATATAGTGTAGGACTTCTTGCTTTTTTTGGGTTTCCAGGCAAAGCTCGGCTGAGGAGGAGGAGCCGGGGAGAGAAAGTTCTGCTCTCCCCAGCTTCTTCGATTTCTGACAGCAAACCTGTCCTCTGCAGCCAGGGTTCCCCCCAATACTGACTTACCATGCCTGCTCTTTGTGGAGGTGGCAATCCTGGTAGAGGCAGGACATCAATGTGGAACCTCTTTCAAAAAGGTTGAGCAAGCAGTACAATAGTGAATCTTACTCCAGGTCCCTGAGACAGAACAGTCAGAGGCAGCGGTGCTTTATGTCTCTCCCAGAGTTGAAAAAAACATCTTCCCTAAATGCATTTATCCTTGTAACTTAGCCAGTGCTTATAATAAACCTGATATGAATAACATACAATATAAAGGGTTGGAATAGAAATGTGGTCTGTATAGAAGCTCGAACTTTATGCGTGATGTATGAAAGGTAATAAATATATGTTCTTTTGAGGTCTGCATAGTATTATAATAAAAAGGTACAAAGTGCATCAGAGACAATGTTATTATAAAGCATATTACAGGAATGATCTGCTCTAGTACTTAAACTGCCAAGACCTATTTATTTCAGTGATTTAGAAAAGTGTTTGTAATAATGCTCTGGAATCCATTTATGCTACTTTGGTATGCTATGTCAAAGGCATACTAAGTCCGAATGGTAACAGTGTAAGTCACAGCGATCACAGAAGACCAACTCTTTAAAGTGTCAGTAAACCCAACTGCCAACCTCTTGCCATATGCGCTGAAAAGTCTAACACACAATAATCCACCCCTAAATCACAATAATGGATGTCACATACTATATATTGGTGTAATATATTTTATGGCCAGATTCTCGCTGCCCAGAAGCCACAGACTGTGAGTGAGACACATGTTTATCGCCCATAGCCCTGGAACCATGTTTATGAAAATGGCCTTACTACACCCAAAGAAAACCTCTTTTACTATGCACACTGCCAGGTACTATGCTGGGAAATATGCTTTTTTAATGTATTGCTGTATGCAGGGCTGGCTGTGTAGTTCCAATACTTGCAAATTCCAGCCCTTTTAAAAAACGAGTTCTTTTACTTGATACACAATGCATTCCCAAAACCATAGAAATCTTCTTCATTCACACTGTTTTGTGCTGTATTGTGGCTGTGGGAAATCAGTAGTCTAGAAACACAACAAATGAGTGAAAACAAGTATTTTGTAGGATCAACCATACGTACAACCATCATTTGTAGGACCAACCATACTTTTAGCCAACAAGATGTTGATTTACAATTTTCTTTTATGACTATTGGTTGCATGTCTTATTACATACCGTAACTAATGTGTAACTCTAACATCTTAGTTAATTGAGCTTTTGGATTGATTATAATCCTTACAGCTAGCCATACACCTGTCGCAATGATCGATCGGTGAGATCGATCGATCAGGAACCAATTCCTGCCCACTGGTACGATTGACCAAAAAAAAAAAAAGAATGCAAAAAGAAGAAGTTGATCGCAAATATTAGAATCGCTATTTTTTTCAAATATCGACACTTTATCTAAATAATCACATATATTCAAGATTTTTACATCAGAAGTGTTGATCACGGATCGCGCAAATATCAGCACCTTTTATAGAGAGAGTCTTTTTCGCAATGAAGTTAGCAATGACTTCAGATTGTGAATTTGCGAATTTGATGTGAATACGAATATTGCTTATGCTGCTTATCACTAAATTGAAGGCGATCAGTCCTGTAGGTTTTTTTTGGTTGGTCGCTCAGCAATCATTGTATTGCTAGCGGTGACCCTCGATTGATTCCTGTTGAGTAGTGCAGTATATACAAGCACTTCAGATACTTCACCCTGACATTATTTCTGATCGAATGAGTTCGATGAATCTAACCTTTTTTGGAGCCAGCAATCGTTTCTGGGCAGAGATTCGCGACAAATCTATAAACCAAGATGGTGTGCACTTCAATTTCTTTGCAATCAATCGCCGATTATTCGATCGCATGTTCTAGTCGGATCAAGAGACAGTTGCAAATAAATCGACCCGTCTATGACTACCTTATTTTAGATTGTGAGCTTCTCTGAGATACAGTTAGTGACATGACTATATATGCTCTGTAAAGCGCTGTGTAATATGTCTCCGCTATATAAATACAAGATAATAATAATATATGAAATGTATTGCACACCCAGCTGGGAAACCTGTCCAACATTCATGTCTATAGTAACAATTATATACAAAATACAAGCCATTGCATCAACTGGAAATTTTTGACATAGAACATATGAGACAGTAAGTACAAATGATACCATGTCCACATTCATTACCAGCTACTATTCCTTATGACTAGTGATGGACGAACATCAGCTGTGGCTGTTCGCGTACAGGTGAATCTAACTTCTGCAAATACCTGCCGCGAACGGCGAACCTCCATTGACTTTAATGGTGGGCGAACTTCTCAGACCGTTATATCATATTTGTAGCCAAAATACCAATAAAAAAAGTCAAAAGGGTG
>CM070032.1:164505034-164521260 GCA_036250615.1 Ptychadena robeensis
TAAAATCAGCACAGAGCACTGTGTTGACATTGGCGCAGTGTTTGGGTGCATTGACGCACGCATAGAAAATTATTGAGTCAGATGAAACGCAATGGTATGCGTTGTTCAATGCCTTGATCAATCCGTTCATGGTAAAAAAAAAAAAAATGGATACGTCACAAAGGCATCTCTAATCGCATGCCTGATGGATCCCTAATGCTTCCTAAGTTATAGTTATAAAATATTTTGTTTCATGTTTATGTTGTGTCATAAAGGATCTGTATTTTAATAAAAAAACTTTGATACAAAAAAACATAAAACATTTTAACGATTAGTAAGAATAATCACTAAATCTAAAGTTAAACGAAATCTACATTCATTTCTTTCTCTTAAGCAAAGGTTTTACCTAATCCCTAAATGAAGTAAAGCAGCTTAAACTAAGAATAGGTCTTATTAGACATTAATGACATAACCACATGCAAATTATCAGTAAAAAGTGGAGTTACAAAGTAAGTTTGATCAGTGTTTTGTCTATTTACATTTCCGAAGTGTCTAGCGGTGATTACTGGTTAAGCCTGACCATAGTCATTACACATTCTGGTGTCCACTATAAAGAGGTTAAGAGAAATCGGAAGCACGCAGTAATAATTAAATAAGGTGCAGATCACTGCAGGATTCATTTAGGTGATTAGTAAGGTTAAAGTTCCTCCATCTGCAGGGGACAGATCTAGATTTTTGGGCAGACTTTTCCCCAACCAAATGTCATACATTAATACTATTAGACACAACTGGAGCACTGTTTCTTTCTGGTTCAGGTGTTGGGAATTAAAATAAAGATATAGGGATAAAGGTTAATCCATAAAAAGAGGAGAGCAGAGCAGTGGGATTGGTCAGACTTGCACTGTCTTCCGCTCATTTCTTTCAGACAGCAGCATTTGGTCTTAAGTAAGAGTTCCCTCTGCACAAACCTCACAGATGAGGGTCTAAAGAAGGCATTAACTGCCCACTCAAAGGCTTTGTGATTATCCTTGAGGTCACACCACAATCTCTCTGCCTTTTGACCCAGGAGGGCATTATGTATGTCCAGGCAGTCAGAATGTACTAAAAGACAATAAATGTATTTTAAAGGTATTAACACATATGGCAAACATAATCCCTTTTGCATTGAAATACTCTGCTGGACTAGACTTCCATAAGCCCATTACGGCTGGTCAAGCTTCTACTACTAAAGTGTATTTGTACGTCATTGGTATTATAAATGACATGTGTCCGTATATAGAGAAGAAATGATTACTATCTAAATCTCAAATTGACTATGTAAGTGTCTGGGATATTCCATTCTTTAATTCTGCTTTAAAGACTCTAGCAAAGAATGTGACAGAATAGCTATATACATCTTGTACTATGTTTAAAGTCCAAATGTGTTTTTCTATAGTTAATGGCTTCATGTAAAGTATTATAGTCCCAGACCAATTTCTACATACGAATGGAAAACTGTCAGATATAAGTTTACCATCATTGTGACTTAATTCCATCATTTTTTTAAACTGATATATCTGATCTGAAATAAACATTTGGAAAAATGTTTTATTAGACAGAATTATATCTCTTTTATGTTTTGCATGCATGAGGTTTTCTTTTTTTTTACCACATTAAAGATACCACCTTCTCTTTACCATGGACATCAATCTCTTTGGTTCTTTTGCACGGCCTACAAGAAGCCCTGTCCCTAAATATAGCCATGCATGAGACGATTCTGTCTCGATAGATGAGGGATCGACTCCAGTGGGATGACGTCATCCCGCTGCAGCCAGCCTCTCAGCTGATCTGTGGTCACCCTTTGTGTGTCCTGTACCTAAAAAGTAGCCATACGCAAGACGATTCTGTCTTGATAGATGAGGGATCGACTTCAGTGGGATGACGTCATCCTGCTGCAGCTGGCCTCTCAGCTGATCTGCCGTCACCCTTTGTGTGTCCTGTACCTAAAAAGTAGCCATACGCAAGACGATTCTGCCTCAATAGATGAGGAATCGACTTCAGCAGGATGACGTCATACTGCTGCAGCTGGCCTCTCAGCTGATCGTCTGCCGTCCCCATTCAAAGTAATAAGATTGGCCGGGAATTTACTGGCATGTCAGATCCGACATGTGGGAGATTCCTGGTCTACCTCACCAGGTGGGGCCACCCAATTTTGGTCCGAGAGACTGGCAGGCGATAGGCGGGAGTGCGTACGCCGGTCGATCAGCCGAAAGGACGTGATAGCACTAACATGCTTATGACGCCAAGTTGAGATAAGGCCTCATACTATACCAGTTGATATGCCTTTAGGAGACCAAAGCCCATTTAAGCAGAATGATATCATAATCATTTAAATTAGGAAAGCATTGTATAGTTTTGGCAGACTGAATTATATTCTACAAGGTGTTTAATTATTCTTTGTCACAAGACATGTGTATAAGTCATTGGAAGGTAATGCTCCAATGCTACTTGCATACAGTATAAGTTAAATAGTCATCAATAGCCATATATGCTGAACTTTTTTGTCAACCTAAAAATTGAGTACTGTGTGTAATATAGTAAAAATAACTTTGTCTGCCTACTAAAAGTGAACTTTAGGAAAACCCTCAGAAAATCCTTTGCAGTTGGGCTACACACAGACTCACTGTTGTTTAGATACAGGGGGACCATAATGAGAATGTTTCATACCTTACTCTTTGCACAGTGGTGTTCTTGCACCACACTTCTCTGGGCTTTGGAAGAACTCCAATTCTTTTTTTCAATGCAGGACTTTAAAGAAATTTTAAGGAGGTAAAGATAGGGCAAGATAAGGAATGACATACCTGCTGTCCAACTATTTCCCATCTTCACCAAGGAGTATGGGACCAGGGGACCTAAACAGCACAAATTATTAAAGGGTCAGATTACTGTTTTTTTTTTCATATATCTTAATTTTTCGAATAAACAATAACAATGGCACATATAACATTATACAATATCCATGGAATTTGTATGACATATTCACATTACAGCAGTAAGTTTTGTCAAGGCATCATGGTCCATGGACACCCTTTTCACCGTTTGGTTCTCCGGATTCCTTGTTGGCAGACGCAATGGTCCTATAGTGCCATCAATAAAACAAATTCCAACAAAACAAAACAGAACAAACCTAAACTATTAAAACAAGTCAAACAATCATCTGCGAGTCCCCCCCCCCTGGTGTAGCCAACATCGGTCACCTTAAAGCTTTGGCAATGGCCAAGTGCATTAGGCCGTCACCCCACGTTACTTCCTGAAGCAAGAGGGGTAGTGTTCCTGGGCCCAAGCCTAAAGCATTCCAAGGCATGACTGATGGAAACCTTGTGTACACCTGCAATCTCAGCAGTTCCGTTAGCTACTCATAGATCCCTGTGCCACCCCCGCCGTGGTCCCACGACTAGGGACAATTTCCAAGAGACCCAGGGTTCCCCGAAGTTGTTCCATAGCATACCAGGAGGTATGCTGGAACATTTGCATAACCGCTCCTCAGATCACTGTTAAAACAGATTGTATTCACACTTCTAAATGTCGTAGAAGTATATCATGCAAATCATGTCAATAAAATACAAAGTGCTCAAGTGCTTGCAGCAGATGCACATAGGTCCTAGGTGCCCAACCTGAGGCCCGGGGGCCGCATGCGGCCCTTTGGGCATTGTTTGGCGGCCCCACTCAGTCCTCCATATGCGGCCCGAAAACCTAACTGTTAATGCATAGGGCATAGCAACTCACCTGACCCAGCTTTCCTAATCAACTTTGGTGGTCCTACATCAGTTAAATAGTTAATGTTGATAGGGGAAACCAGGTCTTCATATGAGTGCTGCACCCAGGGGCAGGATGGGGGTGGGTGCTGTCGGGTTTTGACTGCCTATTGGGATCTGGTCCACCGCCTGCTAACATATGTATATTGGGAAGGTCTGGATTGATGCTATGTGCGGCCCTTGAGTGATGCCGAGGGACGCACTTGTGGCCCTCCATATCAACTCAGTTGCCCACCACTGACATAGGTATTGCTCATAAAATATTTAACCAATCTTTCAGCTGATGATGTCTTGAAGTGTTTCGCCTTTTATGGCTTCCTCTGGAGATATAGTTATGTCACTGCTGAAATTGATTAATGGTATAAAATATAAGTAACCGTACAGTGTGTATCTGTACATGTATACAATGTCTAACTAATGAATACTTACAAAAAGGTTATAACTAGCACAGTCAATGATTCATACAGCATGACATCCTAGAAACAGATTTCAGGATGGAGAACCCAGGGAAGGGAAATTTCCCTAGTGATTTTAGAGAAGAGGGATAATGGGGTATCCAACAGCAAGGCTAGGGCAAGTATCACTCTTTGCATAACCCCATCACAGGTTAACCATACCGCAGAGGACATTTGTTAACAATAACACACTGGGGTAACATAAACCAGATTAATAATTAGGAATATAACATTGTCTCACCTATTTCAGATATGTGATATTTTCTTTGTAAGATAACCATGCCATATGTTACTAATGATGGAAGAACATATCGCTTTGCCACCCAGACATTCATCCAAACGTGTATGAACAAGAATCTACACAGATGATGTCAGGGATTAAAACATCAATCGGGAGATGTACTGACCTCTTGGAAAAAAAATTAGCATTATTAAATAATAATGGAAACATTTACAAAGGAAACAGACCTAACGTGATATATATCTTTTCCATATGGCATATATGTTGTCTGCAAGTTATTTTACATTTCTGCTTTTTGTTTCTTTATGTTCACTGTTGATCTTGCTATTTAACACCCAAACTGCTAGAAGGCAAGAGCAATCCAATCCAGACCAGGGACTAGGACACCCTTTTATTAAATGTCCATTTATATTTACAAAAGAATGAACTATGTAGGGACAATTTTAGCAAACTTCCTCCGGTTGAATGTTAAAAACATCAGCTTAGCTAATATCGAATGCAATAAGTTAAATTACAAATGTGTTGTTTTTAAGAGAGAATAGCAAAAGCTGTTTAGATTTGGCTGTTTCTCTGTAATGAAAACTTTTTATGTGGCATTACAAAGACGAAACAATGATGATTTTTTTTAGCTTGTGGGATAATTTAAGGTTGCGCCATTGAACTTGCCAAGCTGACCATACAGATATAGGGAATGCTGGTAGTCTGTGTAAACTAGGTCCGAGCTATGATCCATATTCAGGGGGAAATCTCATATTAATATTTAAACATAGGATGATGGCTGAAAATAAAAGCATGTTCTACTCTCCCAATAATCATTTCTTACAGCTACGAATATGTAAAAAGGTGCTTAGATGCTGGCATGTACAAAATTCTAAGTTTCTAAATATCCATGATATCTGACAGCTGAAATCTCTAAAACTGGGCATAGATTTCCCAGTAATCGATCTTTTAAATGATCGTGCATGCGATTCCGGAATAGATTCCAATTACAGAATCTATCGCACACAGCACCATATGACGTCTTCGATGCCTGGTCAATTCCTTCCTGTAATCGATTGATCATGGATCGTGCCATCTCCAGCTCACAGCTGTTTTAATCTGAAATAATGTAATGTGGGTTGAACGCCAATAGGTGGATCCATAGGAACGATCGCAACTTAATTTTACAGACATGTCCGATTCCTGCACGATCAATTTTTCATACGATTTAGGGTCAAATCAATCTATTGATCAATTTGTGATCGATCGATCGCGGCGATCGATTCTGGTGATTGATCTGATCTCACAGGAGTCGGACGGAAAATCTAGACGTCTCTGCCCAGCTTAACATAGATGTTGACTTATTATTATTATTTATTTAAATAGCGCCAACATATTACGCAGCGCTGTACAATACATTAGAGTGGAGATACAACACAGGATAGTACACACAGGTACAGGGTATGACACAGGAGGAGTAGAGGACCCTGCCCGGACGGGCTTAAAATCTAATAGACTCCAATTAAATGAATGCCTGGGGTGGCTGAAAGTACCTGCCGACCAAAAACAATTATGTATGGTTATCTTTATGTATGTATTTATGTATGTATGTATGTATGTATGTATTTTCATGTATGTATTTATGTATATGTGTGTATCTTTGTTAATAGATGAACCTTAAAAAGTGCACTTTAAAGTTGTCCACACGTGGAATGAACAGGAATTGTAATAGCATACCGTGCATACTGAATGTTAGGGTTAAATTCATGGCCTGTGAAGAAAAAAAAATGCAAAATAGCTATTACCATGGTAAGATGTTATTTCAGGAAACCTGCACAATTTTTACCCTCTTCCTATGGAAAACATTAAGAAATACACAGCATTGTGGTATTTGTCCAGTCTAGAGAAGAATTCTTTAGACACGTAGGGTAATTGAGTACTGGCAAGGATCCTGAAGCTTTGAGGGCAATACATCTACACTGCTCAGACAGCTAGACTTATTTTTCTTACTGCACAGCATGCAAAAAAAGATCTATGAATAGTGACACAATCCTGAAGACTTTTTCTGTGTGTGAGTCTGACCTCACCACAGGGGGACCAACCCATTGTCAACACATCCAAACCTGATATATCTTGTATACACCCAACTTCTCTTTGCCTTTTTGCCCCCTCCCCCATGCACCATAGCAGCCATGTGTTATGCTTTGGCTATAGCCACTGTAAAATTACCTTTACAACACCTGTCAATTCCTAATTTTTTTGTATGACGCTATAAATTAGGCACTGGATTTGCAACCTAGTAAGACCTTTTGAACCCCAAGAGACTAGGAAACTCAAAAATGTGTATGATATAAAAGAATTTTACATTTTCTCATCTTTTCTTTAAACATGTCTAAAAAATGAATTTGAGCATTATAATTGAACCTTACTCCAAATTCTTATCTAATCAAGACAGGGATAGAGCATACTACTCTCCCCAAAGGAAAGAGACCTCTAAACTAGACAGACATTCAAAGCCTTCACTACTCTATCAAATTGAGGTTTGGCTGATATTCCTATTTAGGTTCTATTGAAAAGGCAATTATGTATTTGGAAGACCAAATTTGACTTGGATAAAGCTAGTTTGCTCCTTGTATGAATTTCATGCAGCATAAGTTTCTCATAGGGGCATCACCTGCAGGGAACTTATACTTGCGCTACACTATATCTTGCTTTAAAAATAACAGGGAACTGTAATGTTCCTAGACACACTATTCCTACACTAGATATCCTGTTATCCAGAAAACAAGCCAAGGATCATACATAAAAGGTCAGTCCAGTAAAGTACAGTACAGAGGAATAAGGCAGGAGGTGTGGTCAAGGACAATCCAAAGTCAGGGCAGGTTGAATTCCAGCAATGTCAGAATTTAGGATGGATCACTGTTGGCAACAAAGACACTTACAAAAAGGCAGGTAAATCAAACACAGATGTACACCCAAGAACACTGCTATACAGAAGCTACAATGGGCAATAGTGTGTATGACAGATACTCATTAAATGGGTAAAATGACCAATCACATTGTTTCACCTGACGCTATAAGATTGGTACACTATAAGCTGATTGAGACACAAGAAATTCAAACTGAACATGTCCTACCCTGTGGGGAGGCAGCAGGGCCCTTGGCTGAGACGCACAGAGACGCTAGGGATGAGGATCTCTCTTCATGAGTGGGGAGGCAGGTCTTCGGCCATGCTGTCTGCTGTGCGCACTTTCTGTGATCCCCAGGGTCAAATAATAATGGTGCTGGATCACCAGCGGGGTAAGTACCTTACATGTTTTAGGTGGGAGGAGTCCTCTTCCATTGGTTTGTTCACAAACATGGAAATTTTAATATCTGCACAGAGGTCAAGAGCTACACTGCAAACTTTCTCTATACACATTTCATAGGACAAAGTCAGCTGAACATACTTGGCTTGGTAATACATTAAGACGTGATCCTAAAATGCCCAGATGGCAGCATTGAAGTCAGATCCACATAGTCCTTGCCATATCTCTGTATGTACGTCAGAACTTCTTAGTATTTAAGATGCAACTACTTCCAGAGAATTTGTATACGATAGCAAACCTCTAGACTCATGGGATAGTGACCACACCTCTGTGATATACAATAAATGGTTGATGGATATTCCTCTACAAGGCATTGCAATTAAATGATTTACCTCTGAGCTTACCATGACATTGTTTACACGTGAACCGATTAAAGTTTATATATGACACAAGTAACGTTTGGCAAATTACCAAGACTGAGAAATGTAAATTATTTCCATTCTCTTTCCCTGTCTCAGATGTAGGTAATCTGTTGATCATACCTCAGACTCGGCTCCAAAGCGGGTTTAGATTTCCCTCCTTTCAGATATATGAGTCCGGGTAAAAATAATACAAGCAAATATAAATGTACAGCATTCCTGGAATCAGTGTCATGCTTGCCCTAACTCTGAGCGGCACATGAAAGAACTTCTGACACATACACAGGTTTAGCCGTCCAAAAATATCTTCATATACGATATGTGAAAAAGGGTATGCTATGGCACATGCTTTCATTTGTTAATAAGACTTCATAAATATGATAAATACAGAAGGTTAAATATCTGTCTTAAGCTGTGGAGCTCAATTTGCAGGGTCAACGAACTTTACTAATCTTAGAGGCCATTTAATTGTGATTAGCTGCTTGAGATACCATGGGGCTATAAGGTAAACTATGGGTTGTGCCGGCAAGCTGCAGTGACAGTGATTCCAGGCTTAATAGCACAAGAAAACCCCTCATTATAGCTTGAATAATCACAAATAATTACATTTTTTATTTGCACTAGATGTACTTTTTAACTGCTCTGCTGCAATGACCCACAAATGATTAGATTAACATAGTCTGCCATTCAGCACAATAGTAAATAGACCAGGGGAGGACCAGGCCAATACTACGCTAAATAAATAAGTAGGGTTGGTGGCCCTCAGTAGGCATATTTCCTCATTCATATGGTGGACATAAAGCTATTTGCTCCCCTTCAGATGAGTTATCACACCACCAGGCACAATAAAAATGATGCTATGGGTTGGAGGCGCCACGAACCTTTTGCACGGCACTCAGTGATGATTTTGGTAATGGTAATGGGGTCAACTGAGGTGGAGGGGAGGAATGTAAATATAACGCACTGACTGTAATAAGATGTTGTACAACTATCTACACATGTTTGTAATTATCATCTTTTTGCCCATGGGCTATGGTGTATTCACCCATGATCATTAATGAGAATGTGACAATGTATTCTGACATGTTTGAAATATGTTGACTCCTATACATACTTTTAACTTTTCTGTAAGTCACCAGTCCTTGTGGTACCACCGATTCTAGAACATCTGTTGGGTGTTTCCCCCCCTGATGATCAGGGGATTCCACATCTAGTGGTGTTAATGCGTGACTGCAAGGGTTCCTCAAAACTCGGTTTCAGATCCAGTGGTACCTGGTTCTTGTGTGACAACAATAGCCATTGCACATATGGTCACTGATACTACTGTAATATAGGGGGTTGATTGTATGTGGGGTTTTTTTTTTACTTTTTCTAATATATGTCAATAAAAAACAATGTTTTACTAATATCAACTCTGGTTGGAATCTTAGGCCTATTTAATGTCCCAGTTGCTAGCCACCTTTTCGACTTAGCTCACCACTAATGTCCTGTGTTTTGTATGCTATGATTATCCTATGGAATGAGGCCACTTTTGGGTATAGTGCATTCTTTTGCATATTTTGAAATACACTTGCCTTTAAAACAAATAAAAGGTTTTGCAGCAATGATGCAGCCCCAAGACTTAACATGGGGCGAATTATTTATGAAAACATCATCTGCAAGGCTATAAATAGCAGTTGAATTGCTACCTATTGACCAATGACTACCTCCATGTATAGATATTTAAGTAAGCTGTGGACCACAGCTGAGCAGCCAGTCTATATTAGTTTTGTCCTTTGATGTGTTGTTCATTGTAGGCTAGTGATATTGCCAAATTATTGATAGACATCATTGCTTACTGTTTGATACGGTTTCAGTTTTGCTCATCTTAAACATTACTTGATTATTTGGATTTTAGTCAGGTGTATAAATCAGTTATTATTCTGTGTTATCCGTTAGATCAGAGCACTGCCATGAGTGGCAAAACTTTCTTTAACAATAACTGTTTATTTCTAATTTATTTATGTTTAAGTTCATGGAGTCCACCGTCACCAATGTCAATATGGTTATAATTGTTAGGCCCATAGGTGGATATTCCTTGTGAACGTCTAGCCCTCTGATATTGATTTTTACTTCATAATGTTTAACATTTAAACACATTTTTAATTATTTGGGATTGGATAATTTTTTCTGCATGAATGGTTCACTAGTATCCAGAATTAAATATATAGGGGACAGTGATGTCATGATTCAGTGGAGTCATTTTGATTATTTATTTTCAGGGTGAACGATCCACATTGCACTTTTTTATTTTAGACAATATCTCCTGAGGAAGCCCCATCAAAGAGGGCAAAAGCGTCAAAAGTTACTAATTTGATTTACTTTTTCATTGTTGGTTAAGGCAACTTGTGGTGAAAAATGTTTATGTCATGTATATATGTGATATTTCATATTCATATTTTTAACCCAATCTTACTTAAATTATATTTTTATTTATTTATTGTCATAGATTATTGTGGCTTGAAAGTTCCTGGGGCTAGCCACCCTATGTGTGGGTCAGGATTGCCCGACCTACCAATAGTATAAAGCTGGCCATACACCTTTAGATCTCTCTGATATCCTTTAGATCTACCAAGAACTGTGTAGTGCCGGGTCCTTTGCGACTGAACACAGGTAGACTTGATTGTTTAAAAAGTCCCTCATATAACATGGTTTTGGTAACACAAAAGGAGATCTAAAGGAAATCTGAAAGAGAAATATAAAGGTGTATGGGGACCCTTATGCTTCACCACAAATGATGCCTGTAGATGTGTAACAATAAACCTTGTTCTTTAGTCTAACTCCCTATCCAATGTCCATCAATCAATGCATAACCATTTTTTAGCCCTTATATATGTGTCCTTATACCTATGTAGTCAAAAAAGCAAAGATATATTTAAAATATTTTGACTTCTTATCAGACTTTGGGGATAACTTATGTACCTACACTCATCAATAGGTCAACCGTCACTTATCTACCATACCCTAAACCAAACTGAGGTTCTCTTGAGAACACAAAATGTGTAGCTATTATGTACACAATGTACCTTGTTCAGTTAGAGGATTTGCTAAATGACTCACACACTCATTACTGAACCCTGTTCACCAGAAACCAGCCTCCCAACTTCAACCTGCAAATTTGTATTCAATTTGTCACTATTGTCTAATGTAGTTTGTCTTCAAACAATACCAGTATTGAGTGTTATTTTGGTGGAAATGCAAGATGTTATATTTTAAGAATGTAAATAACTTCACACATACATGCAGACTTTAACAGAGTCACGGGAAGTTTGTATAAATATATACTCATTAATGTGAAAACTTGGTTGAAACGGGAAACTCAACAAATACAAATCCACAATACAGCTGCCTAGGCAATCAATGTGTCGTCCGAAAAAAAAAAGACATAAGGTGGTCTGGAGCTGCTGTGTCTTATTATAGCCACTAGAGGGCAGAATTCTACTAGATATACTTTACTAACAACTAACAGACTCAGGCAGGTTTCAGCAGAAATATTATAGATTGTGATGCATTATTCTGCTGGGTTTGTTTTGCTATGTCAAACTTTGTACATTTGTTCACATTTAAGGGCAATAAACATCCTAACAATATATATTTTATAGTATAAGACAGTGCTTTCTCATAGTCTGACATAAAGTATGCTTGAGGGATGCAGTGTGCATTATGTCCACCAATAAACTAAAATAAATATTGTTAATTAAATAAGAACTGAGCAAAGGCTGTGGATATTTGTTTTTTTATTTTTAATAAATTTGCCAAAACCGGTAAACTTTATACATGTCGTCATTATGAGTTGTTGCGTGTAGAATTCTGAGGGAAAAAAATGGATTTAATCCATTTTGGAATAAGGCTGTAATAAAACAAAATGTGCTGTGAATACTTTCTGCATAAAATGATGTCTTACACATTTTTCTTGTTAATTTGTATATACATTTTCCTAAACGTGGCCATACATGAGTTGATTTTTCTGTTCGATTGAGCAGTTAAATATTTTTTTTATTGAATTCATGAGCACTGAATGGTCAAACTTACATTGTACAAGTATCTGATGGGGTTTTTTAGGTTTTGAAATCAATCTGTGTCCAATAAAAAGTTAATTAAGTTTAAACATTTCACCCTACGTACACTTTCGTTGATGCTCCACAAATGCTTTTCAAACAAGTTTTATCCTGGTCTCCAAGCTGTACTCCAAAATAAACCAGGAAAACATAACGCACAAAGTCTGTAATATTTATTTGTTGATGTCATCATTTTTTTACATGTATTTATATATTAATTAAGATATTTTGGGGTATAAACCATGTCTTGTTGACTTCTTTCCTCTAAAAAATTGACAGTTGAATTCTGTCTTAAAAAATTTAGTTTTATATCACATTGTAGGCCTACAAATTGAAACACAGAATGGGATATTTCATTACCTAAAGGCCCCCATACACGGGTCAGATTCCTGTCTGATTCCGGGCCGATCGATTCCGGGCGCGTGCACGCCAAACGATCGTGCCGGAATCGCGTGCAGCCCACCTTGTCCGATCGATCAGGTCCGTCCGTTCCGGGGCTCAGAATCGGATCCGACAGAGAACCAACATGTTGGTTCCATCAGATTGATTCTGCACAAATCAGGGGGAGTTGCCATTTGTGAGGTGGACAATCGGACACGGATCCGTCCCGGAATCAGCTGGACAAGGTGGTATGCAGCGATCGGATCACTTAATTGGCCGCTCGATCGGAGCTCCGAGTCCCGCTGAGATCGCCGGAATCGATCGGATGGGTGATCGAGCGGACATGGAATCCGACACGTGTATGGCTAGCTTAAGACAATGTAAAAGAGTCAAAAGGCAGACCAAAAGCTATTGCACTTATCACACACAAGTCACAATGGGTGAATGCATTATTTTCATGGCTATCCATTATTTCAAAAACTAGAACCAATTCAGTAAAAGTAATGGGATTTATGAATTCAGCAACCTTAACCTCCCTGGCAGTAACCCCAAGTGTAGCTGGGGTTACGTGTGTGGAGTTACAGTAGGTAACACAAGATTGATGGACCCCCACGGGCCACTGCCAGAGGGAAACGCTTGTCTATGTAGGAGTTCCGGGGGGGGGGGGCTTGGTTGCAGTGAGGGGTAAAGAGACGCTCGTCTCTGGCAGAGTGGCTTCTGGTTGAAAATACTTAAGATGCTGGTGCCGAAA
The DNA here is from genome assembly GCA_036250615.1 of Ptychadena robeensis. Classification (NCBI taxonomy): domain Eukaryota; kingdom Metazoa; phylum Chordata; class Amphibia; order Anura; family Ptychadenidae; genus Ptychadena; species Ptychadena robeensis. The sequence continues at coordinate 164,518,439 of CM070032.1, forward strand.
TGGTTGGTTGCAGTAAGAGAGAAAGAGATGCTCGTCTCTGGCAGAAGTGGCTTCTGGTTGACAATACTTAGGATGCTGGTGCCGGAAATGGAAACGTGAGGAAGGTATGATTTTTTTTTCTCGTGTAGCAGTTTTCTAGACTTTTCAACTGCTGACAGGTATTATGTTTATTTAATGTATATTTTGTTTTGTTTTTTTAGGTTGAAACCGCTTTAATACAATTTTTTACGTTGATCGAATGGAAAAATCGAACTGTGTATGGCCAGCTTAAGACTTCAAAATTTGGTGTCTATGTAAAACACACTCTAAATCTACACATTATTATTGTTAACATCTCATATTTATTTAGCGCTGACATATTACAGAGCATTTCAACCCATTCAGTGACTTGCAGCCAGACTGGCAGACTGAAACACGCACTTTGAATGTCATAAATCTTTTTTCTTTAAAGTATATCATGATGCTGGTGCACTTTTGTCATTTTCCATAATGGTACCACTACATTCCTGTACTGTTGTGAAGAATGTTGAGAATGTGCATAGCCTATATGGAAAAAAAGATGAATATAATATACAAGGTTGACGGTATATGATCTATATATCCACCGTGCTTCGTTTATGTTTGTACAATGTACTGTCTATTTTCCAGCGTTATGAAAGAGTATGGTGCTATAAAATTATGAAATAAATCAAATTTTGTGTGGCTTTAGGAAGCATACAGGCTGCTTTAAATTTCTTTTCCAATTTTCCTATCTTAAACATATTGACCAAGTATAAAACAAGGATGGGAAATGCAAAGTCAGATCAAAATGAAATTCCACCATCTTCAGTAAAAATTAACAACAAAATGTCCACAAGATGGTGCTGCAGTCCACGTTTGTTTACATTTTACCAGCTGAGTTTAGGAATACTGCAGATAAATACCGAAAACACATCGGACCATTCAGAGGCTCACACTGCCTGCAGGGAGACCAGCGAACACTCTGACAGGTAAGTGGGACTCTGACTCGAGTATAAGCCGAGGGGGGGGCTCTTTTTGTGCTGAAAAACTCAGCTTATACACGAGTATATACTGTAAGTTAATAGGTAGGAAAACCCCCAAGGTGAACTTTAATATGTCATATGGTTTAGTAACGCAATGTGTGTTCTATAATATCCCTAATGTCCAATAAAATAATTTGGGATCAACTAGTTATACCTCTTTATTGTACTTGAAGTGTTTATGAGCTTAACACTAAAACAATTGCAAAGAAATAGTTTTAATGTACAAATATTTTTTTGCTGACTATACAAATACCATATAAAGGAAATCAGGAAATATAAGTTACCCTACAAATGTGTACTTGCCTTCCCCTGTGCCCAAATAAAAAATGTAGGGGTCTTTAACACTGTGTTGTGTGCTGCGGATGGACTTTGATGTGCTGCAATGTGTTATAATGCACTGCTGCATGCATTTTCGATGCACTAGTGATAGTGGTTCCAATACACCTGTAAAAATGCAAACAGTGTGTACTGGGAAGCCCACACTGAATAACCTATACAATGCCGGCTAGAGTGCATTGTAGTGTTAACAAACCCTTAGTAAAAAATTACAACACAAGATGGATGGTTAGAAATCTAGCCAAATAATAAAAATAACAATAAAAAATATAATAAAAATTTTATGTGGACCATTAAAAATATAATTGATGCCGCTACAAGGACACGGGGCTCACAACCTAGTGCAACAACATAAAGTACTGTAAATTATAAAATAAAAGATAAAATACTCCAGTTTAAGAAGGTAGAATGGAGGCTTAGTAAGGAGTGATCTTTTCGGGGCCGTGTGGTTACCAGGGTGAGATCACTTCCTGTTACAGATTCTTAAGGGCTTAGTAGGATCAATGGGACACGTTTCGAGCAGTAGCTCTTTGTCAACCATCAGGAATCTGTAACCAGGAAGTGATCTTGTCCATAACCAGGAAGTGACTGTTAACCACATGGCCCGGCGTGACCACGGCGGGGGGCCTTATAGGGCGGACCTGAATGGCGGAGGGAACATGGCGCATGGAGGGGCGATACCACGGATGCATTTGACCTTAAAGTAAGTGTATCATTTAGCACCACTGTGTCAACATTCTTACCCAATACCTTGTGTTAATATTCATTTAAACCATATACCTAGAAAACGCATTGACCTCATTCATTCCTTTATAGCTAATACCTGCTTTACCTAATACCTCATAATTGAGACCTACTTACCTCTACTAGATTCAAACAGGTATACATGTTTATTTATTTATTACATCTGATCTACACTATCATTCTATTCAAATATAAATACTATTACTATCTTCACCACACTTTATAATTTTCTTTTTTACTGCATGAACCTCCCACCCGGCTTTTAATAATATTATCAACACCAATTTAATATATATAAAAAACTTTGAAGGGGATACTACTGCAGCTAACTACCTTTTCAGCACTGCCACCTTTCATCACGTTCACACCCTTACACATTTCCATACGTATACACACATTGTCACTTTTTACCCGCACTACCAGCACACTTTTTCGTTTTTTCGTCTCTCACAATTTTCCTTGGTTTGGTCTTTTTACACTATATACTGATCACATCTATGTGATCACCTACTATGTGATATATACCTTAATGGATTCAATATCCAGTGATATTGATCCTCCTATTATTTTGAGCACCATATAGCCCCTTACACTCTTAGTGGGTTCTCTTTGCCTTCCCCAATGTTTATTCTTGTATACACATCCTTATCAATGGCTAACATCATTTACAACTAATCAATGTGGATCGAAAACCCTCCC
>CM070032.1:164535426-164548878 GCA_036250615.1 Ptychadena robeensis
AAGCAAGTAGAAGTCAATTGGAAAAATACTGCATGGGCGATTATCTTTCAATAAGGTAATTGAATGAGGTCAGCTGACTACCGGAATATACTGAATGACCAGGTTATTCCATCAGTGAATTTTTTCTTCCCTGATGGCCTGGGCATATTTCAAGATAACAATGCCAGGATTCATTTGCATTAACCCCATTGAGGATCTGTGGGATGTGCTGGAGAAGGCTTTGCACAGCTGTCAGACTCTACCATCATCAATGCAAAATCTTGGTGGAAATAAATCTAGAAAAGAGGAATTCACCAAATTTGCACCCAGTCAGCACCAATCACAACGACCGTGCTGACAAGAGAGATTTGTCGCTGGCAAGACAAATATTCAAAAACAAATTTTGTAAAACAAAATTATTTTTATCAGTAGTTCAAAATAAGTCCACAAATGTTCCAGTGGGGCTGGGCACCTCCACCTTCCTACCTCCTGACTTCCTTAGTTGTGAATTGTCCTCCGCGTTAAAGGCCCCTTGCCAGCTTCCTAAGTGGGGTAAATTACCATTGATCTCCTTATATATATATTACTTTAGGTGAACTTCAATCATTTATTTACCATATACCTACAACCACCTCTCTTTGTGTGTGATACCAGTGTCGCTCCTGATGAAGCAACAGCATGTTGTGAAACGCGTTAAGATTAAGCACAAGACTGAATGATTAAAGTATATTTATAGACTTGTTTTAAACGACTACTTTCGTTTCACAAACTTAGTTTTTGTATATTTGTCTTGCCAGCGACAGTCCCTCTTGTCAGCACGGTCGATGTGATTGGTGCTGACTGGGTGCAAATTTGGTGAATTCCTCTTTTCTATATGTACATATGGAATGATGGCATACTTAAAATGATACTTACTATCAAGGCAACTTTTTCTTTGGTTTCGCATTTATGGAAATAAATCTTGTGGCATTGCAGAAGCCACAGCGAATGTGTGCCGCAATCAAAGCTAAAGGCTCTCTAATTAACTTTAGAGTGTGTGACCTTTTTTGGGTGACAACTTTATTTTTGGCCAGGCAGTGTAATTATGCCTGTGACAGCAACATTGTAAGGTAAGCCCATTGTCTCTTTGCTAGAAGTCTAGAGCAAGCAGAGAGGCGTCTGTCTACAGTGTCATAATGCAAGCAGAGAAAACGTCTGTCTACAGTGTCATAATGCCCAAATTGTTGAATATTGTGCTAAAAAACAAGATGAGAAAATTGGCAAGCACTCCGAAACTGACAGGGTCACTGGAATTTGGCAGTCGCATTGCATTCAAAATCTCAACTACCAAACCAAAAAATGTTTTATCTTTTGGTTCTGGGAAATGCCGATTCTGACCTTGGATATATTCGTGTATATTAATCAAATCAAGTGCAAGGATGACTATAAATGGATTGTTGTCCCCTGTAAGAGAAGGGCAAAGTACAATCTACTTTTTAATTCCCCTGCAGTATGCAGATTGACTGCGTGTATGTGGAGCATAAAGCATTCACATTAGGGAAAAGGCAACCAGGTTGTTTAATTTGCAAAATGTGCCTATACCTCCCTGTAAAAGCCCAGCCCTTGTCCATGATTTGGAACCGGATAGTATTGGGCCAATCTTAATAAGATTTACCATCTGGTTTATTGATTTTGCTAAGATGTATCCATACAAGTTTCATACACGTTATATGGTTTCATTTCTTTTTTTGTACATAACATTTTGTATTGTGTGCTTTTATACAGCAGAGAGCTGAATCTGTATCAGTGTATGAATACACCAAGTTTGATGGAGCATAGCAAATCAAGGCACCCATCAGACTATTCCACTATAGCACAAGATCTGGGCTAAGATATTACCAAGACCTTGGAGCATGCAACGTTAATGTAAAAAGATAAGAAGAGCATGAATAATGCAGCATCTGATGGAAAACCAGCAAAGAGATTTGTTGATACTGGTACCCTTTCATTTACTTTAGGAACACGTACTGCAGCCTCACAATCTCCGAATCAAATGTAAAATTATGTTTAAATGTAAATATAACTTTTCAGAAAGAAAGTTCGCCCTTGCTGTAAACCTGTAATAGATATAAATTGTCTAAACGGATAGCACCTTTGAGTAAAAAGAAGAGATGTAGTACTGTATGTACATTAAAACTTACAAGGAATAAAGAAACCTATTTCAGTGTATTTCATGCAATACATTTGGCATGATACTGGGCCTAGGGTCTCAAAACATATTTTATTCAAACCTAAACCACTAGGGGGTTGGGGGTACTGTAGATTGCCCTATATTACAGGGCAGTGCAACTAGCTCCTCTGGTGGCCTACCACTCTGCCTCCAGCACCCCACCAGTTGACTAGCTTGGAATCATACCAAACATCACCAATAGCAATTGATACGCTGTTGTGGATCCCGCCCCCTTATCAGAAATTACACAATCCCATTCCTAAACATTCTCTAAGAATGTGGGATGACGTCAAATCCTCCGCATTATTGTTCTCACCACATTCTCCCTTAGCTACTATCACTTGTAATCCGATCTTTGAGGTCGGCTTCATGTCTACAGCCAACTTTCAGGCTTGGTCGGTCAAAGGCTTGCATAGGCTTCCTGTATTTCACTTCCCCGGAAGGGTTCCTTCCCAACGCTGCAATCTAACCATCACTTAGCTCCGTCTGAAGTATTTCACTACTTGCAGATTAAAAGTTTTTTGCAAGCCACACTAAAATAAACAGTTTCCCCTCTGGCAATCACTTGATTTGAAGGTAGATGTCTCCAAGACCCATTAGGTAAAGGTACTATCCCTTTCATCTCAAAAACTGTTGGGAGGAGATCAGCACCCTCCCCCATTATGTAGGAAAATGGGTAGCCATACACGTTTAGATCATCCCTCGACAGCCAGTATCCTTTACGTGCTGGACATTACTTTGGATAGGGACTGCCATTTCCATCCAAAGTAATGGGATCAGACGGGAATCTACCAACATGTCGGATTACAGAGGCGATCCATCATGCGGGAGATTCCTGGTCAATCTCGCCAGGTAGGGGCACCCGATTTTGGCGGGAAGGCACACATCGGTCGATCATACGAAAAATGGCAGCATCATGCTTTGGGTCTGTTTTTCTTTAGCTGGAACTTCGGCCTTAGTTAAGATAGAGGGAATTATGAGCAGTTCAAATTACCAGTCAAGTCAAGAGGAACTTCATTTTTCAGCATGACAACGACCCATCCAAATCAACAAAGGCCTGGAATGGTCCAGGCCTGAACCCGATTGAAAATCTGTGGGGTGATCTGAAGAGGAGATGCCCTCGCAAGCTGACAGATTTGGTGTGTTTCTGCAAAGAAGAGTGTCACCGAAGAAGAAGAAGTCACAATGTGCCATTTTGTGTCAAATTTTTTTTTCCAATTTCAATTTGATCCAAGTTTTCAAACTATTGACTTAATACTGTCTCACAGGAATCGACCCGTGTATGTCTAGCATTAGATGCCCTCCCGTATCATTGATGGTGTTTTTTGTTACTTCCACAAAGATGTCCTGTGATGCATCTTCTGATGTAACTGGATTTGATGCTGAAACTGTTTGCACCATTCTACTTCCATTTTGTAACCCAAAGATCAAAATCCTGCTTGGGAGGCTTGGACCTTACTGATTTTTGTTTATTGGGTCCCTTAAGAGGGTGGAAGACTTATGCTATTACCAAGATTTGAAATAACCTAACACAGACCCGGATTGGGGTTGCAGTAAATGACTGAAATGTATGGGACATTTTGCTAGACACAGACACTGCTGGACATTATTCAGAATGGGTGAGGGCACCGGATTTGAGACACTTTGCTGTACGGTGTAATTTCAGTGATATAAAAGCTGTAACATGGAGACCAGTCTTTCAGACTAGGATATGTGTGTCTTACATCTGCTTGTGTTTGTGGGCTTGTTATAATCAGCAAGATGTGTAGTAAGAAATGTCATTTGTGTCCAGTAACACTTTAATCCTTTTTTAAGATTAGAAGCATTGAGCAAAACAAAATCTAGCTTTCTAGGATCAGTGATAATCTTTGTGGCTGCTAATTTCCACTCTGTTCTCCGTTTCTATACTATTCTGCTTATCTCACCATTTTAATGGCAGAAATTGATTATTAGGTATAGATTCCCTCCTGGCATTTTCTCTTCTATTACTAGAACATAGTTTTCATATATTCCTTCTAAGATTATCAACTGTGTTAGTTTTTGGGGTGTTTTTTTCAAGCTCAACCCAACATCTTTTCCAGCTTTACTAAAATGCTCAAAAATGCATGTACAGCAGGTTGTAATATATTGGTTAGAGCTAGAGGCAGTTGTAGGTGCACTTTTGGTGCAGAGGGTGAGAGGGACCCATCATCTGAGGATCATAGTGAAAGTTGGGCATGTCCAGGGCTACATGCACATTTTTCTGTTCAAAAATGAGGTCCTTTCTTCTGAATTCAATGGACCAAATGTAAATTAAATCAATGGTACAAAAGAAAGAGCCATGATGGGCCAGGTTGGTTTATTTTCAGTAGACTGTAAAGCAAGCCATACACGTGTCGGATTCCATGGCCAATTGATCACTCACTCGATCGATTCCGGCGATTCTGCCGGGAATCGCAGGTGTGATCAATCGGCCAATTAAGAGTATCCATCGCTGCATACCACCTTGTCCAACGGATTCCGGGACGATTCCGTGTCCGATTGTCCACCTTACAAATGGCAACTCCCCCTGATCTGGGCAGAATCAATCTGATGGAACCAACATGTTGGTTCTCTGTCGGATCCGATTCTGGGCCCCTGAACGATCGGACCTGATCGATTGGACAAGGTGGGCTGCATGCGATTCCGGCACGATTGTTTGGCGTGTACGCGCCCGGAATCAATCGCGCCGGAATCCGGTGGGAATCCGACACGTGTATGGGGGCCTTAAGTGTAGATGTTTTGATTGTATCCAATCATATTTTAGACTATGCCCACAGAAAAGAATTAGATTTAATGGGTTGGTTTTGCATCAATTACACTGCAATTACATTGCATCAATGTTAGATTGACATACAAAATTTAAATTGCTATTTACATCCCTAAAAGTTTTAAGACTTTATGACTTGCTTAAGAGGAGGTCTAGCTAAGAATTGGCTACTATGCAGTTTCTAGGATAACTTCAGCTAGGTGTGTGAGGGTCTCAGAGGAATCCCCAGTCTGCATTTCAGGTAAGATACCCCAATTTCTGCTGCTGTCTTCACCTTAAGCCAAGCTCCCTCTTGAATGAGAGAGGCGATACACCTACCCAACTTCAGTTGCCCCCAGGACCTAGGATCTTCACATAGTATCCTACCTGGGAGCTCACACTGGTGAAACCCTCCATGGACCCCTAATAGGCCTGTACAGAGCCAAATGGTAAATGGAAAAGAGTACACACAGTATCCAATGGGTTAAAGAGAAGAGTACTCTAGGTACAAAGCAGGGGTCATACACAATAATTCAAGCCAATGAACAGAGCAATGCAGTCCAGGTTACTGATGCTATCACAGGCAGGGAAGCCATGCACCATCCAGGTTTATATAGGGCAGCACATACTAGAGGAATATCATTAGGTGCAGTGCCCCCTGTCACTGCACTGTAGATCTCCCCATGCCTGGAGAAGGTGGACACAAGAACTTGACATGGATGATATTACAGAAGCTGGGGTGACAACAAAGGTTATATTGATGCAGTCCACCTTGTGGGACGGGCGGCACGGTGGCGACAGGAGAGGCGAGAGCCTTGACAAAATTGGTCTTCATATCGTGTTCCCAATATACACTGTACAGCAGTGCAAGGTTCAATAGAGGAACTCTGAAATGTGAAGGTGGCCACCATAACATGTAAAGTAGAGGTGTTTCAGGAAGGGGGAAGTACAGGGAAAACTTTAGCAAAGTTATTATGCCATTTTACAATCTAATAGGCTGGTAGGTGGCACAGACAGGGTAAATGTAAATTATATAATCACCACCCCCAGCTATGGTATTTATGTTCTGGTTGGTGGTGTTGGGTGGTGAAATAACTAACCAGAGACTTAATAGAATCCCTTTTGGCGTGAAATACATTTTAAATATATATTTTATACTGTTGGTTTTACAGTAGGTTCTTCTATTTTTTGTGTTCTTTCTCAGTGTTGTTGTGTTCTGGATTGTACAGAAGTATCTGCTTGGCATCATTATGTCAGGGGCTAGTGATAGATTCTGACCTATGTGTAACCTGTAATTCATGAGGTTTTAGCCTTCTGTGCTCTGTGTTGTCAGTGTTGATATCTGTGGTTGCACTTTTATTAATGAAGCGGGAGTACAGCTGTTATCATTTCAGCAAAAAGTACCATTGGCACTTCACGTAGCTTGGTATTGGTGCCAAGTGCCTAATCAGTTGCATGTAAAGGACTGCCAAGAAACTGACACTGCGAATATTTAGCAAAGAGGCTTAAACTTTACATCTTGACATGTGGGTTGAATTTACTTCTATCCAACTGAAGATGACAGTCTAGTGGAGCTTCTTCGTGTTACCTCTAAAACCTTCATAAACATGTTCTTTTTCTCTGCCAAGTGCCATCCTGTCCCATTTGCTTTACCACAGTTTTTTTACAGTTAAAGTTAATGAAGCTGTTTAGTATTGTTTTAGTCCAAAATCCCAGATAAATGTAACATTTTCATACAAGATGCTTACATTGCATACATTGATATGACACTTGGCTTTCTGCATATGGCTGATTTTTTACAGTTTGTGTGTATGTACGTATGTATATAAATATATATATATATATATATATATCTATATATTGATATATGTAATCTTCTAATTTTCAAAATGTCTTTCTTTTAGGAAAAAATCATTTCTATTTTCTGCATTGTATGCTGCCTTTATATTTGGTGGTCGGCACCTAATGAAACAGCGGGAGAAGTTTGAGCTAAGAAAACCTCTTGTTCTGTGGTCCCTCAGCCTTGCAGCGTTCAGGTAAGAAATATCAAAGAATATATATCACAAGCAAGGGTGTAGCTTGAAATGACTGGGACCCATCGCAAATTGTTTTCATGGGGCCCCTCCCTCCCGGTTATGCCACTTCAATCCCCTCCTGGTTCTTCCTCTCCCAAACGATTTCTGGACCTCACACCCCAACACTGCTCTCTTCCCGAAAAGCAGGAACTAAGAATTGAACCCTCCCCCAGTGGTCTGATTCAGTCCAGTTTTCTGTGCCAAAGTGGTATGAAAAATGTATCCCCCATGACAGTCCACTGAGATCCAGTTTTCTGTACCAAAAGTGACATGAAATTTTACCACCCTGTCCTGTCCATCCAGATTTCTGTACCAAAAGCGACATGAAATTTTACCACCCTGTCCTGTCCATCCAGATTTCTGTACCAAAAGCGACATGGAAAATGTAACCACCCTGCCACTCCATTGAGATCCAGATTTCTGTACCAAAAGTGGTACATAGATTTTGCATGAATTTAATTTTATGTTGTAAACAAGGGGCTAGTATTGTGACTGTAATAAAATTCAAAACATACAATTGTGTAAAGATTCATCATTATTTCTGATGAGAAGACAAAATTCACAAAATTGTAGATTTTCCAATTTTTTTATTTCAATCAACATATTACCAGCCAGCTTGGTATTGACTATTTCAGCAAGTTTTATCACCCTGAGCTGGACTGGGAAATACCGCCCAGGAAGTTAACTGTTGGAACTGAGAGAAAAAAAAAAGAAAAATCAGTGAGCCAGGAGCTGGCCACTATGGCTGCTTGGGTGGTTCCTGCGCCACTAATCACAAGAAAAATTAAGAACATTAAATATTTGTTATTCTACACCTTCGTGGAAATATACAGGGCTGTATGAATGATTGTTTAACAAGCAATCTTACATTGTTGTGCAGAAGATACCCCATAAGTTTCATACACACAAATGACATAGGCCAAATGAATATAATAAATATATGGAATTTAGAAATTAAAAACAGAGAGTGTTTTAGACATACACATACACATGGTATGTAGTGTGTATGAATATATGTTAAGAAATAAATATAAAAGCATATATTTATGATTCAACAATTATGCAAGCCTTTCATGTTGCTAGTAAAACTCTATAGCAGTTGTGCCCAAATAGTAGATCGTGATCTACCCATAGATCTCAAAGGCAACAGGAGTAGATTACAGAGCCCTGTTTTTTTTCTGTTCTTCATTAACACAATGTAAGGTAATGGCCAACTATTTTTGAGTTGAGTTTGAGTACAATTGTATTGTACCATACATGTTCATGCTGTTATGCCAGGTTAACTATATTTATTAAATAAAAAGTATACTTGGTATATATGTATATATATATATATATATATATATATATATATATATATATAAAATAGTCTTTGGTAGATCAGTTTGACCAGGTCATTTTAAAAGTAGCTTGCAAGCAAAAAACGTGACACAACCAATCTGCCCCAAAGCGGTGCATCACGGAGCACGGAAATCTTTATTAAAGAGTCTTCAATAATACTTATCATTTAAAACCCTACTGAACATATTTGAAGGTCTGCTAGCTCAGGTTCTCCAAATAAAATACTGCTAACTCAGAGTGCTTTCTTTGCGCCTTGGTATTGCTATATTGACTTTTAGGTTAAGAGGCCCAATTTGCTTTCCTGTTTGTTTTGTTAATTAGAGTTAATTAGCTTAGTTTTATTTTACTTAGTTTGAAGAGATGGTTATTCGAATTTTGGTAAACCCCATCACTGGTTTTAAGGCACCACCAGTTGGCCGATAAGCGACCCGTAGTACATTAATGTGATTGATAACTATCTTGAAAATGTCCAGCAAACTGATATATAGCGGATAAGACGACTTTTCAGTTACCTTAAAATCTCCTGCCCCAAGTCGGGGTCGTCTTATCGCGGGTGCCGCAGGCGGGGTTCAGGGGACCATCTATGGGGCCCTAACTAGATCTGGGGTGCTGCCTGAAGCTGTCGCGGCTGTCTAATGTTGTCTAGATACATGTAGCAGAGCGAGAGAACAGAGCATGTTACCGGCTACAGGATGCTACGCCAGGAACACACCTGTAGCTCTGTTGTAACTTTGAACATTCATAGCAGGAAACCATTTAATAATACGATGAAACTTTCAGGGTCAGTAATGCTCACTACTCAACTACTTACACCCCGAGTTTCACCACTCTAGCTATAATACTTTCAGTTACATTTCACAAATTCCGCCACCCAGACATGCTTTTTCATGGCCAGTGATATACTCCGATATGCAACATTTAACTTAGGCCTACATTGACACATATTCTTTAAATCCCTGCATGTAGAACCTTGTGGTTTACTAGTTAACCCCGTAAGACTATAGTCCATGCAAATTTTCAGGTCCCTGAGCATAATCCTTCCTACTAATAGCCCCCTATAAAATATTGCTTTCCTCATTAGCATAAAGCACTACTCGCTGCATACATGCTTTCACTTATCCTATCCTTACTAATACAAAAGAAGACGGACTTCTAAGGGTGTTGGAGATCTGGGGTTGAAAGTCAGTAGAACATCCATTTTTTTATTTGGTGTGCGTTGGAAGGGTGTAGTCTTATACGGCGAGTATATACAAACTCTATATTTTAACACTGTAAAAGTGGGGGGTCGTCTTATCCGCCCAGTCGTCTATATACGCCGGCATATACGGTGCACTATTCTATATTATATCTGTATATTGTCATACCCAGTGATTATTGTAAAGGACTGTATTCTTGTTTTGTTGAAAATTTATATAAGAATTTATATACAAAAAAAACCCCTGTTGAAGATAAATGTTTCTGGCTTACTTCAGCTCTCTCTCTAGTCTGAAGACCACCTAATCCAAATATAACTTAATTTTTATACATGGAGTAATATATTTGTTTATCCAAACATGTAAGGTATTTAATGTGTTGGTACCAATACAAAATAGAAAAAATAACAAAAATAGAACCTTTAAACTTTATACCAACCATTACGTTTTGATTACAGTAGAGATTGCTGAAACCTGTGGTGCTCCAGCACATTTGGTTGAGAGGATACTAGATGCTAGAATACAGTAGGGAATGCTAAAACTTGTAGTTCCCCAGTACATTTTGGCAGACATAACCACAAGGCTATATTTCTGCCCCACACGCCCCACGTGCTAACACATACATACTCACACACACAGATACAGAGGCATATACACAGACATATATACAATCTAGTAACTCACCTCTTCCACTCTCCATTCAGCTAGGGACGATACTTGTCCCTCACTCAGCCTTCTGATTGACTGTGGGTGCTAGGAAGGGAGATGGGTACATGCCTGCAGACACAGACCCTGGGCATCACTCTGGGTTGTGTATGTTTCAGATGGACTCTCTGATTCTGTTTTTACTCTCTTTACAGAAACTAACATATTAGTTATGATATAAATTTTAAAGAATTTTCAGCATTGCATCAAACTCATCAGTTTTGTTTTTTCATTTTTCAGTATATTCGGTGCTGTTCGGACCGGTGCTTATATGCTATACATTTTGATGACCAAAGGCCTCAAGCAGTCAGTCTGTGACCAGAGCTTTTATTATGGACCTGTCAGCAAATTCTGGGCATATGCATTTGTGCTCAGCAAAGCACCAGAGCTGGGTAAGTAACTTTCATCCTCAATGAAAAGGATCCGTGTTTGTTTTGAATTGCTGGAAACAGGTTTTTAATTTAGCAGCAGATTGCTTGGTCCAGGAGACTAGCTATGTGGAACGTTTCAGCTTCTGTTTACTTTTAAACAGTTGTCTAGGAATAAATGGCACAAAATGTTCCACTCTACAAATTGATGTGTAGTTGGGAACAATTGTCCAGTGTTCCTTCCCCTCTGAAACATCTCTGTCTGGGTTCTAGTTATTTTTTCCTTTACTGTAGTATTTCTTATTTAAAAAAAAATGTTGAGCACTTTCTCACAAGCCATGCTGTAGTGTGGTGCAGTACTGTGTACTGTGCGTTAACGCCTGTGTACCTTTCAATACTGTTATTGTTACTATGAAATAAAATGTAACTTTAGTTTTAGTGCTCCATTGTATAATAGTTTATACTGGAACATGCAGTTGACTAGCAGAATGGGAACTATCTGTTAATGGAGCAATCTGTTAGTGGAGGAGTGTGGACAGGGGGCTTTCATTCTGAAAGGGAATCGTCATCATAGATGGATGTCGTTCAGTCTGGAAGCGGGCGAAGTGGATGGGTATTGACAGGACAATATCAGTCTAAAGGTGGGTTTACACGTGTAGATTTTTCATCAAATAACTGGTAATTCGATTTTCTTTTTATATCGTTTTCGAACATCGTTTGTACATTTATCTAATGTAACATTAGATTTTTTGTTTGTTCATCGCCGATATCAAATGAAAATACATTCGAAATTACAACGACAGATAAAAATTTACCAACATGTTTGATGACCTTTTGAACGTTTACAAAATTTACAAATTACTAAATTTATGCATCGAACAAACTGGCCATTCTAGATTTTTGTTCAATCAACCAAAAAATAGTTCTTCATTGATCGAACGAAATAATCTACACGAGTAAACCCATCTTTACATGGGAAACTGCTTGGCTCCTAAGACCTACCTCCACTTGGCATACCTACATTTCCTGGTGCCTCACATGGCAAAAACACTGGCAGACATGTTTTCTGTCATCTGTTGCTTCCAGACAGAAACAGTTCTAAAAAGGCTCACTTAACACTCTGTCTGTCATGTGTTCAAAATTGGAGGAGCAGGCAGTCATGTCAGTAGAAGTCATGTCAGTCAGTAAGAGAAAGGACAAGTGATGATTAGAGTGTGTTTTTATGTGTGTGTTTATAAAATAAGAGGTAAGGGTACTGTGCACTAAGGTTTAGGTTCTCTTTACTAGGCTGTATGTTACCGGTGCACTTTGTAAATACATATTTTGGACCCCTTCACTTGGTGTATCTCATGCACCTGACCCCTGTACTCCGGACACTTCATCTTCCTGACCCTTTGCACAAAACTGACTCCTGACCACATCCTGGACAGTACTTTAGTTTTAATCTTGGCCAATGCATTCTCTGGGCTAAACTGTGTTTTACATTTATGTACACTTTTAAATAAAGCATTACTTCTTTTTTTTTTTTTTTATAACAGTCATCTTTATTGAGAAGAGTAAATACAAAGGATGTCATAACACGAATTAGCCTTTACACGTTTCTCAATTTTTTTACATTTTAATACAAAACTATTTAAAACAATACAAAACAAAGTAGATGTACAGAAAAAAAATAAATAAAACAAAACAAAACTGGACTGAATAACATCAAAAAGAAAACCAAAAAAACTGCTACTGCCCATATGCATTCGTATAAAAGTACATATTTGGCCACCCCAGCAAAACAGATTACCAAAGGTCCCAAGGTGCCCATCAGTTGTTTAATACTGTATCATTCAATACTGTACCATCTAGAATTGTGAAAGGCCTCCATTAGAACATTATATTTACATATTATATGCGAATTGTAGCATATATTGACTAACTTGTTTATAATTCCTCCTCCACTGTAAAACATGATTTGGTCATTTATTACCACTAATCCATGTTATATACCGGTATTCCAAAGATTCCTACTGAAATAATATTAATCTGTTATTATTATTATCTCATATTTATATAGCGCAGATATATTACGCAGCATTTTATAGAGTATATATAGTCATATCACGAACTGTCTCTCAGGGGAGACAATTAAACCCCCCTAGCGGTCAGCCCGTACCATGTCATTTTTAGTATAGTGTACTATGCTCATGGTCCCTGCCCTCCCTCCTCGCCTCTTCACAGCACTGATGTGTACTCAGAAAGTAACGCCGACCATTGACATGGAGGTCTATGGCGGCGTCCCACCTTCTTTGGCGATGGTGCCAAAGGACCGGTTCTGGGACCCGCTGTGATTCAGAATCACGACGGGCTTGCCATAAATACATTTGTTTGTGTGAGCCCTGTTCGTCCAGCTTAACTCTGGATGAGCTTGGCTTGTCTCAACTGCTAGGAAGGTTAATGTCCCTACCATAGTCATGTCTACACAACTAGCACAGTCAGTCATCTGTCACAGTCGTGTGTTTTGGGGGAAGCCAATTCATCAGCATGTATTTGGAGTGTGGAAGGAAACTAGAGTACCCAGAGTAAACTCCTTGCAGATAGGGCCCAGACCGAGATTCGAGCCTAGGACACCAGTGCTGCATGGCCAGAGTGCCAAGCCCCTGAGCCACTGTGCTGCAAATTCTAAAGCAAATTCAAAAAAAGATAGGCTTCAGTGCAGATTTCCATTTCTTTGTCAAGAGAGAGAATTTTTTTTATAATTCACTACTGAGGGTATGCTTCCATTATACGTCGGGACCCCCTCCACTAAGAGTATTGCTTGGCGTTGATC
>CM070032.1:164592471-164605683 GCA_036250615.1 Ptychadena robeensis
CCCCCCCCCTCCACCACCACACCCCTTGGAAGAAAAAAGAATTCAATAAATAAATACATTCCCCCTTCCCCTTTTGCCTCACAGCACCATTACTTCTTCAAATTTGCTTGTTTTAATACATTTGTACCATTAATTCCAAGTTTCTCTAAACTTTCTATCTGTATTGTGTAGTGTTGCAGTCAGATTTTTCATTTTAAATATTTCCGCTATTCTTGCCATCCAAGCCGCAGGGTTGGGTGGCTTGGTTTGTTTCCATGTAAGCGGGATGCCTGTTCAAGGTCCATTTAAGAGATGGCATGCTAAAGATCTCTGTTTAAAGATAAAGATTTCAGGCCTATCCCCCATGTCATCACCTGTAATAACTCTTACTAATTCACGTCCCTCTCTCCAGTATCTTCTTATTTTATCACATTTCCAGAATATGTGTAGGATTGTACCTTTGTATTTTCCACACCTCCAGCACCTATCTGAGGTAGTGCTGTGTATTTGTCGTAGTTGGTCTGGGGTCCCATACCACCTTGAAACAATTTTATACCCCAATTTTTTGCATTCTAGAGGCAATTGAGGCACTATGGGAATAGTAAAAATCTTCCTCCATCTGTCTATGGTCAACTAAGTTCCTATGTCCCTTTCCCATTTCTGTATATATGGTACATGACCCTCCTCCGTGTCTATAATATCTTTGTAAACTGATGCAATCATGTGTCCTACTGGTACAGCCTCTTTACATATTTTTTCTACTCCAAAAATCTATATTTTCTGGGTCTAAATTTCTAATCTCTTCCTGTTGGTACTATCCACTCGGACCCCTAAAGGTGCGCTAGAGGTTATACCTGGGGGAAAATCTGGGTTGCCTAATACTGGCACCAGGGGGGATGGATCCGGGATAAGTTTGAAACTTGGAAAACTTTACGCACTGTTTCGACTGTTGGACCTATAGTCAGATGTTGTGTTATTTTATGCGGCATAGGTCCCTTCAACCATGGGAGCCCTTTTATATTCCAAAATATGCCCTCCTGATCATTTTTTACCCACTGTTTTCCTTTTTCATGACAACACCAATCAATCACTCTGCTAGCATGTATTGCTTGATAATATGCTTTCAAATCCGGCAAGCCTATGCCCCCCTTTTGTTTGTGAAGTGTTAGAATCAACATTTTAATTCTAGGTATTTTCCCATGCCCCACAGATTCTGAGAATATGCTTCTTGTTGCCCAAAAAAGGCTGTGGGTATTTTGACGGGTTAGGCTTGCATCACATATACAAGTTTTGGTAGGATGTTCATTTTAATAGCCGGGCATCTCCCAAACCATGAGATGGTTAGCTCTCGCCACCTTTTAAGTTCCTTTCTTATGCGGGCTAGCAATGGTATAAAATTTATTTTGAAAATGTCTTGTAGATAAGAACTTAAGTATATCCCCAGATATTAGATTTTTTCTTTCACCCAATTAAATGGAAATTATGTGTTTTTTCCCGCCATACGCTCCCTTGGGACCCCAATCGAAAGTGCCTCTGTTTTACTAAGAATATTTTAATAATGAGATAATTCTGCGTACCGATTGAAAATTTCCAGTAAGTTTCTAGTAATTGACACTTGTGGGTTTGATAGAAACACTAGCACGTCATCCGCATATGCCGCGTCTTTGTGACATTCCATTGATTTACTTAGGCCCTAGATTCTTGAGGAGAGGCTCAAGAATCAAGATAAATATGAGGGGAGACGGGGCAACCCTCGCATGTACCTTCAGATAAAGGGAAATACTTCAACCTCGTCTCGTTTTTTTTTTTACTGCAGTAGGCCCTGTATATCATGCTTTTATCCCTGCTAACATAAGTGGACCTAACCCCAGGTATTGCAATGTCACTTCTCTAAATAACCATGACAATGTTAAACGCTTTTTCGGCATCTAATGACAGCATGGTTAACGGGATATTCTGTATTTTAGCTAAGTTTATTAGATTTATTGCCCTAACTGTGTCTCTTGCTTCTCTGCCTTGTAGGAAACCTACTTGATCTGTGTGTGCAATTTCAGGAATCTTTTTACTTAATCTATTTGTCAAAATATCATAGAGTTTTACATTATTATTCCTCAGGGTGATAGGACAGTAACTCCTGCAGTCTGCAGGGTCCTTATCCTCTTTTAATATTAAAGAGATATGTGCTCTCAGGCTATCTGTTTGGGCTAGTGCCCCTTTTAGGAACGAGTTATGTGCTCTCAGCCAGTGGGAGGCCAAAATTTCTTTAAATATTTTGTAATAACTTACTGTTAGTCCACTTTTTGTCTCTTTCAGTACTTCCTCAAGTTGCTCGTTATTAAAGCTTCCATCTGTTCACTATCTTCCTTCCTTAGCTTGGGCATCTCTGCATCTATTAGTATTGCTGTAGACGCATTTACACCAGGCTCTCCAATGTAGACCTCTCCCTGCTGATAGCAGGTTCCCATACCAGCTCAGATACAGAAGCCTCTTACAGACAGGAAAGACACTGGATCAGTTTGACAAAGATTGCAGAAAAAAGGCATTAGTGAAGACCCTGGCAATCTTTACAATCCTCACAGAAAAGTGTATAGCTTTACCCAAATGCTGTATCCACTTAGTCTAGTGTAGTGATGAACAGCACAGGCAATATTCGTATTCACAAAATATTCGTGAATTTCTTGCCTAATATTTGTGATCTCCAGTCATTATTACCTTCATTGCGAAAAAAGATTTTCACAATAAAAAGTGCTGATATTTGTAACATGAAAACTAATAATTGATTACCTTCTTTGTGCAAATCGGTGCTTGTACATGCACATATTGGGAACGCACAATAGTTCCGGGTAGTGATGTAAAAAATCTTGAATATTCACCATTACAAAGATATAGCACTATATTTGAGATCTTTGCGAATTCTCAAAGTGTCTATATTCTTAATTAAGATTAGCTATTTGAATAATACACTAGTCTAGTGCAGGAGCATGAAGGTTTTAGTTGGGATCATCATACGTAAACTTAGAGCTATGAAATTCTCTCATTATAGTTGCTTGTTGGTTATAAGACTAGACTGATATGAGGAGACACTCTCATTATTTGCATCTGAAAACCCTTGATTTGTATTCCTCATTTTTGTATTCATCCATTATGTAATGTTTATAATAATATTTTTTTGCATTGCCATTTTGTATATATGAACATTATTTCACAATAGTGAGAAGAAGTTTGTACAAACTGACAAAACATTCTTAGTACAAAAAAAGATGAATCGACTTTATACAGTACATAGGGAGTCTTTTTCCATTGAAAGCTGTAGTGTTGGACGGTGCTGTCACGACAGTCTCCATTCATGTGTATTTCTCCATTTAGTGCCTCCCAAACAACAGAAGGAAGAATGTCTGGATAAGTGTGTAGGTTCCTTCCCATAGGTTGAAAAATCTGCCTGACATAGCAAAAAGCAGAATTGCTTGGGTATAAGACATCGAAATAGAAGAATAACTGTAAACATTTTAAATAATAAGATTTGGACACTGAATAAACAGGGTGTATCTTTTACAATTAACCAACCAAACTTATAATAACAAGTTAATTTTATGCTCAAACTCCCTTGGCGTGGAGGTAGGGTAGGGTCTCTTTTGTAACATTTACATTTTTACTAATATTAGAATAACACAACCTTCCTGAATTTTTCATGAGACAGGAAGCAATTTATAAAGCTTGTAAAAACAGTGGTAATTTACTTATGGAAATGATGTTATCACAACTACAGATCTCTGTGCAATTAAAGATAATTAGGGCCGACACACACGCACCGGTGGCCTATTTTGCCGCCAACCGACTGTGCTGCACGCTGCACACGCTGCACACCATCGCTGATCTGTCAGCCCCCACTCAGTATGTGGCCTTAATAAAACCATTATAAACTAAAGTGCAACATATATTGCTTCAGAACAATTGTAACATGAACGTTAGATCAACAACATATTTAAAGTTTAAATACAATATATATATATATACATATATACAGTGGCTTGTATTGAAAATTTTTCAAAATTTTGTCACATTACAGCCACAAACATGACTACATTTTATTGGAATTCCACGTGAAAGACCAATACAAAGGGGTGTACACGTGAGAAGTGGAACGAAAATCATACATGATTCCAAACATTTTTTTACAAATAAATAACTGCAAAGTGGGGTGTGCGTAATTATTCAGCCCCCTTTGGTCTGAGGGCAGTCAGTTGCTAATGACTAAACAGTGCACCTGTGTGTAATCTAATGTCAGTACAAATACAGCTGCTCTGTGACGGCCTCAGAGGTTGTCTAAGAGAATATTGGGATCAACAACACCATGAAGTCCAAAGAACACACCAGACAGGTCAGGGATAAAGTTATTGGGAAATGTAAAGCAGGCTTAGGCTACAAAAAGAACACACCATCCCCACTGTGAAATATGGGGGTGGCAGCATCATGCTCTGGGGGTGCTTCTCTTCAGCAGGGACAGGGAAGCTGGTCAGAGTTGATGGGAAGATGGATGGAGCCAAATACAGGGCAATCTTGGAAGAAAACCTCTTGGAGTCTGCAAAAGACTTGAGACTGGGGCGGAGGTTTTACAAAGTACTCATTCAATGTGTTTTCTTTATTTCATGACCATTTACATTGGTAGGTTCTCACTGAAGGCATCAAAACTATGAATGAACACATGTGGAGTTATGTATTTAACAAAAAATGGTGAAATAACTAAAAACATGTTTTATATTTTAGTTTCTTCAAATTAGCCACCATTTGCTCAGATTACTGCTTGGCACACTCTTGGCATTCTCTTGATGAACTTTAACAGGTAATCACCTGAAATGGTTTTCACTTCACAGGGGTGCCTTATCAGGGTTATTTTGTGGATTTTCATGCTTTATAAATGGGGTGGGGACCAGCAGTTGTGTTCATATAATGGCAAGAACCAAGCAGCTAATTAACCTTCCTAGCGTTTCTGACGGCAGTACCTCGTCCTGCACTTGCTAATGCACTATTGCAGCTGACGAGAGGGAGCCGTCAAGCTCAGATCCTCCAGCTGCTCACTCTGAGTGCTGTCTGTGTGTGCAATGTTATGGAAGCAGGCTGTGACACCTCTCTTCAAGCCTAATCTGCGAATGAATGTCTCGATTTGCATATGAATATCGCAATTTGCACATGAATGGAATATAAGTGGAACAACTGGAATATCACCCCCATTGTCATTGCAGATGTGGTCTTGGAAGTTAACCCTTTCAGAGAATGCCATTGCATTGGATACAGTGATAACTGTATTTTTTTTGTACTTTTTTTTTATAATAATTGAGTGTTTCAAACATTATTATAGTCAGGATGTCTATTAGACCTTTGTACGGACAGATTTTTGGAAGTTACAAGCCTACAACACAAAAAATTCCATTAAAGTCTATGGTGCGCTTCTGGTACAGAAATCTGGACCTCAGCAGTGCGCTAGGGAGGTTAAAGAAAAACTAGTGGCCATCATTACTTCAAGAAATTAAGGTCAGTCAGTCCGGAAATTGCAAAAACTTTAAATGTGTCCCCAAGTGGGGTTGCAAAAACCATTAAGCGCTACAACAAAACTGGCACACATGAGGACCGACCCAGGGAACACATTGAATGAGAAGGTGTGTCCAAACTTTGGCCTGTACTGTATAGATATATATATATTTATATATATATATATATATAGTTATATCTATAAAAGTATATATATGGAGTTGGGCATTAAGGACTTTTGTCAAGTCATCCACCACTAAACTCATAAGCGAGTCGACTAGTCGTTTAATGACTCCATCACACATATGAAACACAAGTGGGCAACAATGAAAAACACTTAAAAGTTCTCTAAACATTAACAATAAAACAAAACATAGGCGTAACAGTGTTCCTGGAAAGTATTCACATTTTGTTTTGTTACAGCCTTATTGCAATAAATCCTTATTTTTGAATATGATGCCACAAGCTTGGCACACCTATCCTTGGCCAGTTTTGCCCATTCCTCTTTGCAGCACCTCTCAAGCACCAGGTTGGATGGGAAATGATGATGCACAGCCATTTTAAGGTCTCTCCAGAGGGATTTAATCAGTTTCAAGTCTGGATGGGCCATTTAAGGACATTTACAGAGTTGTCCTGAACCCACACATTTGATATCTTGGCTGTGTGCTTAGGGTTGTTGTCCCAATGAGCACAGTGGCCACCATCATCCGTATGTGAAAGAAGTTCAAAACCATCAGGACTCTTCCTAGAGCTGGCCGGCCATCTAACCTGAGCTATCAGGGGAGAAGGTCCTCTACAAAGAGAGAAGAACCATCTCTACAGCACTCCAACAATCAGGCCTGTATGGTAGATTGGCCAGATATTTGAAAGAAACAAGGCACAGCTCATCACCAGGCAGATACCATCCCTACAGTGAAGCATGATGATGGCAACATCATGCTGTGGGTATTAAATTCTCAATAAACAAAATTACATGGAGCACTCAAATATTGGGGTAATAATTTGTGATGCTACACCACCATACCTTATAAATTAAACGGAACGAAACTCAACATTCAGCATCGCCGGACAAAGGGGGGGTTTGGATTGGTGGCTAGCCTCAAAGAATTTAGGTAGTAGGAAGAGGACAAACCCAAATGATTTCTCAAAAGATCCACTTTATTACAAAATTTAAAAGGATATACTATCAACATAAATAGATACGTATTGATACTCTAGATGTCACCCCTTGGACATTAGATGACATACAGTAATGTATCATGACATAGAGACATCACATATCCCCATCACATATCCCCAATCAATTGCAGATGCTGAGGTTCACTCCCCTCTTTCATGGTGTATATGTTGATCCTTGACACGTTTCAGCTGTGACACCGTCCTTATCAGGAGGATTTAACACCAATCCTAATAAGTTGGATGCATGTGATTTATATCTAGAATGAAAATTAAGTATGAATGTCAGTGTCTTAATTCATATGAGTACCTCCCACTCAGCAATACCTGTGCCAAAACAGACCCCCCCCCCCCCTCCACACCTCTTCCAGTATAGAGAGAGAGTGGGTGGGCTCAGGGACTATTGGGGAGGTAAAATTGTACATCCCCTGGGGGTACTGCGCATGTGCGGGCGGACACTGTACACAGCACAAAGCACACTGTACAAGCTCACAGTATTGAGCCACAAACACCCCTCTGCACACATGATTTTTTTCAGTGTCACAGTGTATGGGCAGTGTATTGTGTGTTATCTTCGTGTAGTAAAATGGGGGGGTTATTTATGCTTCCACAACACTTGTGAATGCTCTAAAAAGTAACAGTAAATCGCGAAGACATTTCATAGCAAGTAGATCCGACCAGGGGAGGCTCAATCCGATGGGACACCAGCTGAAATCAGCATCAGGGGGCCCCGTGCACTAACTTTTCATAGGGACCCCGAAATGCTTGAAACGGGCCTGGTTCTAGGCTATATGTTTGGAAATGTGATCATTTCATTCAGTTCCATTTTGGAACTTTGTTAAGCATACTTTTTTGCACACTGTATTAAAATTTTAAAAAGTAAATATCCAGCTTATATGTATATTCATAGTTCTTTTAGATGTCTAAAATAAAATCACCCATTCAAACAAAAGATTTGTTTTTGCTTAGCCCATGTTTTTTCTTTAAAACTTAAAATTCAAGGTTAGCTGTCTTGCATTGTCAAGGTCACTGAACAGAACTTTACATGTGTTGTATACAGTAGATGGATGGGTACTTTGAAATCATTCTGACAGATCCATTCATAGAACTGTAGAGGAAATCAATCCAATTTTAAGCTTTCTGTACAATGCTTCCATCCTGCCACAGAAAGACTTTCTATCCATCTTCACTAATGCATTGTATGATGCACATGTCTTCTGACCACTTTATTGAACAATCACATTTAAACAGTTAAATTTAGATTTTGTTTTACAACATAGAAATGCAATCAATTCGTATATACAAGAATTACAAATGAAAATCTATTCAATGAGTTGACTCTGTTGTTTCCACATATGGCCACAGACTTCCATGTGATGAGATTTAATCAATTAATTTCTGTTTATAGCGCCTTGTACTCACTTGCTGGTTTCTGAGTACTTCTAACAAAGGGACAGTTGGTTTCCGAAACATTATGCATATCTAAGTGGTTTTGGAATTATTAATAGCTCTATACAGCATGTGCTCACTTTGCACCAGACTTGTTCCAAAAATATTTGTCATTGTCAGCATTTAACTAAAGGGGTACCCTGGTTGGTAGAACTTTGCAATCAAAATATCACCTGGATATAGGATGTCTTCCTTGCTCATCCTCTTGGGTTTTTCATATGGACTGTCATCAAATGACCATGAGTAATGGAGTCTTTTTGACCTCCCTAAGGAATTCTGCCATCTAGCACATCCAATCTGCATTACAGTATATAAGCTGTGGAACCATAAAGGCATTGCTGAGGCTGTAAATTTGGATTGTATGACAGTACTTTGCAGAACTTATTAAAGCAGAGATGTAACTCTTTTGTATTTTGCTTATGAAACCTAAAATTGTGTATATTTTTATATGACCCAAAATATTGTTGGACTTTAGACACATTTTAAATATATATGTGAATCATGAATTTTTATTGCGAATAACGTCACTGCTATATCTTTGTAATTGCGAATATCGGTGAGTTTTTACATCAGTACTTGGATCTACTGTGCATTGCATTCCCAATATACACCTGTAAAAGTGCTGATTTGCGCAAAGAAGGTAATAAATGATTAGGTTTTATGTGAATAATCATAAAATATTGAGAATACCTGCAAAAATCTTTTTCACAATGAAGGCAATAATGACTGGAGATCACGAATTTATGAATTTGTTGCGAATATTAGGTAAAAAATTTGTGATATTTTGTGAATATGAATATTGCCTGTGCTGCTCATGACTAATTCTAAATAATCTCTGTAGGTTAAATATAAAATTGCAAAGTACCGTCTTTTTCGGACTATAAGACACATTGGACCATAAGACACACCCTGTTTTTAGAGCAGGAAAAACAGAAAAAAATGTAAAATGCTCTAATCCGTTGAAAAAAAATCCCCTGCAGTACCCAATGTTAGCCACAAAAATGCTGTCACTAGAGAGCACACTTCAGGCAGAAGGGGAGGGGGAGTGGGGATTCGGCACTGTTTGTTTCCCTTCTTGCATATTGTTTTTTCTACCAGCAGGGCTCTGCTGGTAGAAACAGTACAGTACAGATGAGGGATCTGACTGTGGCCGCATCTCTCATCTGACTCAAGAGAGCTAGCGGGATCTCAGGAGAGCTGGGGGTTGCAAATTCAGACCATATGAAGCAAGCACTATTTCCTCCCGATTTTGGGGGTATCTATAGAGCCTAGTAATTTCAGGCAACGGTAAAACAATTAGGAATAGGTAAGAGACCATATTTAATGGAAAGAACAGGGATCCAGTAAAACCCCATAATACATATAATGCATTTGTAGATGTAGATGTGTATCATGGCTCAAACAAAGGAGATATCTGCTCAGATATTTAAAACTGTGCAATATTTGTTTCACAAGAATGAAGTCACACTGGAGAGGCTATTTAGGCTTGCAGAGCTTGTATGAGACCCCCCTCATACTATTTTATTTAGGTTGAGGTCTAGATTTTGACTGGGCCATTCTAACACATGGATATTCCATTGTTGTCCTGGCTTTATGTTTAAGGTCATTGTCATGCTGGAAGGTGAACCTCCGCCCCAGTCTCAAGGCTTTTGCAGACTCCAAGAAGTTTTCTTCCAAGATTGCCCTGTATTTGGCTCCATCCATCTTCCCATCAACTCTGACCAGCTTCCCTGTCCCTGCTGAAGAGAAGCACCCCCAGAGCATGATGCTGCCACCACCATATGTGACAGTGGGGATGGTGTGTTCAGAGTGATGTGCAGTGTTAGTTATCCGCCACACATAGCGTTTTGCATTTTGGTCTCATCTGACCAGAGCACCTTCTTCCCCATGTCTGTTGTGTCCCCCACATGGCTTGTGGCAAACTGCAAACGGGACTTATGCTTTTCTGTTAACAGAGGCTTTCTTCTTGCCACTCTTCCATAAAGGCCAACTTTGCGCAGTGCACGACTAATAGTTGTCCTATGGACAGATTCCCCCACCTGAGCTGTAGATCTCTGCAGATTGTCCAGAGTCACCATGGGCCTCTTGACTGCATTTCTGATCAGCACTCTCCTTGTTCGGCCTGTGAGTTTAGGTGGACGGCCTTGTCTTGGTAGGTTTACAGTTGAACCATACTCCTTTCATTTCTGAATGATTGCTTGAACAGTGCTCCGTGGGATGTTCAAGGCTTTGGAAATCTTTTTGTAGCCTAAGCCTGCTTTACATTTTTCAATAACTTTATCCCTGACCTGTCTGGTGTGTTCTTTAGACTTCATGGTGTTGTTGCTCCCAATATTCTCTTAGACAACCTCTGAGGCCATCACAGAGCAGCTGTATTTGTACTGACATTAGATTACACACATGTGCACTCTATTTAGTCATTAGCACTCATCAGACAATGTCTATGGGCAACTGACTGCACTCAGACCAAAGGGGCTCAATACATACGCACACCCCACTTTGCAGTTATTTATTTGTAAAAAATGTTTGGAATCATGTATGATTTTCGTTTCACTTCTCACATGTACACCACTTCGTATTGGTCTTTCAGGTGGAATTCCAATAAAATTGATTCATGTTTGTGGCTGTAATGTGACAAAATGTGGAAAAGTTCACTGTATACAATCATGGCTGAAATTATTGGCACCCAAATTTTTTTTCCAGAGAATCAAGTATTTCTCACGAAAAAGTATTGCAGTAACACATGTTTTGCTATACACGTTTGTTCCTTTGTGTGTATTGGAACAAAACCAAAAAAAGGAGGAAAAAAAGCAAACTTGACATAATGTCACACAAAACTCCAAAAATGGGCTGGACCAAATTATTGGCACCCTTAACTTAATGTTTGGTTGCACACCCTTTGGAACAAATAACTGAAATCAGTCGCTCCTATAACCATCAATAATCTTGCACCTCTCAGCTAAAATTTTGAACCACTCTTCCTTTGCAAACTGCTCCAGGTCTCTCTTATTTGAAGGGCACCTTTTCCCAACAGCAATTTTAAGATCTCTCCACAAGTGTTCAATAAGATTTAGATCTGGACTCATTTCTGGCCACTTCAGAACTCTCCAGCGCTTTGCCATCCATTTCTGGGTGCTTTTTGTGATATGTTTGGGGTCATTGTCCTGCTGCAAGATCTCAAACGCAAATCCAGCTTTCTGACAATTGACTCCGCAGTGTGACCCAAAATCCTATGGTAATCCTCAGAATGCAAAGGTACAAAATGTACTCTAGCTGTAAAGACAGAAAAACGTCCAGGGTGGCAGGGAGTGAGCTTCAAGCAGCCACAGGAGGTCACCTGACCCTGCAGAAGTGCCTTGAAATGTGTGAAAGCTCCTCCCAAGTCGTTTTTTTCATGACTGAAAAACGAGTGAAAAAAGCTCTGCAAACTTGCTGCAGTCGCTTTCAGGGCTTCACCATTGAAATCAATGGGGTCGTTTAACGACCAAGTGACCCTCTGAACGCGACAGAAGGCGTTCAAAAAACGAACAGAAAACGTACTACTTGATTAACGACAGTACATTTTCTGTTCTTTAAACAACCTCATTGACTTCCATTTTAAACCTAAAGCAAGGTCGTTTTCTGGTCACTTAAAAGACCAGAAAACGACCTTGCAAGAGACAGTGTAAACTTATCCTAAGTGAACTTCTCTCCTTTTTATCTGCTTTCAGGTGTGATTTATTATATTGCCCAGACCTGTTACTTGCCCCAGGTGAGTCTAAATGAGCATCACATGCTTGAAACAATCTTATTGATCCACAATTTTGAAATGGTGCCAATAATTAGGTCCAGCCCATTTTTGGAATTTTGTGTGACAGTATGTCCAATTTGCTGTTTTTCCTCCCTCATTTGGTTTTGTTCCAATACACACAAAGGGAACAAACATGTGCATAGCAAAACATTTGTTACTGCAATACCTTTCTATGAGAAATACTTAATTTTCTGGAAAAATTTCTTGGATGCCAACAATTTCGGCCATGACTGTAGAAGTGTAATGTACCTTCACTTGGACAGCAGCATTGCCATTCTGAAGTGAGGGTAGTGTTAAGTGGAGCAGGGAACACACATGTATAAATGGGCCAGATTGATGGGCAATTTAAGTGCCGTGCTTGCTCACGTTCATCTATCTGGCCCATATCATATGCGGCCATCCCTGTTTTCGGGCTGGATTGATTGGGATTTCGGATATGTCTGTAAATCACGGTCGATGTCCGTTGCTTTGCATGGAGACTGCAGGGAGACGGCGGTTTTGCCCGATCCCGGTGCGGGCACAGTTTGATCGCTGATCAAACTGTGCCCGCACCGGGATCGGGCAAATCGCTAGGGAGGTTAAAGAAACACATACCCTATTTAGTCAATTATTTTATGTGATATTTTATTAAATGTACACAATCATGATTTATTTTTTCACATGCAGTTAGATAGTGGAATATTTATTTATAAAGATTTCAAGTAAAAGAGCTTACTGTTGTGAAAACAAGCTAGATTACAAAACTCCTTGACGAAAATATGATTTTGCCTAGAAGCAATGTCTTGCTGTTACTGCCTAAGATTGTCGATCCGGAATTTTAAAATGCTGGAGGAAGCCACATAGCATGAAACATGGTGACAAATTTAAGAACCTAGTATTGCCCAGGGGAGCCAAAGTCTGTTTGAGAAATCTAATGCATTGTGTCATTCTTAACCATGAAAGCACTAAGTAAAGTCATATGAACAACTAGTCTATTAATAAAGGGATAAATAGAATTATGCTGGTACATTGACAAGAGATATATTATATGCCTTAATTTTTAACCCACGTACAGTTCAGTCCATGTAGCACTTTCTTTTTTAAAATGGTATGGGTAATCAAAGCACATTACCTATTAATTGTAGTAATAGTAATCCTGCCCCCACTCCCTCCCCTTCACATCCCTGGCGTCATGAATGACATTTAGGATGTAAGGACCAAGACCAACATTGCCTGAATTTACACGTAGGTAACCCCCCCCCCCATGGCACCCAGATTATTGTTCCTCTCCATCACCTTGGTACCTCTTTTGC
>CM070032.1:164608840-164619656 GCA_036250615.1 Ptychadena robeensis
TTTCTTACTCCAACTGTATAGGTCTCGAAAGCCCTACTACCAATTCGCATAATTAGGTGGATGGCATCGCTGTAATGAAAGGAGTGTGTTCCTAATGACATCAACACCCTATATTAGGGTGTGCATAATTATTGGCAACTTCCTTTCCCTTGGCAAAATGGGTCAAAAGATCAGGACTTTGAACATGCTTAAAAAGTCAGAACCAATAGTGAGATATCTTGCAGAGGGATTCAGCAACTCTCTAAAATTTCAAAGCTTCTGCAGCGTGTATCATCGAATAAAGCGTTTCATTCAAAATATCAACAGGGTCGCAAGAAGCGTGTGGAACAACAAGGCGTCAAAATCAACTGCCCATGAACTGAGAAAAGTCAAGCGTCCAAGTGCCAAGATATGCCACGTTCCACCAGTTTGGGCCATATTTTCAGAGCTGGCAACATCACTTGGAGTGCCCCAAAGCACAAGGTGTGCAATACTCAGTAGACATGGCCAAGGTAAAAAAGGCTGAAAAGACGACCACACTGAACACGACCACAAGCTATGGCCTGATAAATGAGAGTGAGTCTTGATGGGCTGTTTTGTTTTTGAATGTCAGAAATGTATATTTGTGAATATTGAGATGTTATATTGGTTTAAAAAATAACCAATACTGGTAAAAATAAATAATTGAAATGGGTATAAATTAGTTTTTTGTTAAGTTGCCTAATAATTATGCACAGTAATAGTCACCTGCACACACAGATATCCCCCTAAAATAGCTCAAACTAAAAACAAACTAAAAACTACTTCCAAAAATATTCAGCTTTCACATTAATGAGTTTTTTAGGTTCATTGAGAACATGGTTGTTGTTCAATAATAAAAGTATTCCTCAAAAATACACTTGCTTAATAATTCTGCACTCCCTGTAGAGTCAGTACGGATGTTAGTGCAGCAGTGTCAGCGGGCATGCGGAATATGTGTGAGGGGTAACGGCCCCTGCTTTTTAGTGTTCTGTTAATACTCAGCTTTTTCACTATGCTATGGGCTTTCAGAGCAGAGAGAGTAGGAGAGCCCTGATCACCAGTCAGTTATACAAATATAAAAGGCCTGTGGACAGCTATGGTAAGATGTGAACCTAATTTGAGACATTATACCATCCAAACCTCCCATTAAACGCACTTCTGAATGCATTTTTGATTCAGTTTTCATTGATTTGGTCAGAAACGCATATGTAACATGAAAAATGCATGCATTTTAGTATATATGCAGAAACCCATGCCTTTGCCATGCATGGCTTTAAAAAAACGCATATACAGTGTGAAAGGGCCCTAAAGAAGAAAATAGTCTGTATTATTAGGACATTGGAACTATCTGTCTAAACATAAACACTGCAATACATCTAGTTCATATTTTGTTACCAGAGATTTATTATCACTACTAAATACCAGCAAAGGGAGGTTAATGTACAGCACAAGCCACCTGGGCTCCCAGACCAAAATTCATTTTTACACTTTAATATCCCTAAAGCATCTCACCATGTTCAAAGAGAAGATTAAGTGACAGAAATCCTACAATCTTACCAGCCAGTAACCCACAGTGTGTAAAGTAGTCAATCGTAATATATCATAAGTCTTCCTTAACTATTCTGCTTTGCTCACTAAGGGTTCTTTCACACTTTCATCCCAAAATTGTGATTAACGCATTGTGGAATGCATTTTGAAAAATGTACAGAACTGTAGCACACATAACTGTACTGTGGTTCTGTGCAATAGGCTCAGAGCTCAAAACTTTGGGGTGGCACTACCCTGGTGTTTGAGTCTTAGTTCACTACCCCCGGCGCTGTTCCGCTACAGTGCAGTCATAGAATGGCTAAATGAAATGAAAAGTCATTTAAAAAAAAAAAGTTCCCTTCACTTTAAATGTCCGATTTCTATTGGTAATTACTGGGAACTGGATATATTACATTTTTTTCAACCAGAAAGTTAAATAAATCTGGCAAAATCTACCAGGCCCTGTCTATAATAAAATGTATATGAAGAAATTAGAAAAGACTATGTTAAAATGCATACAGTACAGAATAAACACAAAAAAGAAAGTTTGTTACAGATGTTTAAAAAAAAGACTGAGGGGAAATGGTTAAATGCAAAAGAGGAATATTCTAAATCGTGTGATTCCTGCCCACTGAGCTGTGCTGCCTGTAACAGCCAGCAGTGGTTGTCAGCGCATTCCATTCATCCCTATGATGAATAGAGCTTACCTTGGATCACATTGCATGTCAGTGCACACACATCGGTGGACCAAAAAAGCATTCGATTTGATTTTTGGTTTGCTGATGAAGTTTGAAGCTAACTGTGAAGGTGGAGGCTCAAGTGCAATGTGCTGTGCAATCTCTTGCAAGCGAATACCCATTAATATGAGTCAGTACAGAGTAAGAGGCATGGACAACATTGGGAGGGTACACTTACTAATAGGTAGCGCAAAATTCAAGCTTGTTTTATTAACTATCACTTTTTGTTTATTATTCTTTCAGTTCAGTACAGCAGAGGGAGCTCTCAGTCCGACTATAAAATATGTTTTTTATTTAGCATTAATTTTCATCAGGGATATCAAGAAATGTTAAATGTAGATTGTAAGATATGCCACTTTGTAGATAATGTGGCAATTCCAAGGTAAAATAAATACAAGGATGAATGACAACTAATTTGTAAAACCATCGTTCATGTTAATTTACTGTAATTGCTTTTGTAATAAAGTACAGTTGTTCTATACCCAGTATGGCTGCTGATCTCTCTCATCTTTTTTCCAGCCCACTCCTGTTAAGGTAGCCATACACGGCCTGATTTTCCCCCCATTTTTTGTCTGATGGAGCGCGGTTGATGCGACATGGTGGTAAATTCCTGGCTAATCCCATAACTCTGAATGGGGACGGCAGTAAGTAATGTCCGGCACACAAGGGGTGCCCGGTGATCAGCTGAGGGGCTGGCTGACGTCATCCTGCTGCAGTTGATCCCTCATCTATCTATCTCCTCACACATGGCTACCTTTGTCATGCATGGACTTTCTGATGGGCAGTTTCCATCAGAAACACATGTAACTGTATGATAGTGCAGGGATAGTGATATGCATGGGGAACTGGACTGGGAATGGACTGGCCATGGAAGTAATTTAACAAAGTAATTTAATCATATATTTGGGGCAGTCTAAAGAGATTTAACCTCCCTAGCGCACTGCCTGTACCGCACCGTTTTTAACAGTGTGGTATAGGCAATGGCAGCAGTGTACAAGGTACACTGCCTGCCATTTCCTCCCTCCCCCCTCCCCTCTCCACACAGCCAGTGTCATTCATGACACTGGCAGTGAGGTCTGGAGAGCAGAAGCCCCCCCAAAAACATTGAGGTCTATGGCACTGCTCACCCTCGCCCCCTTCCGCGTCACCGTGACGCGAACAGTGAAACCGCAGAGCCCCGGAAATGCTGCGGCTTTCATGGCAGCCCAGCTCATCCAGAGTTTGTTCTTCACACAAACTCTGGACGAGATGGGCTCGTGATGAACACTAAGGAGGTTAAATGATGCAGCCAAAGTCCCCAGTATGAACAAAAAGTTTAAATCTATAGTTTAAAGTACACTAAAAACCAAAGCCACGAATTTCCCTAAACCCCTTCCATTACTGTGTTCCCAAATATTCCCTAAATAATGAAAACATGCACTTGAATAGACAGCCCACAAAGAGAAATAATGCAGCTTTTATTTTAAAATTAGATTAGATTGTAGGTTTTAGGAAACAATAGCTGTACATTTGTAGAGTGGCTGGGCAGTAGGTAAGCGGTACTAGATGGAGGAATGAGGCTTGTTTTATCTTTAAACGTTCCAGAGTATTCTCCGAGAGACGACCGAAGGAACAGAGAGCTGTTCCATGTTTAAGCTAGGAAAACAATGCGTGCTACCTTTACATTGTTTGAGAACTAGAGTAGGCCAGACACTGAAAAATGACATGGATTAAGGATGCATTAGCGCCATTTTATGATTAACACAGCACACCATAATGAATTGAATGGGCAAAACATTCCGTGAGTGAGCACGCCCAGCATAGTTATTGGTGCCACGTGGTTTCATACAGCTTATGACTAGTGTTGATTGCGAATATTTAAATCACATATTTTTATTGCAAATATCTGCACTTCGAGAATTTGTGAAGATATTGAATACAATTCTATATCTTCATAATCATGAATATTACAGATGTTAATGTTGATTGCGAAAATATTGTGAATATCCGCATTTATTGAGAAAATAATTTTGGCAATGAAGGTAATAATGACTGGAGATCACAAATTAAAATTTTTTACAAATAGTTGCGAATATTAGGCAAATTGGAGATACGAATATTGCTATGACCTTTGTAGACAGACACATCATAGCCCATATACAATGGACAGTGTCTATACCATGCCTAGGTCAAGTGTATTTAATAGAGTGTGAGGTCCCACATCGCCATTGCTTCAACACAGTGTAATACAATCAATTATGCATTAAGCAAATAAATTTAATAGGGCACGTTATCATTGCGAAACAATAACATGGCACTTATCAAACCCTAAAACACAGGCAAATTGTGCCCGGGTTTGGGCATCATGGACATGTAATCCTGATTTCCCTTAGGTCCACTGACTACAAAATCCCTACAAACGCAAGTTTAAGCGGTCAGCAGCGCATCCATTGAATATTAATGTGTCAGCATCATGACAATGTCAATTGCAATAAAAGACATGCATTAAAAACGCCAAATGGAGACATGGCCTTATTTACAATGTCAGGATAGACTGTGGAGATTTAAAAAAGAGGTTTCTAACCTGCAAATATTGCAGAAGTGGTTGAGCCACAGAAACAATTTCTGATGCCAGAAAACCAGAAAACCCAAATGTCACAGGAGAATGTAAGGGGGCTTTTCTTCTTTTCATTTATTTTTTATTATTTTAACTTTATATCAAACAAGGGGTTAACAATAAAAGAATCAAGAGTAGTTGAATGTATGTAACTGGGTGCACCACCCCTGTCTGTGATGAGTGCACAAAAATGTATCAGGGTGAACCGAGTGTCAGGGTCTGGTGTCTTCCAGTACCTCTCACTGTCTGGCCCCTTCTGCAGACTGTTGCATCCGGCAACAGATCATCACTACACCTATTAGAGTCAGTGTCCCAAAGCAGACCCAAGCACATGTCCCAAATAAAGTCTATGCACACACTGCACAACACTCCAGACCACAACTGGTCACGTGCTCGGGCACCCAGTAAAAGACCCCTCCCATATACTGTCTTGGCAGAAACAAACCAACCATGCCCATCCCTTTCACTTGCTCCCTGGAAGAAGGAACGGCAGAGCTTCCCCAACGTTAACACCTTTAGTCTCACACACTGGCCCCAACTACTGTGAACCACCTCCCATGCTGTATCAATTGCACTGCCACATGGACTTTTCCTTGTTGACCCCATAATGGACTACCACCCAGCTAGGCCCATAAGCATTCTAGAAGATAAAACCCAAAATGTCATTAACCATTTCGGCCCAATCTGGCCACGGCCCAGTTCCTGTAAGGCCAATGTAGCCTACACACTGTAGCGGGAGGATGTGTCACGATGTGTATGTCTTCCCATTTTTTTTTTTACCTTTTAACCTTCATTTATAGCTCTATTATACCAGCACCATACTTTCTACATAATTTTTTTTATATTAATCAGAATCACTTAAGGCAACCAACGAAACTTTATTTAAAGGATTCCTTTAACACATTAGGCCCAGCACATCTATGGTTAAGACAGGTGTCACTCTACAACCCAACATATACAGGGAGTGCAGAATTATTAGGCAAGTGGTATTTTTGAGGAATAATTTTATTATTGAACAACAACCATGTTCTCAATGACCCCAAAAACTCATTAATATCAAAGCTGAAATATTTTTTGGATAGTTTTTTAGTTTGTTTTTAGTTTTTAAATTAAGTTAGCTATTTTTAGGGGGGGATATCTTGTGTGCAGGTGACTATTACTGTGCATAATTATTAGGCACTTAACATAAACAAATTAAATAAATACCCATTATTCAATATTTTTTATTTTTTACAGTGAAACCAATATAAAAACATTAAACTCAAACATTCACAATATACATTTCTGAACATCAAAACAAAACAAAACAAATCAGTGACCTAAATTAAGCCCACTTCTTTGAAAGGACAAACTCATAAAGCCTGCACCATGGTTGTCAGTGTTTTTTTGATTTTCTGTTTCCCATCACATTGCAAATGCAATCATTCAAACCACAAATGCCTCCTCCCACTGTTTCAGAGAGTTGTACTTGTTTTTTCCTCCACTTTAAATCACACATTTTTGTATGATGGAACCACAGGTTATCTCAATGGGGTTTCAGATCGATGTGAACAGAGGCAATGTTCATTATTTTTGTTTTTTTTTTTTTACTTCTTTTATACCCTTTCTTGCCAGCCAACGCTTGTGGAGTACATTGGACGGTGTTTGATGGAAGCATTTGTCCGCAAATAAATTTATGTTTTTCTTTGAAGGATGCAGAACTTCTTCCGTACCACTGCTTGATAGAAGTGTCTTCCAGAAATGGCAGTAGGACGGGAGTTTAAAGCTTTGAAATTCATTCCTCAAACCCAAAGAAGGCCACAAAGCTCTCTTTTTGATATACACAATAAACAGTACTCCCATCCACTTGCTGCATCTTGAAGTCGACTTGGAGCTTTCATCTGCCTTACCAAATCAGCACGTTTGCCCATCCATCTGGCCATCAGACTCACTATTTCTCAATTTACATCATTCCTATAAAAACCTAGAAAAATAGTCTTGAGATTATTTTTTTCTTGGCCGAATCTTGCTTTTTCAAGCTGTGTTTTCTTTCAGTGGTGGTTCGTCTTTTCATGCCTTTCTTACCTGGCATTCTCTGAGATTAAGCACACCTTGTGCTTTTGGGCACTCACAGTGATGTTGCAAGCTGAAATATGGCCATAAACTGGTGGCAAGTGGATCTTGGCAGCTGACAACGCTGAAACTTTTCTCATGTTCTATGGTCAGTTATTTTTGCGCCTTTGTTTGTTTTCACGCGCTTCTTAGCGACACCTTGTTTTGACTATTTTTAAATGAAACGCTTTTGATTGTTTTTTCGAGATCACGCTTTCAGAAGCTTTGCAAATTTTTTAAGAGTGCTGAATCCCTCTGTAAGATTTATCTTCAACTAATTTTTGACTTTTTCTAAGCCTGTTCAAGTCCTTCTGACTTCCATTTTGCAAGGAAAAAGAAAGTTGCCTAATTAATTTTATGCACACCTTAAATATATGTTTTGATGTCAATTAGACCACACCCCTTTCATTAAATACAGAGATGCACACACCTAATTATGTTAATTGTAGTGAGCTTTCGAGCCTATACATCTTTTGAAGTAAGACAACATGCATAAAGAGGATGATGTGGTTAAAATACTCATTTGCCTAATAATTCTGCACTCCCTGTAATAGACATTACTTTAACCTCCTAGCACTCTGGTGAGGTCCAAATTTCTCTACCAAAAGACCACCATAGACTTTAATGGAACTTTTTTTATGTTGTTGGCCTGTAACTTACCAAAATATGTCCGTACAAGGGTCTAATAGACATCCTGAATATAATAATGTTTGAAACACAAAACTACATAAAACATTTTTTATAAAAGGTTTCATTTAAAATCTCTGAGTGAAACATTTCAAACCCCTATGTATTTATATTTATATTTTGTTTATAATAAATGTTTAATTCAATTGGAAATGTGTTTTGTGTTTTTGTTTTTTACTTTGAATTGTATTTGATATGGTTATCACTGTATCCATAACAATTCTAAGTAGAAAGCTGTATTCAGTGCGATTTGAATCGCATCTGAGGACCACATTTTTAAAGATGTAGCAATCGTATGCTTTGCCAGCATGGGGTCTGTTCGGGATTCCCCTTTTCCAGAGCATACCAGACCCCCTGCTAAAAGGAGGTCTGGTATGCTGGGGGGGGGGGGGGGGGGGGGGGGGGTCCCAGCATAATGAAAATTAAATAAAAAAATATCTTGTTTTTAATGGATGGGAGGAGGGGTGGCCTGAGCACTGAGCAGGGAAATATTATTTTTATTACTTATTATTATTATTATTATATTTGGCTGTATTGCAAAATCTAACTGTGGGGGGAGGGGCAAAAGTTTGCCTCCATATTTAGTATGGGAGGTGAACTGAACATCAAAAGTGTCTGCCCAGCCAGCGGATCATGAACATGGTGTGGATACTTTGGCCATCACTACTCATTATTGTGCAAAGTTGTGTTGGATAAGGAAGTGG
Source organism: Ptychadena robeensis (assembly GCA_036250615.1). NCBI lineage: Eukaryota > Metazoa > Chordata > Amphibia > Anura > Ptychadenidae > Ptychadena > Ptychadena robeensis. The sequence goes on from CM070032.1 coordinate 164,617,183, forward strand.
CGACACCTGAGCTGTTCCCACAGAGTTGGGAGCATAAACTTGTCCAAATTTTTTTGGCATCCTGGAGCAAACAACAAACAACATCCTGCTAAACAACAAACATCACTTGGCAAAATACAATAAGGCAAGTACTGTTTTCCAGTCATCTATAAAATGCATTTGATTGACACTAGAGACCGTCACAAAATGGTGGATTTGGGAGTTAAAAGGTATCATTACCAAAATTGATGGAGATGTAGATGTGTTGGGAAACATTACAAAAGAAAGTATTGTTCTGGCATATGGATTTTTTGTATTCATTAATTCAGGTATGTAAAATTTTTACTCATATAAATTTGCCTTTTCTAATTGCCAGACAGAGAAGTGTGATTCATTACTCTAGAACAGTGGTGGGCAACTGAGTTGATATAAAGGGCCACAAGTGCGGCCCTCAGCATCACTAAAGGGCCGCACATAACATTTTCAATCTATACTGACTTGTAGAAGCATTTTATAATGAAGAAATTACAGTATGCTTAGTTAGAATTTAGCATTAAAAAAAATTAACATTTCTAATTTTTAAATAACAAAACTGATTTTAAATGATACTTCAAGCATTAGGGAACACTGTGGTATGGTAATGCACATTTTGTGTCATGTATATCATCAAAGGTTATGTGCCTCAAAGATATCGTCAAAGTCTTTGAGGATATCTATGGAGCACATAACCTTTGATTCAAAGGTTATGTGCCCCTATTCTGTTCCTCTTCCCACTGTAAGAAGATACCGGGAAAAGATGGTTCAGTGGGGGATTAGCGGACAGGCGAGTTCCTATGCATTAACAGTTTGGTTTCGGGGGCGGCAAATGGATCACATACACTTTAGCTGGCTGGTGGATGCTCTGTTCAGACATCTGCCGACACAGGGGTTAACGTACTCCACTTCATTAACACCTGCATCGGCGGAATGGCTCAGCGTGGTGAGAACACATCATCAGCTGAGCAGGTAAAGTGTATGTGCTGCGTCGGGAGCTCCCACCAAGCAATGCACTTAGCAAAGAGTGGCCGGACAGATGTGAAAAAATACCCTTATTTGCAATGTACCTTTCATTGAGTATATCCTGAACCCCACTTTGTGTTTTTTTCCTAATTGCTTCCACTATGTTATAACACCACTAACAGCTGACTGCTGGGAAATATTTAACAGTAAGACAATTACATAAATGGGCTTATTACACAGGTGGCATCCTATTATTGTACAAGGCTGTGAATCACTGGGATCCAGAGAGTGACCTGTTCTTTCACAAATATCTGAAGAAGTCGTCTGCATGCCTAGGTGCTTGATTTTATATACCTGTGGCCTCAGAAGTGATTGGAACACCGGTATTCAATAATTTGGAGGGATGTCCCAATACTTGGCAATAGAATTAAATTGAGGCCGGGAGATACATATCTCCATAACAACTTGTTTTAAGATATATTTTCAAAGCACTTTATGGTGGTAATAAACACTTACTAGGTGCACAGAAACTATTTATGAGTGGTGAATACATGATTTCTGTTTGTGATTTCTGATTTTATGGCTGCGTTTGAAAGGCTTATCTTTTCAATATCAGCATAAAGGCAAAATGCGATGACAGAACATTAGGCTTTTTAGGTGCTGCAATTTCCCTGCTGGTCAGTTAGAGACTATATTGTGTGTACATGATAAACTAGATAAAAGTTTATCATATAAAGCTAAAGGGAGTCCATAATCAACTTCATTAAAGATTAAAAACTGCTTACATATTTCAGCCCTATTCCCAGGGCTTAGGGTATAATTCAACAACGCTATTGGCTGCCGATCCACATTACCTGCCTTCAGCACCGACTGCTCTCACAGTGTTATGGCGTTTCGCCGGCTGGAAGGTGAACTTCGTGCAGTACGTCAACCTGTACGACCTGCAGATCGGCAAATTGCTGTGAGAACAGCCACTGCTGCAGGCAGGTAATGTGGATCGGCTCCATCAGGTCCCCGCCAAAAAATGCGCTTAGTGCAGGGGGACCCGACAGAGCTGCTTACGCCATTTAAACATACCATTAGGGAAGGGCTTGTTTCCATTTACGTCGGGACCCCTCTACTAAGAGTATACGTAGCAGACAGACTTACCTGCTCTGCGGAGAATCTGTCTTCACAGCGCCAAGTCGAGTACGTTGAGCCTCCGCTTAGCAGAGGGGTCCTGATGTAGCACATTGACATTGCGTGCTCGGCGATGATCTGTTTACACATCTGCCGGTGCAGAGGCTCAACGTACTCGACTACGTTGAGCCTTGCATCGGCGGAGCGGCTTGGTACCGTGAAGACAGACCCTCCGCCGAGCAGGTAAGTCTATCTACTACGTCGGGACCCCCGACCCTTAGCGGAGAGGATCCCGACGTATGTGGAAACAAACCCTTAAGCTAGCCATACATGGCTCAATTGACATCAAATCGATCATCAATTCGATCGAAGTTTTC
>CM070032.1:164632921-164649516 GCA_036250615.1 Ptychadena robeensis
TTCAGCAGCGCTCAGAGGCACGTGCCTCTTCTGCCTCTGCCTTGTCCCGGCCCTGTGTGTAACTATAAGTTGAAGTAGAATTTGGACAAAATAAGTAAAATAGGAACAAAACTTTTTTATGTTGTAAAAAAGTTCACATTATGTTCCTGTTGTCACTTAACAATGGCAGCCTAAAAATATACTAAACTAAAAAGTTAGTGTTGTCCACAGATCATCTGTAGAGTGTTTTGAGATCCAGGCACCCTGGTGAATTAGCATGCATAATGCATATGTGTTCCTTTTGTATATATTTATTATATATTCAATTATATTTGTTTAATGCCTGTTAGAGGTGTCTACATGTAGCATTCATCTTTAATTACACCTCCAATAAATTAAAGCAGGGTACAGATGGCTCGATATTCGAGCCGCCTGATGTACCTTGCAGCAGCGTGATGACGTCATCACGCTGCTGTCAGATATCGGAGGAGCCGGGGAGAGCAGAAGTGCCTCTCCCCCGCTCCTCCTCCTCAGCCGAGCATCGGACATTGCCGTATTAACGGATTGATTTGTCCCGCACATGAAAACAGCGATGGGGCAGATTATATGGGTCAGATATATGGCCGTGAGCAGGTATGGCGCTAAAAACGGCCATCGATTGGACCCATATCTCCACGTCTGTACCCTGCTTAAAGCGGACCTACCACCAGAAATCTATGTTTTTATGAATGGCACTAGAAGTGCCAGTAATAGGGAGGAATGCAGTAGTAAAACCCAAAAACCTACCTGTAATGAGCAATTTAAGAAGATAATCCCATAGCTCTTCTCACTTCCGGGTTCACTTTAGGCAGAGCAAGGCAGAACGTCACAGGAAGCTTCGATTTCTCAGTAATCTTCTTTGAAAATTCCCATAGAAGATCACTGAACGCCCCCAGTGGCCACCCGCGATATTTCACCCCTAGTTCCATGTGTTGCCTTGCAGCAAACCAGGAAGTGAGGAGAGTATGGGGGTTATCTTCTTAAATTACTCCATACAGGTAAGTTTTTGGGTTTTTTTCACTGCATTCCTCTCTATTATTGGCACTTCTAGTGCCATTCATGAAAACATAGATTTCTGGGGGTAGGTCCGCTTTAAGAGAACACACGTGCAGTGTAGCCCGAAACAGTGCACCAGGGCCGTCATCAGAAATTTTTTGGCCCCATACTAGGTGTCTTTTCAGGGCCCCCTGCCATACCACTAGCATGTCTGAGGGCCCCAGAGGATGCCTACCTAGGGGTGTACATAACTTTTTTAGTAAGCTCCTCAGATGAGGTTCTGGAGATGGTGTTTGGTACTCATTCAAATGTAAGGAAGTTGAATTAAAAAAAATGTAAGGAGGTCTATCTCACTGTCTCCCACGCTGTCCTCTGCGTCAGCTTCCTGCATGGTAGAAGCCTCCTATTAGCTTTCTCTATCCACAGGTCAACAGCTGACTTTGGGTCAAATGTAGCTCTCACAATAAAACACAGTTTGAACCCCTAGATCTCATACCTCAGTAGTCAAACAGTGCTTTTCTCTTGTCAGAGTTTACTCTTAGGCCATAATTCCATGTCCGCTTTTGGATCCGTTGGGTTCCATCAAGCCTCCTATGTGTTCCTATAGACGCAGATGGCTGCATCAACATCAACGTGACGGAGGCTTGGACCAGCGGATCCGGGGCTCTGATGGGCTGTGGAGACAGCCCTGTCATTTCCTGATTGCCGTCAATGAGCGGCTTGAGCATTGCGTTAAAATCCCTGCATTCAAAATAGGGATTTTAGTGGACCTGGGGCCTTACTTATGCCTACTCTGACTTTCAACCCCTAGATCTCCAACACCCTTAGAAGCCCATTCTTTTTTTGAATTAGTAATTTACATTCCCAATTTGACACCCCTAACTGCAAACTTTCATAGCTATTAAAGTTTCCCTATAGTTAGCCATGGGACATAAGTTGTATAAATTTAACAATAAAAAAAAGAATAAGAGAATGTTGGAAATGTATAGTAGTGTATATATGATAAAGTAAAGTTTTTGTATTTAGCTTTAATCCTAATATCCCTGCAATACCAATCTCAGCCACGGTGTCAGTAGTAAGCACTTGCCATCAAAGAAGCAGCACATAATCTGCTAATTTCACACATACATCGGGGAGGAGGAGAGGGGGCCAAGGGGGATGCTGTAGGACTCTCCACTTTCTGGAGAGTCAGCGTGCAGCAGACCTCTGGGCCCCCCTATATGGTCGGGTCCGGGACGGGAGTGCCCCCTGTCCCCACCTGACGGCAGCCCTGCAGTGCACAGTGATATAGGTTTTGGTAAGTGTGGGCTGGTAAAATGACCTGAATATTAAAGCCTGAAAATGCAACATCAAGGATAAACGTTATATGGTGCCAACCTCCCCTGTTCCACTCCCACTGCTTAATTTTCTGAGAAATAAGAAACAGTTCAGAAAATTTTCTTTTGATTCCCTCACAAGCCTATTGGTTTCTTTTGCTGGCTTCATTATTATTTCTGTATTTTGTAATTGGTGTATGCTACTAGAAAGGACCAATGAGCAAACTGTTTAGGGGTCTTTTATACTAGCTGCATTTTGTTGGTAACGCATCATTAGCGCTTACACCCGTCCCTAACCCAAACCCCCTAACACTGAAATCTTACCCCTCCACTGCCGATTTTCCTACCCTTACAACTGCGCAGCTAGCCCAACTTTTCCGAAGTTACTGGATAAATCTTACAGATTTAGAGTGTTTAAGGTTAGAGGTTTGCGAGTGGGTTAAGGTTAGGAAGATCAAGGGTTAAGCTTAGGGCATTGGGGAGTTTAGTTAAACCCCCCAACCCCTAAAGCTCACCATTACAGTCAAGCACCACTCCCACTAACTCTAATGTAAACCCCACCCAAGCCCCTAACCTTAAATACCCGAAACCCACAAGGTTAACCCTGTTTCTCCGGAAAAGTAGAGCTATCTGCGCATACGCAGTTGTAAGGGTAGGAAAGTAATATGCTAAGTATAATAATTTAATTTATTTTATTTACACTAGCTGCATTGCAGTATAGTACCGCAGTACAGGGCAGATAGGGTCAAAGCTACGTTTCCTATGGAAACCTGTGTTCCTTTCACACATATTTCTTTTGTATTCTTATGATTACATTATTACTGTTCTTAACAATAAAAAACCCAATGAACCCTTACATTGTTGCCGTTAAAGTCCCCTAGTCCTTCGGGAGATCTCTTTGAAAAACGCTGTTTTTTAACTCTTTCCTTCCTTTCACACTAGACCTATGCTTTCTTTTCTGGTAATGTGCAATGCTGCATGTTACCGAAGGTGTCCTGCAGGTGCAGCGCAAGCATCTCCCATAGACTTGTATGGAAGACGCAAGTGCAGTGAACAGAATTTTTTTTTTCCGGTAACTTACACAGTTAGGAGTTGTGAAGGTGAACTTCTGTGACTTCCCAAATGTATTTTCAATGGATGTTTATTTTTACATGGGATGACTAGTGATGGCCGAACTTGCGTGTCCGTCCGCGAACGGGCGGGGCGGACTTTTAAAAAAGTACGCCGTCCGCCCGTTAGCAGACAGATATAAATTCCCCACCTCTAGGCGTGGAATTTGAATCTGAAAACCCGGATGTGACGTCACTAACGCATAGTTACTGGGTGTGCGAGCCGGTTTTTCACTGAAAGACTGGGTTCTCTACCCGGTCTTCAGTGAAAACATTCAAGGGCTCCTTCTCGCCCGCAAACAGGGCGGGTCAAACACCCGTACTGTCCGCTGGCGAGAAGGAGGACGAGCATGCTTGTTCGTGGCCGAACTGTCTGCCTTGCGGGCAGTTCGGCCATCAGTAGTGATGAGCGGCATAGGCAATATTCGAAATAATATTCGCAAATATTCGCAATTGTGAGCGCATAAGCATCCCAATGGCGAATATCTACCGCCATATTCGCAAAATTTGCAAAATCTCTAATAGCCAATATAGGCCGAATATATTCGCAATTCGAATATTCGCTCTCAACACAAGTGATGACATCCAAAGAGAATAAATAAAAATAAAATTAACTGACCTTACTATGCATGTTATTTTTTTGTTTTGTTTTTTTATTTGTAAACATATGATTCCCTGATTATCACATATGTCATTTATTATTTTGCCGTCAACAACATACCACATACTGTACTGGCTGGGTTGACTTTCTGAATGAAGGGCACTACAGCGCACCACAAAAAAGTTTCATATTTTCATGGGCATTATGGTTACGCATTACATTATAAAGTGAGCTTTTCCATTGTACAGTTGTAGGAAGTGTAGCCAGCATAAAATGTGTACAACTGTACAACTGTAATGTCCATTGGATCACAATGGATGTGTCCTGGGAATTCCAAAATGTCAATGTCCAAAATGGTTGGCCACAGTTAAGCTGGGCATACACAGGTAGATTCGTGTGCAATCAACCCCCAATCAATCACAACGTGGTGACGTCACCACGCTGTGATTGGGGATCAATTGAACAGAAATCAATGTGCACCACATGGGCACATCAATTACCGTACGATGGGGACCCATTCTTCCCAGCTTGCAGCGTGTGTTGTGTTGTGAGAGAATCACTCACAACACAGCTGCAAGATGGAGAAAGGCAGCCAGTCAGCACACAGCCTTACATGGAGACATGCTGGCCCGGCCCCCTTCACACTGAGCAGCAGTGTCCAGGCTGTTCAGCACATCCAATACTTTAAATGTAGATTCTTGTCTCCATTCAAAGTAATGGAAATTGAACAGCGTTTTCCATGTTGGAACCCTGTTCAATCAAGTTTTTTTCAAGCGGGATCTATTGATGAAGGCATACCCGAGTAGATTTGTTAATAGATTCGAGCACAATCAAGCTCCATGAGCGTGCAAGTTGCTCGATTGTACTCAAATTCTTTACAGATGTGTGTGGTTAGATTTAGACTTTCTGATTGTTTATATTAAATGGCACAAGGACTGGTACTTGTAACTGGCACCTTTAACTAGCTTATTGACTTCTAACAAATGTTTTTAAAAGTAACAAAATGGTTATTAGAAAAAAGTTACATTCTAACAACCTCATAGAAAAATGTTTTATAAGAAGCCATGTGATTTATTCAATGAAAACCAGGCCTGTACAATAGTGGGAACAATCCATTGACATTTAACTGCTCATGCACACAGAGTTGCTGCTGATGTTTGACATTCATCTGTCCGTGCTCGGCACACATTACTCTTCCACTTTCAGCACAGGCCATCCATGGAACACTTTTCAATGAATACAAGTTTACATGGTTTTCTCCTATTCGTGTCAAAGCTCTGATGTGCTCTATTAGTGCATTTGCTATGTGGGTGATTCCTTCTTTTGTTAATATAAGTAAGAGCACTAGACATCATGGAGTATTACTTCAAAGAGGGCACTGGACCCATGTAAAGGATTCCTTTTAATGTATATGTGTAGCGTAGTGTAAGTCATCACTCAAACAAACTGTAAAATGTTTTAAAGTCAATCCCTATAGAATGTGACCCTTTTATGTCTGTATATGTTAACCTTTATTATTAAATATAGAAGGGATGAAATGGAATCCCAGTCAAGTTCTAAAAATTGTCCCCATTGGACTCACTGTTGAGTTTTTGGCTATATACGCAATAAAAAACCCAACTACACTTTCAGTTCAATTAAAAATAGCTTAATATTATATAAGGTGTTTAAAGTCTTTTGCTTGTTTAGTTTAAAGATTAAATATGAACTCCAGACAAAGGCAGCATTGACTGCAATGTAAAATTTTGCCTGCCACAAGCGGGTTGCCCATAAAGTACCAACTAAGCCCACCTTTCCTTGCTAGAAGTCTCACCATCATTTAGCCCTTGTCACTGCAGCCTAACTATCATTGTCATCCCTTTATTTTATTGGATTCCAGTTCAAACCACGTTAAAGTCTAAACCATGGCAGCTCAGCTTCACACAAGGGCATTGCTATTTTCAAGAACCTATGCACAGCTCCTTTAAGAATCCCCCCATACCACGCTATGGTTGGTGTTTATTACAGTAAAGCTGCCCATACGCACTGCAACGTGCGCTCGATTGATGACCCGATCAAACGCAGCTTGATGACATCCCCATGCTGTGCTTGGGCGCTCTTTGATTGAATGGGAATCAGAGCCCACCATTTTAGGTGCTTGATTCCCGTCCAATCCTTCAATCCAAAGGATGCAAATCGACCAGGATTTAAATAGGGTACAGATGGCTCGATGTTTGAGCCTTCCTTTTTTTCCTTGTAGCAGCGTGATGAAGTCATCACGCTGCTGTCAGATATTGGCAGAGCTGGGGAGACAGCTCTGCTCTCTCCCCGGCTCAGCCGATGCTTTGCCTGGAGACCCGCAGTCTCTAGGCAAAGCAACGAACATTGGCCGTATTTAACGGTCATATCCGATATGACTGTTTTCGAGTGGGATTGCTTGGTCCCGTTCGAAATCAGCCATGGCTGCATATGTTATGGGCCAGATAGATGCACGGCGCTCGAATCGGCCATCGATCTGGCCATATCTTCACGTCTATACCCTGCTTTACGGACACGTTCAATGCTTGCTTCACTGACCTGTCTTTGAGCCTGATCAATCAAACTCAAAAACAGGCCGCATTAAATGGGTGGTGGATTGTCAGTCAGTCAAGTGGCCATCAATCTAGCGCCCATCTATGCTTGTAGGAGCACCTTACGAACCACAAATGACCAGTGATAATATTGCTGGTTTTAAAATTAGGTATGTTATGACGACATGAAGATTTAACTAACGGTATATACTATGATTTTGTGTGGGGTACCAAGAAAGCAAAATATAAGGAGATTAGATGTTGTTTTTCTTTTTTAATGAGACACAGCTTTTGTAGAAAAAAAAACATGTCTTGCCAGAACACAGCATTTCATTCATTTAATCTGTGTATGTGTGCAAGCTCCTAAATCTACCATAAAAGTCTTCAAAAACCATAAGTTTTACCATATGCTGAGCCAAATTATGGTACAAATCAGGTTTTCTAGAGACAGACTTGGACAATCTATGTGCACATGCCAGTTTTAGCAATATTTAGTCAAAGACTATATAGAGTCTAAGTTTGACTTACTGCATTCTTTCTAAAAAAAGGAATTGCTTTTATAGGAGAGCAGGGGGGTTAAAACCATGGTTCTTTTTTTTATATAAATCTTGACATCTGTGTCTCATATCAGAGATTTTCCTTTAAATTCTGTCCTCAAGGCTCAACAGAAATGTTCTCTTAAGACCCCCATACACGGGTCCGTTTCCCAGCGGATTCCGGGACGATCGATTCCGGGCGCGTGCACGCGAAACGATCGTCCCGGAATCGCGTGAAGCCCACCTTGTCCGTCCGATCACGTCCGATCGTTCGGGGGCCCAGAATCGGATGGGACAGAGAACCAACAAGTTGGTCTTTCTGATCCGATTCAGCACACATCAGGGGGAGTTGCCATTTGGGAAGTAAGCGATCGGACACGGAATCGTCCAGGAATCCGTGGGACAAGGTGGTATGTAGCGATCGGACAGACTTAATTGGCCGATCGAGCGGACCTCCGATTCCCGCTGAGATCGCCGTAATCGATCGGATAGGTGATCGATCGGCCATGGAATTCGACTGTGTATGGCTAGCTTAAGACAATTGTCAAATATTGGCATTGGAAGTTATTACCGTTATTCCTGTTCATGTGGCAATGTGAATATTTTACCTGCCTGGTCATCATGGTGGATTGTGACTGTTAGAGAAAGGGATTATCTTTAATGGGAACACTGACAGCCATAAAGTAAAAAAAAACTGTAAAGGGTTCCTACCTCACCCACTCTACTCTTGTGGGACACATATAAATTGTACCTACCTATAAACTGCAACCCTATGTAAGGGATTATGGCACCATATTTAACTGAATAAGCTGCCTAGCACAGTAAATCTTAGGAAAACTTTACACCTCTACACATTTGCATGCATTTTGTCAATCTACAAGTATGTTCACATTGTCTACAGAAAATCTCTTTGGGGCTCCATTCAGAATGAATAGCACCCCAATGCACTTGTCTATGTCAGTGCAACCCAGTGTGGCAATACTGCACACAGGGGCGGTCCTAGGCATATGGGGCGAGCATTCCAGAGAGAGATCAAGGGGGGGGGGGTGCTATGAGGGAGAGCCCCAGCAATGGCCCCCAACTTCCCCTAGAGAAATCACTCCCGGGCAAGGGGCTCTGAGAGAGAGTTCTGCCAGCCATGCCCAGAGATATCCTTGGGGCAGTGGCTGCCGGGGCTCTCCTTCACAGTACCCCCCCACCCAGTGACATCTCCTGGGTCTCGGGGAAGGCAGGTGTGGAGGGGAGGGGCATCCACCAACACCCTTGCCCCGCCTCCCCCGAGAGAGATCACATATCACACAGGCCTCCCCACACACACACTGCCGCCCTGGGCAACCGCCCATAATGCCCATATATAAAACCGTCACTGACTGCACAGATGTCAACCTTCACTACTTAAAGGTTCTTTGATTTCTCACCCGTTCCTACTAAACCTAGAGTTTTTAAAGGAGAACATAAATTTTCTTTAAGGTGGGCATACACGGTTAGATGTTTCCGTTCGATTGTCTTAAAAAATCTATAGATTTTTACCTGTATTGATCAAACAAAAGTGAACATAAATTCAATTGAGCAGTGATCGGACATGTTGGTAAATTTCAATCAATACAAGTATCTGATTTTATTTAGGTATTTAAATGGATTTGTATTTCATAGCACTGTGGAGCATGCGCACAAGTAAGAACCGATCAATGTTATACTGATAGTCGATATTTCAGTCACAGAACCTGATTAAATGAAAGATTGATCAAGCAAAACCTGATGCGTGTATGGTTTTCTTTATTCTTTATAATATGAATACTTATTCCCTTCTGCAATCAATTCTGTCAATCTGTGACTATGGCCAAGTATAATTGTAAAACCTGTTTACATTCAGAAACAGCTTTGTATTTTGTTCCACATTCCAAGCGAAGATTAATATGTAACAGTTGTTGGGTTACAACAAATTTAATGAAATACATTCAACTACAGCTGCCTCTGCTGGCTTAGTAAGTGAAACATGCAAAACACAATAGGCTGTTGCAAACCTAATTAAGATTTGTATTTTATTTCCACATTTCTGCTTATTACAGGATTGGATAAAGCTCATTTTAATTCTATCAAATCCTGTAAGCAACACATTTATATTTCATGACTGTACCTCTATTTAAGGAACAAGGCTGGTCTTAAGGCCCATACACATGTACAATATTTGTTATTGGGAATGATCTCTGGTGGTTTTTGGAAAAGACAAACATGTAGAGAAGAAAACAAGCACTGTTAGGCCAAACTCCACTACAATATGGCAAATCGCGCCTTTTGCACGTCTCCATGCAAAAGATACAATGAAGTAGAATGGACACCTTAGAGATACTTGTACAAATCAGTAAAAGAGTAATTCAGGTTACATTGGGTTATTGGGCAAAAGCCCCAAAACCTGCCGCACTTATTGGGCATGTAAATGAGCTCATACACGGGTTGATTTGTCACCAATCGATCCAATCATTTCAGACGATCGTGGAATCGGCAATCGATGGAACACCACCTTGGGAATCCGATTTGTGGTCGATTTGGACATGAACCGATTCCATCTGAAAAGCTGCTGCATAGTGAGCTATGGGTCCACCAACATACTTTCATTGCCAAACGATCAACTAAAAAAAACAACATTCCGATTTTGTTTGGTCCATCGTTCAGGGTAGGCAGAACTTGATTATTTACTGATCGCCGTGAACGCGTGCGGTGATTGATCGGTCAAAAATTTCGTGAATAATCGACCCGTGTATGATAGCCTTTAGGGGGCATTTACCTGAAAAGTGATACATGACATGTCCACTGGTCACATTTCGGGCTCCTGCCGGATATTGACAAAATGGGGGCACATGCCTCTCCGCATCCAGGCGCGTTCCTGGCTGCTGCTGACTGTCAGTGTAAATGCCCCCTAAAGGTGCCCATATACGTGTCTATTTTTTTTAAGATCGACAAAAAGTGATAGATTTACTGTTCGACTGGACCCTTATCTAATATTTGTAATTAGTTCGTTTGAGATAAAAGTAATCGATATCAGACTGAATCTTGATCAGAACTGTATCAGACATGTCTGTAAATTTTAATCGATTGCACTGTAAACGGTTTTACCAACCGATTGACAAAGCATTCAAGGCATGCCTACCGATCAAATTCGATGATTAACAGAGATCGATTGCTCATCATGTTGTACATTTATGAAAAGATTGAGAAATCGATTTTCGATAAAAAAATCTAACTAGTCAATCTAATCGAATATTGATTCTCTCAAAATCTTTATGTGCATGGCCAGCTTTAATGACTTCAGCTTCTATCCTTTTATTTTCTATAAGCATAAGACTTTACGTTGATCAGTGTTGCTTTTAGTTTTTTTCAGTAACACATGGAAAGTCTGCTCAGAAAAACCTGCTACCTCTTGACAACTTTCTGATTTATTATACTTTCAGTAAAATAATAAGAACTCATGAAAGCAGGGCTACACAGTGTCAGCACTAATAAACCACAAACAACATACTCCAGATTCCAGAATAATTAAACCTAAAGAGTGGGCTGCTACGCTCATTTGAAGATAACTAGATAATGAGTCTGTACAACTATGGCTAAGGTATAATATATAAAACCTTTGGGTTTAAAAAAAACTGTGTTATAATGTTTGTTGGCTGTTTATGAAATGAAGGCAAATTAGGTCATAATAAATAGGTGATACAAACAAGGAACTTAAAATACATGAATACACAATGAGCTTGAATCAAAACGTCTGTAAAATAATAATCATCAGTGCGTGTAGGTCTGTGTCCTCAGAGGCCATCACTGACCTTGAAATTGGTAATGCTAGATGTTAAAGGTAGTAAAAGATTTACTATTTCTCTTTCATGTTTGGCATATGTGCTCCTGATCTTTTATTTGTGAAGAAAAGAAGGAACCAATGTGCTACCCTGACAATTTTGGTGTTTTTTGGGGAAAACTTATTGAGTAGCATCCTGCCAGTCTGTGAGCATGGATCCTAACACAAGATGTGTTATTAGCAGGCAATTTTTTATGGAGTTTTTTTACGGGTTCTCCTAAGCATGCACAAGAATAGTGATGTGACCCTGCTACCCTCACAGGTCAGGCGGGTGCAGGTAAGCAGCCCAATTGAGTGGGCACACAGACCTGACTGGGCCCCCCATGGCCCGCCCATAGCGCCGGCACTAGATTTCTTTGGTTACCACCTTCAATAGAATTTCTTTTGGGGGAATGTCTTGCTGTTTACCCTGATTTCAACATAGTGTTGATTTTTTTAAAATTACAAATACTTTATTGGAAATATACATATTAACACTGGCAATATGGAATAACCTGACAGAGCTGTAGTGATACAAACATTCCCTAGCCAGTTCATTATCCTATATATTGCAATAGAACACGCAAACATCTTACATGTTTAATATGTGAGGTAACCATGTATTAACAGTAAATATTCCAAATTAACTCTATAACCCCTATATATATATATATACTGTGTTTTCTGGACAATAGGATGCACTTTTGTTCTATTAAAATCAATGGGAAAATATCCCTGCATCTTGTAGTCTGCAATAGCTATGCATTTCCTCTAGCCAAGTCAAAAACACCACTGCCAAAAAGGAGATATTAGCTGTATTAGCACTAGCAGTTCCCATTCTCTGAACACATTGACAAACATTGACATATTTTGTAATAAAATAACATGAGTGTATTTACATTTATATTCTGCATTGCAATAAATACATTTGTAACACTGACTCATATCCCCCTACTATATGTAAATAGCTGCTCAAGTGTTTAATGCCAGATTGAAAAATGTGTCTGTTCATAAGTTGGTCAGTGTATTCAGAGAATGGGTACTGCTAGTGTATGCTAAAATTTAAGCCCGGCAGCCAAGACCTCCCTCCTAGCACTGGGCTTTTGGCTGGAGAAATATAGAAAGAATACTGCATGGTCTAGTTTTGCCTACTTTGCTGGAAAATGTTTCTTTTTCCTCATTTTGTCTCCAAAACTTTGGGTGCGTCATATGGTCCGGTTTGTCTTATAGACCAAAAATGCGATACTTTTAAAGTTCTATGAAGCTTTTACGTCAAAACTGGGATTCTTGGTTTGCTTTGACTTTAAAGCCATATTATGGTAAATAATATGTACATGATACTAACTGTAATTAACTAATTAACTGTAAGTAGAGTATCACAATCACCCCTGAAGTCTAAATTACTTTTTTTCCACAGGAGTATTGCAGCAACAGATCATGAGCCAACTGATGCACGGAAATCCTTCCCTTGTTTTGATGAACCCAACAAAAAAGCAACTTATAATATAACCATTATCCATCCTGCTGACTACAATGCAATCTCAAACATGCCATTGGAGGTATGTATTTTAAATCCAAAATTGTACTTAAAAAGTTGGTTTGCATATATGTGTGTTAAGTCCAAACTTTATAAAAACATTTTTACTAAATTACGTTTCAGGTGTTTATTATTTTAGTTGATCTGATCTGATTTCCCTCATAGGTCCAGATGTACATAGTTAGATTGAGCCTGGAAAACCTTGTCTAGCTGATATCTCTGTATTCAGACAAGCATAGTCCTTTTTGCCAATAAGTTCCAGGTTACAGTCCTTTATGGATTTCTTCCCAAAGTGCACAAATTTTGCAATACATAGCAATTTCTATGTATTTACAATCAACAGTAGGCAACCAACATCCTGAAAATAAACAATTGCAACAGCAGAGATTTGTAAAAAGTTGGAATAGAGCTTTGGTGTTCAAGCAGGGAACATGAGGAGGTACTGCTATTACAGCAGGTGCAGATTTAGCAGTAATGTTGACAGATTTTTCATGGATCTGAAGTGATTTTGACCTTTTTGAAAGGTGTGTTAGTTGTTGGTCAATCTGATATTCTGGTGTAATCTGGAGAAGCCAAGAATGACCTGGAACCTACTGAAGCAAAGCACTTAAATTTTTTACTTTTACAGTCTGCATGTTTTTTGCATGATAGTGTCATCCCTAACCATCACATTATGTTTTTCTATGGTTCCTCACCTCTTCGGGGGTTACCATTTCACAGGGGTTTGCTTACAAGCAGGGGTAGGAAGTTAGGAGGCAGTGTAATGCCCCCTCCCTACTAACATAGAAGGGAGGGGGTGTTACTCTCCCTTCTAACTTACCACCCCAAACATCATCTGTACAAACAGTGTGGGAAAATGACAGGGAGGGGACATAACACTTACCTCGGTCATACAGGAAGTGACTTGTGGCATTTGGAACACTGAAGTTGCCACTCTATGACTGCACTTCCACAGTCAATATACCAAAAGTGAAACTTCACAATGTCACTGCCTGGGTCGCAGAATGAAAAATGTTGAGAGCCACTGCTTTTAATTTAACATGGTGTCCCAACTTTTTTGGGAATGGATATAAAATATGTTTTCTATCTGAATTGCTTTCTAAAGCATTAATAAGAAGTACAAAATTTATTTTATAAATATAATTAAGTCTCTGAGGACTTGAAATGACTAATATATTTTGTTTGAATTCTAGACATCTACTAACCTAGGAAATGGATGGGTCAAATCTGTGTTCCAGAAGTCAGTTCCAATGAGTACATATTTGGTTGCATTTGCTGTCCACCAGTTTGCATATGTCGAAAGAATTTCAAGTCGAGGAATCCCTGTAAGTATTCTCCATCAATATTATTCTGTTCTAAATAAGTTGAGATAAAATGATCCATTACTATGCCATAATGTTTTGAAACGGGATTGCCAGGCAGCTGTAAATGTGTCATATTTGCCATGTTTATTTTAGTCATGGTACCGGTGGTACACTCAGGGTGTAGCCTTGATAACACATTTTCTTGGACTTTCTTATATTGTTCTTTTTTTAATGCAGCTTATGACCATAATACTGACACACCGAATGCTGCATCTTCTTGAACACACGTGATCCCCATTTTACTCTTTACAATAGATAGATATTGATGTTATCGTCTTAACATTCACTAGCATGTAAACTATGCTGACATATTATGCAGCACAGAGCCCATAATCATGAAAATAATGCCCCTAGTGGATTGGGGGGAGCTTGGTAGCAATGACCCCTATAACACTGAAAAAACTAATAGGCCACAATCTACATTGCTACATACTGCACCATCCTGCTTGAAAATCCATGTGGACATTAACGGAATAGAGGAACCCAGATTGCCTGTGGGATATCCCCTGACTCTATTGTTCAATAGGGACACAACAATTCAATCTACTCCTTACTGGCCTGCTATCACTTAAAGATGACTGCCTTATATCAGTGGTCTCCCCCTTCCTGTCCCTGAAGAAGCCCATAGAGAATATGAAGAAACACATTGGACAAAGGAACTAACTACAGTGGTCCAGTAAGGTTCACACATTTACAATCTTACATGATGTTGGAACAAAATATATTTATAATTTAAATGTGTTTCTTGACAATTGTATTGTATGATATAGGACATTGACATGTATAAATAAAAACATTTTTTAATACTTAAAATTGTGTTGACAACATTTGAACCACTGTTTTTTTCAGTGGTATAGGGGTCATTGCTACCAATCACCCCCCACCACTAGGGGTATTATTTTCATGGTCATGGACCATTCTATCTTGGGGAACATGCATTAAGGCCCCCATACACCTTACAATCTTACCGTACAATTTCTGTACAATTCACTTTTGTTCTACAAAAAACATGTAATATGAGGAGCTTTCTAAACCTTCCAATCACTATGTATTCTATCAGGGAGGACCCAGCACTACAAAGTTGTTGGTAGATCTAATGGAAATTGTATTAAGTGATAGGTGTATGGGGATGTGAGTAACGTTAATCCAATAATCATATCATGTGTTCTTCACAATCTTACCTCTATATCATATGTCCTATTTTGGGGGAAAGCTTACTAGCAAGTTTCTAAAGGAAACTATCACAAAAGCTAGAAGAACATACAAGCTCTATGAAGACAGTGTCCTGACCAAGAGTGCTAGCCACTGAGTTACATACGACCAAGATATTGATGTTTGAACGGGTTCAGAAGGGAAATTTATTTAAAAAGAAATGTGGGAATAAGTAGTGGTATATGTTGTGATGCATGAACACATGGCTGTAGCATGGAGTAAACCTTGACCTCTGTGAAATATTGCAGAGATAGCTTACTTGTACCTAGTCTTCTATCTTTCCAGATCACTTAATAACCAAGAGATAACAACATGACATGTTTTCAGTGGAGGGTGACACAGCATGATTCCTTCCACTTGTCTTATTCCACTTCTTCATAGACTAGGACAGGCTGTCTATCAAGTACTATGAAGCCAAGATATTATCTCATGAATCGTTGAGTCAGCCATTTACATGACTCCCTGCAGGGGATCAGTTAATGCCCCTATAGCAACAAGTCTCAATGCCCCATACTGCGTTCACTGGGTGGCTGCATTAAGTGCAGGGTCTGCTCTAGAGCGCCAGGAGCTGCCTGGCACAAGAAGCCAATCAGAAGGGCACGCCTACATCTCAGATTGGTAGGGGGCCCTCATCAAGCGGGCACGCCGACTGGGCTGGGTGGGCATGGCCCCCCATGGCCCACCTATAGTGCCGGCATTTAAACAACACCAGTTTAAATGAGCCTTAAAGAGTATTTTAGAGACAACATTCCATTGGGTATAGAAATCTTCTTACAAAATTTCCATTGGTTCTGATTTCTTTTCATCATGAGGTTTCTCTACCTAATTATGATGGCCCCTTAAAAGAATTACAAATGTAATAGGATGATCATACCATGAATGAGTTTGCTGTTTTTTCCCACTGTACTTTATTAAGATATTTAAATATTATTCTGAATAGTAGTGTTAAGTGTCTTCTAGCAGCTTTTCCACAACAAGCACATCCACATCAGCTTTAAATATGGTGTTTCCCAGCAACATGTTTTAAAACTTGCAAATTTTTTCTGCTCACACCTAATATTGTTTTTTGTTTTATTCACAGCTGAGAATTTATGTGCAGCCAAATCAAAATGTAACAGCCGTGTATGCTGCAGACACTACCAAAATTATATTTGACTTCTTTGAAAACTACTTCAATATGGACTATTCTCTGCCTAAACTTGGTATGTATTCCGCTCTTCTTGGCTATTCAGTTTAATCCACAGAAAAGTAGATATATCTACAGAGTAAAATGATAATAAACATTTTTTTTATTGATTTAGATCAGATAGCAATTCCAGATTTTGGGACTGGAGCTATGGAGAACTGGGGACTGATTACCTACAGAGAGACTAACTTGCTTTATGACCCCTCTGAATCAGCAACAGTAAATAAACAGAGAGTGGCAGCTGTGATTGCTCATGAACTTGTACATCAGGTATGATGCTACTATGAGTTTAACTTCTTATGATGTTGAAATGGAATACTTAAGATTTTAATTTTAAAATTCCAT
>CM070032.1:164662824-164686973 GCA_036250615.1 Ptychadena robeensis
TCATGTATGATTTTCCTTCCACTTCTCACGTGTACGCCACTTTGTATTGGTCTTTCACGTCGAATTACAATAAAATGTATTCATGTTTGTGGCTGTAAAGCTGGCCATACACCTTCAGATTTCTCTGTCAGATTTCCTTCAGATCAGATTTTGTTTTACCAAAACCATGTAATATGAGGACCTTTCTACACCTTCCAATCACTATGTATTCTATCAGGGAGGACACTATACTACATGGTTGTTGGTAGATCTGATCTGATCTGAAGGAAATCTGACAGAGAAATCTGAAGGTGTATGGCCAGCTTAATGTGAAAAAATGTGAAAAATACTTTTGCAAGCCGCTGTTAGTAAAAAAAAACATCTATTAATATTCAATGGATCCTTGCTAAAACACACCACAGAGATTTGCTGCACAGGCAAACATATAGACTGAATTTGTCCAAAATGAATGGGCTGTAGTAGGGCTGCGCTCCTTAAAACATTGTTTTGGGGTCTACATTAGCATTGCAATTTAACAGGCCCTTAGAGGTTGCAAGGAGCATTAGATAGCAGTTCTGTTTACTATTGTAACTATTCAACAGTAGAATTTTGCATAGGTAGCACTTTTTAGTCTACTGCAAATGTTTATTATCTGTTGTGCTTAATTTTTGGGAGGAATTATGTTTTGTAATATTTACATATTATACTAAACATATACAAAAATATTGCCCAATCTCTTTAAGAAACAAGTAACACATCCTCTAGTGATTATTCTCCAAATAAAACATTCAGGGTATTAGAATGTTTTCATGAAGACAGTAAACTGTGACTTTGGCTTCAGTTATACATAATATCTATTTGACATTGACAAAGCAGATATTCAGACAAAATGTTTCTATGTTTCTGATTTTCTCTTCGTCAGCGGGGCTGGCCTAACCAAAAGCCATGTTACCAGCTTTTGTAAGCCTGTTGATAATACTTCATTTGTCTGAACACAAACCTAAAGGCAACATTTTAACAATACATTTACTGTTCACAGTTACAGGTGGAATATCCCGGTGACATTTTTTTCAACCTCAAACCATGATGAGAAGAACACTTTATTATACAATAGAACAGGTAAATCGGTGCAGGAAGCGTGATTTCAGCTTTCAGTGGGATTTTATTACAGTCAAAGCATTGGACTAAGTATTACAATTTTATTAAAAAGAAAGACTAAGCTGTGAAGTTGGTAAACCCACAGGAGAGAGAGATGAGCTATTATTTTTGTTATTATTATTATCCCATTGATATATTACGCAGTGTTTTACAAAGCAGATCTTAATATGACTAAATACACGCTGCGATCTGCAGATGATTTTGCACCTGATCGACCGACGTGCAAGCTCGCACTAATCTATTAGCCAATCTTATGTCCCTTACATAGGCAAATATATGGAACTAACTTAGTCACACACAAAGGACATTTTTTGGAGGAAAGCCAATTAATGCACCACAGGGGTTGCCAAACGTTTTGACTTGTGGGCCACAATGCGTTCTTTAATTTGGCAGAGGGGCCGGACCTAGAGTCTCTATTGGTTGCACGCTATAGGTGTCCTATTTCCTCACGTCATCCGTGGCACTGATGATGTGCAGTGGGGACTTGTAATAGTCACACACAAAGGAATTTTTTTTGGGGAAAGCCAATTAACCTACCACAGGGGGGGCCAAACATTTTGACTTGTGGGCCACAATGGGTTCTTAAATTTGACAGAGGGGTCGGACCCAGAGTCTCTATTGGCTGCATGGTATAGGTGTCCTAATCCCTCGGTGTTCTAATTGATGATGTGCAGTGGGGAATTTTGCTGTTCCGCTTTCCATAAAAATACCCATACTACCAAAGGGTATATTATAAAATGCGTATACCGCTGAGAGACTGAAAGGACCCTGTCAACAGCCCGGATTAAAAGGCCAAAAGGGCTGCATCTGGCCCCTGCACTGTAGTCTGCCCATGTCTGACCTAAGAGTATGTCATGTAAATGTTATATAATAAAATGTAACTAGATCACAAGGAGCCACAGTCTGAGGTTACATGATTCTGAGACCAACAGAGTAAAGATTTTACAGTGGGTGGGTTTGGGAACACTTGAGCTGTTTTTTTATGTCTTTACCACAAGGGCTTCCAGAATAAAAATGGCAGTACAGTGATATAGGGTGGCTAGTAGGGCAATATACTGTAGTAATTCATATATTAAAACAGAGGTTCTGGGATGATAGGATTTTATCCCTGAATTTACTTCTTCAATTTTACAAATGGATTCTCTCCAAGGGCAGTGTTTTGGGAGCAGTAAGGTCCCCATACACCTTTAGATTTTTTGGTCAGATTTCCTTTAGATCTCCCTTTGTTTTACCAAAACTATGTAATATGAGGGACTTTCTAAACCATCAAGTCTATCTGTGTTCAGTCGCAGAGGACCCTATACTACATTGTTGTTGGTAGATCTAAAGGATAGCTGACAGTGAGATCTAAAGGTGTATGGGCAGCTTAAAGGTGTATGGGCAGCTTAAGATATATTTTTAAATTAAACTTATTTAAAGAACAATAGTATATAGAAGCTCCAACAAAATACAAAGCTATATTACTGTTACCCTCTGACCAATGAAAATAACAGAGATTTTTCTGTCCCCCTATGACTTTAAGTGATTTTTTTTTTCTGATCCATGACCTTAAAGTGATTATTTAAGTTTTTTTATTATTTCTGTCAAAACATAACATTCTAATGATTACAATAAGGAGGCTATAGTTTCAATTTAGTAAATACCAATAATTTGTATACTTGTATACACAGCATGTCCCTTTAATTTTTTAGACTAGTATATAAAAATCATAAAACCATACTGACAGAAATCTTTGTATTTTAGGTTCCCCGCTGGATTTAGTCCCATATAATGACAGCAACGCACAGTTCTTTAAAATAAACTCAAAACACTTTGGATTTTTTCGAGTAAATTATGAAACTCAAACCTGGAATAACTTAGCTGCACTGTTGGAGAGAAGCCATGAGGTACGGTATCTGAGCTAAGGATTGGATCTAGATATTGTCTTATAAATGTCCATTTTGCATGCCTATGACATTTTTATTCTGCAAAGATGCATAAATAAGCAGGGCTCTTTAGCAGTTCCTCAGTGGTTACTTAGTTTATAGGCTTATCACAATCCTGTGTAATGTGTGTTGATGGCCCTTTTAGCTCTATTAGCATAACGCACTCAACACAAAGAGCAAGAAGATGAATTTCCAAGCTAAAAAAAAGTCATGTTTTTTGGGAATATTCAAAACTATAAAGTGACTGGAAGCAGGGCTTCAACGGGGCTGTCGTATGGCACACAATAGCCTATATATATTTTATATATATATATAAATATATATATATAAAAACATCCTGCAGCAGGTATTATTGACTTAAACCTGGCCAATTATTTAATATTAATATTACATATTTTATTTCTAGCACAATAATTCCTTCCTAAAACAGAAGGTATTCACATACCTCAGTCAATCACAAATCCCAAAAGTTAAGGGAAGAAATCTCACTTCAGGATAGTGGGCGGAGCCATGCTAAATATTCCATTATGCCCCATTAGCCAAATGCACATCCAGAACGACTGGTGTACAGTGCAAATATAACCTTATGGTACAGAACTATTTATTCCAAACTGCATACAGATGTTTTGGGCTTGTTGGCCATCATCAGTACAGTGCACGGAAACCATGGCTCTATGATCTTTAAAAACACCATTAACAACATGTATATACTATAGGTTGCTAAATTCTTGTGTTTTGCTTTAGGACTTCAGTGCTGGAGACAGAGCTGGAATAATTGATGATGTCTTTGCCTTGGCAAGGTGACTGTGTAGTTGAATTTTTTTTTATCAATTTTATTATTTTAGAGAATACATACATACAGAAATCAATACTGAAATATCACAGTATGTAGAAAAAAACATCAATAACATCACAGAGTACAAAACATAGAGAAATCCAAAATAAAAATGTCACAAGTACTCCTATACAGTACAAGTGGTATTATAAAAGTTAAGTTAGGGCTTGTTCCTAATAGAACGATTTGTCGTGGCACGTCCCTAAGTAGGCAAAGGGCTCACCACGTTTTTGATCAAGGGTATGGATTGTTTTTTTTTTTTTTACTGCATTGCAGCCGATGGGAACAAGCCCTGATCATGGGAAAATTCTCAAGGAACACGGAATCCCATGCACCTATAGTGCTACTATTGACTTAACAAAGCAGAGAGAAACTAATAACAAAACCCCCAAAAAATTTCACCACATTGTGATAAAAGGCTTTTTCTGTGAAGTAATCCCATCCCCTCCAGGTTTTATGGAATTGTTGTTCCCTGTCTTGAAACCTAAGTGTCATTCGCTCCATATTCCACACCTTCTCAATGTCCCGAAACCTGTGCAGAGATCTTACCCATTATGTCATGGACTGCCTCCCAGAATGGAATTATCTTGGGGCAGGTCCACCAGATATGCAAGATACTGCTTTTGTCACCACTGCCTAGCCAGAATACATCAAGTACTGTTGGGCAAATTGTGGCCAAAAAAGCCGGCACCCTGTACCATCTGGAAAGCAGTTTGAAATTGTACTCTGGTTGAACTTTGTTTCTTGATCTTCTTTAGCATGGAAAAAAAGTTAGACATTACATTTCATCATTCAATGATTCTTCCATCAAATATGATTTAGCAATAAAATAAAATAAATGTGTAGTGTTACGGTTTAGACATTAACATACTAATTATAATACAAGGCAAATAATACATGTTTTTTGGACTAATATTTTGAGCGTGCAATATTCTTCACAGAAGGGAAGTTACATAAAATATTTCAGTTTCAACTGATACCAATACCGTTCAGATAAAAGCTCAAGAGATTTACAGTAACAAAAGCTTGTCAGAAGTTACAAAGTACAGATTCCACCACAGTCCTGGAATTTCTTTTCAGAATTCTGATAATTATTCACATAAATAACATACCAGGCTGCTTGTAAAGTTCCATTATATAGGGTTATCGTTAAAAACATTACTCTGTCTGTTTGAGAGTCAGACAGGTCATCAATGTTAGCTGCCAGAATAACCATACTACCTGGGAGGCCATTGGTCATTTTTTCCTATTTGTACACCGGACCATAAGGTGGACCCCAACATTTTGGAGAGAAAAATAGGTACAGCAAGTCACATATAAAGGGAATATACTGCATGTTCCAGTAAAGTGTGCAGGGATGGGCTGTTCAGTATTTACTCTTACCACTTTTTTCAGTCAAACCAAAAGGCCAGTGCCAGGAGACAAAGCTTTGTTCTACTCCCTCTGGCCAAGCCAAAAAGCAAAATGTAAGAAAGAAGGTATTTGTTCCAGCAGAGTGTGAATGGCTGAAAGTTTAGCAAGTGTCTATACATTAGCAGTACCCATTCTCTGATCCCACTGACCTTATAATGGAGAGTAACAATTGTGTCACACAAATCACATTTAAATCATAATATGTATATAATTTCTCCTGGTATTGTTTAAACAGTTCTGAAAGGATAGACTATAACATCTCACTGGACCTGACCAAGTTTCTTCAGAAAGAGACAGATTACCTGCCTTGGCAAAGAATTAATTCTGCCCTTTCCTACTTAAATGACATGCTGGAAGATGACAGCGCAATCTACCCCAAATTTCAGGTGTGTATAAATATGAATAAATATAAAAAAATGAAAAATATTACTGGCGTTGGACTTTATATCCAAACCCAAATCACACACTACTTCAGATTGTTAAGTTTTGATTTCAACAATTTGGTTACAGCAGAGCTTGTTACTGTGGTGCAGTATGGTTATGATAAAGGTGTGGGGTGAAAGCACAACCTTATAGCAAGAATGGTAACTGGACATGAGAAATTGCTGACACCTTCCCACCTATATCTCCCAACTATATTAACCACCCTAGTGTACTGCCTGTAATGGTAGCCTGTACAGGAACATCGCGACAGTGTACATAGAACACTGTTTGAAATTCCTGCCCTCCCCGTCATCAATTACACCGGCGACATGGGCTAGGATACCAACCCTCACCCCTTCCATGTCACCCCCTCTGCGATCAGGGCAGTGCCTGAACCACAGAAATGCAGCTTTCCGGGGATATGCAGCTTTCATGGGAGCCCAGATGGTCCGGAGTTTGTTTTTCAAACAAATTCTTGATGAGCTGGGCTCATCATGAATGCAAGGGAAGTTAAGTAATATGCTTCTCCCAAGTTTGTTACGCATTTGTGAAACATTTGCAATTCTTTTGTTTTACTGAAACATGTTCTAATTTGAATATTTGAATATTGAAACAGAAATTGAGCTGTGGTGTACATAATCTATAGATTGAAATGCTGCACCAATGATGATTTAAATATTTAATTTACACATTGACATTTTGACAGGTATAATTCCTCCTAAAGGACAAGAAATGGCTACTAAGGCCAAAACTCCACTACTTTTCTTCCCAAATTCGCCCTACGCTGATCGTGGAGGGAAAAATGCAATGGGCAAACATGCCACCAATATGTGGCCATGTGCACCTCAACATGCGACGGTGCTGCATAAATAAAAGCGCAGTAAGCCGTAATTAGGATATGATAAGGATTAGGATATGTATTTGACCATAAACAATTCTCACTTTCTGTGTTATATTTTAGGAGTATTGGCGCAGGCAAGTAAAACCAATTGCAAACCGTCTCGGTTGGACAGACGATGGCAATGATATAGACAAGTAAGTATAAAAAAAATATGGCAATGGAACTAAAATGAATATGGTCTTGCTTCCAAAAATGTATCTATTTGTCAGTCACCTTTGTGCAATACACTCAAATTATGTTGTTGCAAAGGCAAGGGCTCAACATGAGCTTAATCTGATGCTGCATATGTGTATCTGTCTATCTATATGTCTGTTTATTCCAACCTGGTATGACTACATTTCAGGCTGCTTCGAGCTCTAGTTCTGGCAATTGCATGCAAGATGGAGGACCCTGATGCTCTGAACAATGCTTCAAGACTTTTTAATGAATGGAAGAATGGTAATATAGAAAGGTAATAAGGAATTTCTAAAATATTTTCTTCTAAGATTTTTTTTATAGGACTATATTTTCCAAAACTTTGCAAAAATTTGTTCAACCCCTATGTTATCCCTACTTGTTTTTAAACATCTTTCTATTCCTTATTCAAGACTCAATTAAATGTCAAGTCTGTAGGCTCCCTTAATGGCATGGTAGGCTTGTTAGTGCTTTTGGCATTGCTGTTTTTGGTCTCCCTATCCTCAGCAAATCCCAGTTCCCAAACGTCATCCTTTGCACACATATATCCTGGGGGCAACATGGCACCACTACCCTCCTGTGGCTGTTCTATAGTGCGTTATTAATTGAGGCATTAACGTCTAGGCTGCATTGAACTAGGACCAGGAATGTACACTAACTTTGTGACTGATTACATCTTCAAAATTTACAAACCATTCAGACTTTGAATTAGGTTAAATCTTAAATCCTTTAACCTAAAGGAACAATTGATTTAATAGAAAATGTTCCGTGGTTTTGAGGAAACTGTTAAGACAAATTAAGTGGGGGGGGGGGGCAGTGGGAAAGAATAATGGCAATTTCATTGGTGACCAGTAGAGATGGTCGAATTTATTTTCAAAAATTCAACCATTTCAAAGATTTCTAGTTAATTGCAAAGTCACTGAGCTGGGTATCATCACCAGACTTGCAGGAGATGTAGAGAAAGGTTGGGGTTATACTACAAAAAAAAGTATGTCTCTAACACAAATATTTTTTGCACAAATTAAATTCAAAGTCAAGTCAAAATTTCGAAAACTGGAATTTCGACTTTGATTTTGAACTTAATTTATAAAAACTACACTAGCTAGAGCAAAACGTTTTTTTTTCAAATGTTCCCACAGCCTTTCTCTACATTTCCAGCAATTTCAGTGATGATACCATTTTCAGAGGCTTTGCAATCACTTCACAAAGTCAGCTATTCGAAAAATTCGACCATCTCTAGTGACCAGTGGGAGATATGTCCCCATAAAGTGGTAATCAGAAAAAACACCCTTACATACGGCTAATGAGTTGGCAGTTGGATTTGCCTTGTGGAGTTGCCTTGTTCAAGAACTAGTGTTGATCGCGTATATTCGAATCACAAATTTTTATAGTGAATATCGCCACTTCGAGAATTTGCGAAGATCTTGAATATAGGGTTATCACAAGATTTTACATCAGTAGTGTAGATAGCAAATAGGCAAGTTTTTGTTGCAAAAATCTTTTTTTGCAATGAAGGTAATAATGACTGGAGATCACAAGTTCTTGAATTGATGAATTTGTTGCGAATATTAGGCCAAATATTGCCTATGCTGCCCATCACTATAAAGCACCATTAAATGGTATGTCAATCAGCCCCTGTTAAGAAAAACACCTAGCATGTTCTGAGGAAAATTTATTGAGAATGGACATTTTAGAGAATGCTTTATCCACAGATTAACATAGCATAGTTCAGTGCCACACCATTGTACAGAAGTGTATGATGGTATCATAATATATTGTAAACATATTGTAAGCAAATATATTTGTTATCTAATTGCAAAAAATAGGAAAATAAATATCTGCTTAAAAACGTGGTAATTTTTGCAGCATTCCAGTAAATCTAAGGCAGCTGGTATACCGCTATGGGATGAAGCAGGCGGGCGATGAAGTGTCATGGAATTTCCTGTTTCGGAAATATCAAGAAACATCATTGGCTCAAGAAAAGGAAAAGCTTCTTCAGGGACTTGCCTCAGCAAACAGCATTCCACTCCTGGATAGGTTAGTCATGAATACTTTTTGCAAAAAAAAAAAGGCCTTATAAAGATGTTACAGTTTTCGCATACAATATTTATAGTATGTTGTTTACTAAAGATTTGTGATATTAAGTATGACATGACAAATGTTGAATTTTGCTCTGTGCAAAAATGTGCAGTTATTTACATTTCTGCTCTGCTATATGAAGTCTTTCCTGTGTCTCGACCCTAAAGCTAGCCATACACAGGCCGATTTTTTAATCGATTCAAGCACAGTCACCGTGCACGTTCACAGTAATTGATTGTGCTCGAATTGATTGCGGCCACCATTTCTTGGAAGGAATTTCTTTGGATCGGGACCAAGGGATAGGCAACGGGATCAGTGCTGCACATTGAGTCTCTGTTTAATCGGCTAAATTTGAGCAGCGTTGCAGCGTGGGGACGTAATCATGCTGTGTTCGAGGGTTCATTGTTTGCGACAATCAACCCTTGTATGGCCAGCCTTACTTTGGTGAAGGCCAGACCTTCTTTCTCTCTCTCTAGTTCTTATTGTTTTTTATGTAGCCAAGTCCTTTGCTCTGCCCTTAGCGCTTTAGGTTTGGTGTAAAGGCCCTATGTCTTTATTTCTCTTGGTTCTATATGGGTCTATTTTTATTTCTCCTGGCTTTATCTCTAATTCTTATAGTTCTGTATGAAGCCAAGACCTCCCTCTATCCATACATCTTTGGATGCTACATGAGGGTCAGACCTTCCATCTCTTCCTAGTTCTTTAGGTTTTATGTGACTCCATCACCTTCCCTCTCTTTCTATTTCTTATGGTTCTATATGAAACCTAGATCTTCCCTTCACCCTTAGTATTTACGTTTCTATATAAAGCCAAAACCTTACCACCACCCCTAATTTTTTAGGTTCCATGTAAAGACCTTACCTCTATCCCTTGTTCTTTATAGTCATTATAGTACCCAACCCATTACTTCAAGCATCCATTTCGTTTATGAAGTTTAAAAGCTTGACGTATATATGTCAGATGTATATCAGCCCATTATGTAGCACAGCTGATAATAGGAGGTTGGGCGAATATTCGAGATACATCAGTACATAGTGTTGATCGTGAACATAATGACTGGATATAACGAATTTCTGAATTTACGAATTTGTTGGGAATATTAGGTGAAAATTTTCGATGTTTTTTTATTTATATTTTTTTTTGCCTGTGCTGCTCATCAATATTCAGCTGAAGATTAGCTTCCACTTCCAATGACTATTCCGCTGATTTAATATCATTTGAAGTAGTTCATGAATTCATCAAAATGTTATTGTTATACATTCAATTTAAGGAATTCTTAAAGCGGTTTCAAACTCAAAATAAAAAGCAGACATACATTAAACAGACACACCTGTCAGCAGTTCAGATGCTGGGAAACTGCTACACAAAAAAACTCAGACTATACTCACTTTACTTGCTTGCAGTTCTCATGCCTGCATCTTAGATCCTGGAGATCTGCAGACTTCCACCTACACTGCCCCCCTCTCCTCCCCCCTTCACTCCACCTCCTCCTCCTGTCTCTGCTCTATCAGAGCTGCAGAGACTCATAGTGGGGGTGTGTGTGAGGTGGGGGATCAGCTGCTGACAATTTCCTGCCTGGGAGAGATCTCCCGTACACCACTTCGGCTGCCTAGGCACGATGTAATGCAGTGGGAGGGGATAACTCGTAACCAGCTCCCCACCAGCTGTCAGAAGCAGATTTTTTTTTACACTTAAGGATGTCAGCAATATCGGCTGAGCTGCAGCTGATAATGCTGTGTGACCTCCCAGTAGCTTTAATACAGCTACTACATGGCCATTTTCAAAATATTGTTCTTATTTAAATGTTATATAGCTATATTTATAGATATTTTAATGTTAAAGCTATAAATGTCTTTCTCTCTTTCAGGTACCTGAATTACCTTTATGACACAAATCTTATTAAAAGTCAAGATGCATTGAATGTGATATATTACATATCTGTATATAGTAAGCTTGGAAAGCAAATGGCATGGGACTGGGTACGGATAAACTGGGACTATTTGGTCAACAGGTAATTGATTTAACTGTTTAACAAAATTAAATTAGCTAATGGGCTATCCTAACTTGGTGGTTTCCTTTTCTGAGTGTAAAGCCGGCCATAGATGTGCCGATTCCCGGCCATAGTTGCCTGCGATCGACTGGCGTGTGTGCTCCCGCTGAACGCATAATGGTCTGTCACCCTCAACTACAGGTGTGCCAACCTTGAGGTTTCGACCCTAAAAGCCGAGGTTGTATAGCAGGGCGATCCATCCTGCTAGTTCTTTTTGTGGTCAATCCTATTGTAGGCAGTTACTGTGGATGGGTAGTCTTGTCCTCCTCCAAGTTAATTGACTACAATCTGAAGGGAATCCCCTGTGTTAGTAGAGCACACAGGATTCCCGTCAGGTCTGTAGCCAACTCCTCACAGCGTGGTGACGTCAGCGCACTGTGAGGAGTCTGCTACAAGCCGCCATGGATCGAGGTGTCTATGGCTGGCTTTTCATTTTGCTTGGTAAATGATCATTTAATATAGAGGGCCTGGGGTGCAAAACCAAACACAACCAAAGTGATCCTGTCTGGTAGAGACAGATTTATATAGGCTAATAGAAGAGGACAAGGAAAGGTTTACTGTAATGCCACTTTTATTTTGCGGGCAAAGTGTTCCTGAAGGACATCTTTTACTTATCCCTGGAAAACTTCTATAGATGACTACTTCTAGTGGAATTGTTCTTTTCCAACTGACCACCAACAGTGCAACATTTTTTCCTTTTTATTGACGACATATAGTGTAGAAAGTATGTTGTTTGTGGGGTTTTTTTGTAGCTCAGTGATGCCCACGTTTGATTCTTTGTAAGGGGGTCAAAAATTGCAATCCTCCCTAGGGTTCTGTGTGTTCCTAATCGGCATGTGATGAAAGATTTGTAAAGTTAACAAACATTGTTTTTCATTATTCTTACAACATTCTTTCTTACAGATATACAATTAATGATCGAAATCTTGGGCGTATAGTAACAAGAATATCAGGCACATTTAATACAGAGACCCAACTGTGGCAAGTGAGTTGATTGCTTTATACATATAAATATACTACATTTGTGTACTGTACTTTATAAAATACTTTATTTAGATTAAAGCTCAACATAATTTTTTGTATTTGGTTACTCAGAGCAGATTTATAGAAGTTAAAGCGGTTCTATACTCAAAATAAAAAAAACACATACATTACATTGACATAATACTCACCTGTCAGCAGTATACATCTGTGAAAACTGCTACAGAATAAAAAACAATGCACTTACCTTCCTCATTCCCGGGGAAATCAATTTATTAAGGGCAGATAGAAGCAGTTCCGCCCACACTTCAGCAATACTTAATTCTGACTATAGGGCTGTATTTCTATTCTAACGGCCACTAGATGGAGCTTTGATTACATAACATTAGATTCTGCACATGTGAAGATGCATTCCTATTCACACAAGACTATGAACTTCTTCCCAGCTGTCACTGCCATGATTGTTTTACAAGCTTGCCTCGGCGGGTACATCACACAGTGGGAGAAGGGGCCCAAAAATTGCCTCTCCTCCTGTAAGGAACATTTTATTAAAAAATTTTGAGCAGTGATGGCCTAATTATCAACAGTGCTGCTGCTGATAGTGTAAAGTGCCCAGTGAGGTGGTAGGTCCGCTTTAACATGCTATGCTATGTTCTCTTTTAGAAAAGCAGTGTTTTGCATCACAATGACAGTGTGTTCAATTGTATACCATGTGTTTAATCTTGGATAAACATTACCATGTCCCAGGCAAACTGATCCCCAAACCTAAAAGCCACATATTTCCCATGCCCTCTTCCTCACTACACCATAGTGCCACTATATTTAAGCCCCCCCCCCCCCATACACAATACAATCTTACCATACATTTTATGTACAGGCAACTTTTGTTCCACCAAAACCATGTAATATGAGGACCTTTCAAAACCTTCCAATTACTATGTATTCTATCAGGGAGGACCCGGCACTACACAGTTGTTGGTAGATCTAATGGAAATTGTATGGAATAATCTAAAGGTGTATGGTGGGCTTTAGTCTGTCCATTTGCCATCCTACAAGATGGCCGCCACAGTTCCTTATCCAGTCCCCACCTCCCTCCACCCAGTGACAGGTGGTGGACCACCCCAGTGACAGGACTACCTAGTGCAATGGCACTTGAAAAGGTAGGTGTCACTCTGATGTCTACCTTCCCAAGTTCTTCTTGTGCCCAAAATTCTCCTCTTCAAGGATGTCACTGGAGGGTGAAACATTGGCCCGATTTAGAACCTATTTACCTCCCAGGTAAGTTTTTTTATTTTTATTTCCAGTGCCGATTATAGAAAGTGCCAGAGTAAGGGATATTTCCTCTTTAACCTCCCTGGCAGTATGCCTTTACTCTGCTTGTTTCCCCCTCTACACATTGCTGGCATCATGGATGGTGCTCGGGAATTTGATGGTGACAACCAACCCCTCCTCCCCCAGGGAGGTTAAGGTTTTTGATTTTGGATACACCTAAACCTTGTAATCAGAGAACACAGCTAACTTTTCATAATATGTTAAGGCATGTAAATTATCCACCTGTCAACAAAACTATTTAAGATTTATCTTTGACATCAATCTGGAATTTGACTCACCCTACCTTGTGTT
Source organism: Ptychadena robeensis (assembly GCA_036250615.1). Classification (NCBI taxonomy): domain Eukaryota; kingdom Metazoa; phylum Chordata; class Amphibia; order Anura; family Ptychadenidae; genus Ptychadena; species Ptychadena robeensis. The sequence goes on from CM070032.1 coordinate 164,676,366, forward strand.
TGAATTCTAGATGCAAAACTTCTTTGAGAGATACCCGAATGCAGGGGCTGGAGAGACCCCAAGGAAGCAAGCTGTGGAAACTGTTAAGAACAACATTGAATGGGTCACAAATAACAAAAATGGCATCAAAACCTGGTTGGATCAGAATGTTGTCTAAAGACAAAATAAAAGATTTAATAATAAAAGAGAAATGTATATGCATCATGTTTTAAAGGATTGGGATATGTATAAATTATATCAATTTAGTCTCAAAAAAAGGGAATGTCTTTTAAAAAAATATTTTTTAAGAGTACAGCTTATATGTGTATTTATTATGATCTTAATTGTACACACAATCGGTTATTTATCATCTTAATGAAAGCTAGAACCACTTTTTTATTTTTACATTTTTGAGCAATGTAAACCTACTTTTTATTCTATCATTATTTTTTACTAAAATCCATTTAAACCATTTCTATACGAGCAGAGTATTGGTAGTAATTATAAAACAAACCCAACCCAAATCCCTTTTCTTGGATTCTGGTTTGTTTCACATTTTTTTTCATTTGTTTTATGGCCCCTTCTGGTGAAACTCCATTTACACTTTTCTGCTCAGCAAAGCCATTTGCAGAGCTTTGGGCCTTCCTTAGGCAGATCACAAGGTTCTGTCAGCCTAGACCAGTGGTGGGCAACACAAATGCGGCCCTCAGCATCACTAAAGGGCCGCAAATTTTCAATCTATACTGACTTGTATAAGCATTTTATAATGACAGCAGGTATAGCTAGAAAACATTATTTTTCATTTTTAAATAACAAAACTTGTTTTTAATGATACTTCAAGCATTAATTCTCAGTGCATGAACATTGATTAAAACCTCTAGATTTAATACATTTCACAGAACACAACTTTTATCAGGTACAGTTAAGGCTTTGTATTACAAATTAAGAAATGTAATAAATAGTTGCACACAACTGTCAGCAGCAAATAAACAGTTAGGGCTTGTCCACACTTTGGCGATCACCCACGATTTTAATCGCAGCACGACGATCGCAACATGCATTTCAATGGGCTCTTCCCCATATCGGGTGATCACATCCATAGACATGAATGAACGCATTTAAAAATGGCGTCTTAATTCTTTTTTGAACGCGTCCCCATTCACTCTCTATGGGTGATCATAATCGAGCCTGATAACACGCCGATCGTGCCAGATCGCTCCCGATTGCTTCCCAGAAAAATCGCTATCGGTCACCGCTTTTTCTTTCGATTGCTAATGAAGGGACATAGTCTAACAGTGATGTCAGTGGCCTGAACAGCCCTCAGTAGGTGTTAGGGGACCTGGGCAAAGGTCAAAGAGGGTCAGTATGTGTATGTGTGTTTGCGTGTAGGTTTGCAGTTCTCAAAATGAGGCGGTAGTGTGGCCCCTGTAACAGACAAAAAAGGAACAAGGACACGAGGCGCACAACTTGTGCAACAAAGTAAAGTACTATCAAAGATAAAATAAAACAAAAGACAAAATAGTCACAATAAAGGAGGTTTGCAAGGCTTTGTAGATCTGCATGGTGATAAATGTAAAAAGATACCTTGCAATATGTTTAAAAATGTATACATATTGATAATTTTTATGTCTATTGTGACATTGTGTTGTAACATTTGTTTTTTAAAGTACTATATGTCAACTTCCAAACCCCAGTATTCTTGAAGCCTAAAAATAATCATCACTATGTCCTTATTGGCTCCCATAGCTTCCTCATATGCTTCTATAGGGCTCATGCATTGTACAGTTCAATGCAGGTTTCAATGACTAGCTGACCCAATAACAAAAATCACAGGAAACTAGAGGCAGGCCATGGACAGCAATATATTAGTGCCTACTGTACATTCTGAAGGTTACTCATAAGGGAAGCAATGTAGTAACAGGTTTTAACTGGCAAACAGTCTTTCAATGCATTCATTGTTCAGTACACAGTGGACCCTTGAGTTACAAACTAATAAGTTCTCTTCCTGAAAGCCCAAGATGTCACCTTGAACGAATACAAATGTATTGTTTCTGGTGAGCTAGGCTCATTTTACCTTTTGGCGAGAACATCAGGAAAAGTATTGGTGTTTCTGGTAAATTACGCATATCATAGAACATTTTATTATGAATAGGTTAGGACTTTGAGACATTCAGAACACATTAGGGCCATTTTCATTTTTTCTTTTGGGAAATATATTCTTGACTTGACAACTAACTCTTGGTAGCCAATTAAGTTCCAATTAAGTCAAGGGTCCACTGTACTAGGGCTCCAATAGTAAAATCACCATCACCTTCTCCACCAACTGGCTGACCTGCTACTTTCATCAAATAAATATAATACATTTTACGATGTCAGTGTCAGGGCCCCCATACACCTTTAGATTTCTCTGTCAGATTTCCTTTAGATTTCCTTTTGTTTTACCAAAACCATGTAATATGAGGGACTTTCTAAACAATCAAGTCTACCTGTGTTCAATCGCAGAGGACCCGGCACTACATAGTTGTTGGTAGATCTAAAGGATATCTGACAGAGAGATCTAAAGGTATATGGCCAGCTTAAAGAATCAGAAGTTTAGGATAAAGCAAATAGCTGCTTGCCTGCATTCTTGGGATCTAAACTGGAAAGTTTGGCAGCAGGTCTGTTGAGTGTGAAATGTATTCAATAGAGATGGGCCGAACTGTTCGCCGGAGAACAGTTCGGCCGCGAACACGGCATGTTCGCCGTTCGCCTCGCCGGCGGACAGTACGGGTGTTCGACCCGTACTGTTCGCCGGCCAGAAGAAGGTCTAAATTCTTCCTCCGGCAGGATCACAACCTGTGTAATCCTGCCGGAGGAAGAATCTTTTCACTACAGAAGCCGGTCTTGTAGTGAGAAGACCGGCGGAAAAACCAGATGTGACGTCAGTGACGTCACATCCTGCGGCCGTAACCAGGAACTATGCGTTCCAGGTTGCGGTCCACGGACCGGATGTGACATCACTGACGTCACATCCGGTTTCTCCGTTTCAAATTCCCCGCCTAGAGGCGGGGAATTTGAATATGTCCGCGAACAGAGCGGACGGCGAACATCTTTGAAGTTCGACCCGCCCTGTTCGCGGACACCCCAGGGAGGGTTCGAGCCATCACTAGTATTCAACAGACAGCGGTTATAAACTGCATAGTCCAATCTAAATTCTATATTCTCCATAACGCATTATTATTTTTGGCAAAACATTTAATCCAAACAAGCTGATATAATATGTAAGCAAAATGACAGTAAATTTGTATTGGTGTGATCTTTGAAAATGTTAATTCAGAGAAATGAAGCCAAGATACGTTTATAATAAAATAAATTATTCTCTGAACAGAAATGTTTTTAATGATACAATGTTGAACATGAAATGTAAAATTTTCGTAATTACATTGAATAAAAACATTATGACTACAAATGTTTACAGTTGCTAATAAATTCCAGAATTTTTTTAATCATTTAAGCTAGCCATACACAAAATATCGGCCAGGAATCGATCACCTTAAGTGGTGTGCATCGATTCACTGAACGAACATTCACCGATTCTGTCGTAATCAACTGTACTACGATCATTTGGGTATTGGTGCGTGCTTATGCCGGAACTCGTGAATGTTGTTTAGTAAATCGATGCACGAAAGTTTGGGTGATCGATCGCTGGCTAATACTTTGGATGGTAATTGAGTAGTAGTGTGGTCTACCTCACTGTCCTCTGTTTCCTGCATGGTAGATTCTGCTGCAGATGGACCTCCCTGTTCCTGATTGATTCTCTGATTAGCGGTCTCCGTCCACAGGTCACCAGCTGGCTTTGGGTCAAATGTAACTCTCACAGTACAACACCATTTGAACCCTCAGATCTCATACCTTAGTAGTGCAACCCCGAGATTTTATGGGTTAGTAACTAACCCCTGAAACTACCTGCAGTCCATATGTCAACCTTTCATAGTCATATTCCAAATGTCAACATTCCAACAGTGCTTTTCTCTTCTCACCCTTACATATGCCAACTGTGACATTTAACCCCCAGACCTCCAACACCCTTAGAAGACCACTCTTTTATTTTGGATTAGTAATTTACATTCCCAATTTCACACCCCTAACTGCAACCTTTCATAGTTATTAATGTTTCCCTGAGGTTATCCAAGTGATATAAATTGTATACAGGTTTTGTAACAATAATGCAGGAATGCATAGCTAGTTTTTGACTCCTTTTGAGTACGAGAGTACCACTTATGTGCACCCCTGGATATAATGTCGTTTTATTACATGCATGATGCTTTGTAATGTAAATGTAAAAGGTCATGAAAAAATGTCTTTGGATAAAAGACAATAAATAAAGGTTTTAAACAATTCTTTAAAAAAACTACACAGAAAAGTATTCTACTATGTCTGGAAAACCTGAATAAATGTATTTAGTTATTTGATGAAAACAGAAGTTTCCTGTTCTCTCTATATAACAGCAACAAATCACTCAAGCCAAATATGGACTCATTTTAGTGAATCTACAGTGTCTGTTTAATAAAGAGGTCTCCATTGATTTTTAACGCCCATAGAGAGTGAATGGGCATGATCAGGCAGGAAGTGGGGGGTGGGACAGGACATCTTGCCCCACCCCGCCTGATCACGTCCATAGAGAGTGAATGGGGGAGGTAACAATGACACATGATTTTTAACAGCGGCCATTTATTGCTATGGCCGCAATCAGGGGGCGAACACCCGCGGCCTGTGATCAAAAACGCAGTGACCCCGCGTTTCAGATGGCGGCTGATCACGGATGTGGGGCTAAGCCCCATTAAATATAGGATTCTCCTGATGTGGTGCTCAGGCACAGTGAAAGGTCAGGGGCACCTTAGCTCTCTCCTTCCCTTGCGGAATACCTCATGTTGGAGTGTGTGGGTGGCTTCTGAGCACAAGCCTGCGTTTAGTTGTAAGTCCCCTGAGCTTGGTTCCCCGGGTTCCTGGCCCAAGATTGAGTTTGGGACTAGACACAGTATTGTGGTAAAAGACCCAATGAAGTTTGTAGCAACAGGTTAAAAAACCCTGGCAGGCAGCTGTGGTGGCATTTCAGCTGTGTCAATATCTGCTAGTGCTAGGAGACTGTACCTGAATCTAGGGCTTCCTCTGTTGAAGAGTGTTGCAGCATAACAGACCTGTACCGTCACAGTTTGAACTTTAGGCTTGTTGCCCATTTACCTTACTGCAAGTTCAATAAAAAAGACAGTTGTTAAAACTTACTTGTCTGTGGTTCCTGTGTTCACTACCTGTTACCTGCTCTTACAACTGCATCCTTTGCAGGATTCTATATATGTGATGTTTAGGGTCCTCTTCTCCTTTTGGGGTTGGGCAGTACTGCAGGCAACAATCTTTGCAGAGCTTGGAACACATCAATGTAAGGACATATATTTGTATGTTCATATATAACATCTATATTTGCAATGAGGTATTGCCATGTAATTTAAAATTGTTGATAACAACCCAAGTAATCCACACAAACAGATAAGTCATCTACTATTTTTAAAAAGTTGTTATGTGTTTTTCAAGCAACATCTGGTCCAGAAAACGGAAAATTTCTCATGATAAATTCTTCTCTGTCCCTTCCCATATTTTAATGGTAGCCAAGCCCATGATGAAGTGCCTCCTTGTCCTAAATATATTGGTATAGAATTGTCCAAACTTTTCAAAATACCATATTTTTCGGACTATAAGACGCACCTGACCATAAGACACAGCCAGTTTTTAGAGCAGGAAATCAGAAAAAAATATTTCATTTGTTTAAATGAATGTGAAAAAATCTCATGCAGTACCCCTATTCAGCCACACCACCAAAATGGTGTCACTAGAGAGCAGACTTCAGCGTCTCTTCTTACACAGAGCCCAGAGAGGAAAGGTAGGGGGAGGAAGGGGGGATCTGCACTCCGGTCTGCCTGTCACTTCTCTGCTGCGTCCACTTACTCTGCATTGGCTATATTTGCGAGGCTCTGCAAATATAGCCAATACAGTTCAGCTCCCCACAGTTCTCGCAGTTCAGTCGCAGGTGCAGATCACACAGCTAACATAGTTCATCAGCTGTGTGATCTCTCGGCACACAGCAGGTGTGCTAATTGAGATCACAGAGCTGATCTCCTCTCCCTCTGCACACAGCTGATCTATCTCAAAGTTGCGATCACCGGTGGCCGGATGGCTGCGGGTGGTCGCACATTCGGACCATAAGACGCAGGCACTTTTTCCCTCCAATTTTGGGGGTGAAAAAGTGCGTCTTATGGTCTGAAAAATACGGTAATGCAATCCAAATATTGTTATTTTTGAGTTGTTTGGTTTACAACATATCAGACACGTACGTAGGAATAAATGAAAAGTATTGAAATATGGTAAATTTGCAATTTGTTTGATGTCTTTCTAGTCACAGCAATGTCAAGCTCAGAGGCTTTGTCTTATGTTCCGCCCACAACCTGGAATGTGGTACAATGAAATATTTTACCAAGTCTAGCCATACATGGGTCGATTATTTTGCAATTTGATTTTCTTTAAATTGATCAATTCATTTGAAGGAATCAATTCCACTTGTACGATTGACCAAAATTTTTCCAATTTGTCCAATCACTTTTGGTCTATAGCACCAGGTGGGCTGGAATCGATTTGCATTTGATCGACTGAAAATTTGCTCGATCGAACAAAATAATTTAACGGTGTATGGCCACCTTAAGACATGCCCACCAACAATAAAATCATACTTATCAAAAATTATAGAGTACAAAATAGCCAATATACCTGGTTTATGTAAGAGCTGCACCTTCTGATACATTTGTGTATCGACATTGTCTTTCTACACATTATCTATGGCTAAAAAGTGATTTGTTTATACGTAAACATGCTATTTAGATACATCCAGGTAATGCAGATATGCATCTACTTTGATTAAAAGGAAATCTGGTCCATCCCCTTAATAGTGGTTCCAATACAAACATGTATATTATTAGCAATAGTAAGAAAAGAAAACAGAAAAGCAACTACACAGCGACATGTTCTTTATTTATGTACCTTCATTTCACTCACATGTATTACCATAGTTTCATTTTGATGCATGTTATATAAAAATGAGTTTCTATTATTTAGGAGTTTACTGCATTTCAGTATAACATTCAGGGTTTTTTTTAGTTTCTAATAACTATGTGTGTTTTGAACTAATACACAATGTTCCAATCAGATTATACAGGAAGTGGAAAAATTGCGCGAAGTGTAAATATGTTAAGGGAGGAAATAGACAAAAGACCTATAAGACTCCACTAGAAGTAGCTGAACCATGTCGTTAGATATCGAACCCTAGATTAAAGGCCCCTGTTCAATCAACTTAATTCAATTAATTTTTTCGTTGATTGATTGAAAATCTATGGCAGTCTACTTGGTAGAAGAACAAGGAAGAACAAGGCCTATGAAGAAAAGCATGGCGGGGGGTCAATCATGCTTTGGGGCTGTTTTGCTTCTGCAGGTACAGGAAAGCTTCAGCGTGTGCAAGGTACCATGAATTATCTTCAGTACCAGGAGATATTGGAAGGAAATGTGATGCAGTCTGTCACAAACCTGAGGCTTGGGAGACGTTGAACCTTTCAACAGGACAATGATCCCAAGCATACCTCCAAGTCCACTAGTGAATGGTTGCAGATTAAAGGCTGGAACATTTTGGAGTGGCCATCGCAGTCACCAGACTTAAATCCGATTGAGAACCTCTGGTGGGACTTGAAGAAAGCAGCTGCAGTGCGCAAGCCTAAGAATGTGACTGAACTGGAGGCTTTTGCCCATGAAGAATGGGCTAAGATAACCGTAGATCGCTGCAAGACACTTGTGTCAAGCTGGGCTTCATGTGTGAAAGCTGTTATAACTGGAAAAGGATGTTGTACTAAGTACTAAGAATGAATGTCACTTGGGGGGTTAAATAAAACTGATAATGATGTGAGCACAGAAAAGACAATCGTGGTTATTTCATTATTAATGTTATGTTATATTTGTCTGACTTACAAGCGCCTCTTTCATTTCATTGTAAACAAGATGACTGAAATGATCAAAATCAATGTCAAAATGGCCAAAACACTCAATTTCAGTGAATTTTGAACACAACTGTGTGTACATTCTAGCAATGTACTTCGATTTGAGCCATTTCATTTGGTTATAATTTTCTCTTTGTCTGCTCAAAAAATTCAAACACAAACATATTAATCCTTCCAGGGATCTAGTGTGTCATTTTCAATTTGCAGTGTTTTTTTATCAGTGTTCTCTGATACTGATTAAGGATTCCAAAAAACATTTCTACAAGAGATCACACCAGTCCAAATGGCAAGTAAGCTTAGGCACTTTGTCTTATGGTACCTGACATAGAAGTAAGGTAGAATATATAACTCTAATGACAGGAGTGAGTACAGAAGTGACCCCAAAACATATTTGCTATAAGTAATAGTAATGTTTTTTTTTATATATGTGAAGTATAATCATTTCTATACTGCAGATATACTATAGTCTGTATTAATGAGGGCTTTTGCAGACATTGTAGGATGCTACTCATTCATGTTCTGCAAGGGGTACCTTAGGTTTATCTGCTGCATACACTAAGTGGAATGCCTAGGAATGTCTCTAAATTCATCAATCTGACATTTGGGGGAAATCCTGAGCCAACCAATAGTCTGCAGTGCCATCTAGTGGATTTATCATGCCTTGTACATGCCTTGTAGTGTACAGACCTGGAAATCTGTTCCAGCATCATGGAAAGACTTGATTTCTTTTCTTGTACATAAGATGTTTTATCATGTGTTTGCTCTATCCAGCCTTAAAAAATAGAATAAAGCATGATTATTAAATTTTAATTGCTACATTTTTTTAGGCCTAAAAATGTCTTGAAGGGTGAACATTTTTAAAGCTAAAAGTGAAGACATAGAAGACAAAGTTATTAGGATTTAATGTTCGATTTCACTTTTGGTCAATCATAACAATTGTGTGTAAAAGAAACTATTTCAGTAAGATTGACTTAAAATAGAGAGTTTTAAGCCGATCTAATGAAATTATCGAACCGTGTATGGCCACTCTAGACCCTAGTTCTGGTCACAACTATGCAGTTTCATGTGAGCTAGCCCATTGGATATAATCTGTACTTGTTGGACATGCATTGACAATGAATAGATGTAAACAGGGCCTAAAGCTAGGTTTACACCTATCCATTTTAACATATGTTGTTTAGATGCATTTCCATGCTCTGCCATTGAAATCAATTGGACTAGTAATGAATGTCAAAATACCTACATGCAACACAACACAAAGCTCGGATGTAAATGAGATTTAATGTGACCTACATTCATTTCTATGTCCCATAGCATATTTAGCAGATGTGTAAATGGAACCTTAGTATTGTTCTGTTTTGGGAGAATTTCATGTTCCCTATACCTGGTCAGGACAGAAGAAAGAGCCCACAATAAAGTAAACCTGTCTCTTTTTTATGTTACTGGCTTTTGTAATCAGATGTGTTTACCCCTTAATAGTTGGTGTTTTTCTATTTCTTCTTAACAAACATCTTTATGAGTTAATACTGATTGAACTGAGATCATTTTAACAACTAGTACAAATGAAAAACTATCATGTCCATTTCTCAGCTAGGCTATATCAAATGTCACCTGACACATTTAATACTTCTACAAGCTGTAAGTGATGTTTTATAATATCTATATTGTCAGTGTTTTCTTTTATAACAGCAAACAAGAAAAAACTCTCTCAGTCTGATCTTTGGAAGTAAGAAGTTGAACCCATGTGTCACTTTCCCCTGACACATTAGAAGGCACAGGGCTATGCAATGTTGTCTGCCAATATCCCTACCATTTATCATACCAACTGTTGCTGTCAATGGTTGTCCTAGGAGTGCTGGGTGCTTTGTAAATACCTACCATAAACATCAAATAATAAAACCAGCTTACAGCCATGTGAAGGAGGAGCCCTCTAGTGACCAAACTATTGTCTGCATTTACAAAAAAAACACATCAATTCTTTACTGACAATAAATGCGTAAAATTTATTAAGAGCATATCTAATTTCAAAAAAATAAATAAATAGGGAAGGAAGAGAGGATGGTTAAAACTCCATTTAGACTCTTCCTTTTTTTTTGCCTAACCGTGGGCAGACAATAGAAAGTAAAGGTGGGAATACAGATTTCAAGAAAATCGAAATTCAATTCAATTGAATAGTTCGATTTTTATATTGAAATCGATTTGTTAAAACCTTGATCTTTTTATAAATGTACAACACGATGAGAAATCAATCGATCTCTGTAAATCATCGGATTCGAACCAAAGTGCTATAGTGGTTGGCATGCCTGGAATGCTTCCTTGATTGGTTGGAAAAATTCATGTCTAGATTAAACTGTAATCGATTAAAATTTACGGACATGTCCGATACAGTTCCAAACGAGATTCAGTCCAATATCAATTTCTTTTACCTTGATCAAACTAATTGCAAATAATCAATATCCAATCGAGCAAAAAAAATCGATCTTTTTAGTCGATCTTATAAAAAATATCTGCACTTGTATTCCCAGCTTAAGAGGATATCAGCCCTCTGAAAGACGAGCCA
>CM070032.1:164694212-164705690 GCA_036250615.1 Ptychadena robeensis
ATGGTTGTTGTTCAATAATGAAATTATTCCTCAAAAATACCACTTGCCTAATAATTCTGCCCTCCCTGTAGATTCTAAACAACTGAGCATTGTTACAAAATATATATAATAAAATTGTGATTTTACATGCTTTTAAAATGTATTAGAAACGAGAACTAGATATTATGGGGCATTCTTTGTATGTCATTAAAGTCAATAAAGTACAAACTTAAACCCTATTGCCTATAACTAAACAAAATATAATGAAGGAGGTGAAAGGCATAAAATCTATAATTATTATGAAATAAAGCCATCCTTTCTTCCCCTTTACTGCTGTTTTCTATGCTTATATTTATTACCCTGTAAGAACCACATGGGTATTATTTTTAGTTATAGAAGATACGTGCAGAATGCATTTTTAATTCCATTCATGTCATTCCATGAATCTATGTCTGTGAATATTTAAACTACATTTCTGCGATTTGAATGGCTACAAACAGTCTTGTGGCTAAGTCATATGCATGTGAATGTCTTTTTTTCAAAGGTGTTAAATGTCTTCATCTACATCACTTATTTGCCAATTATTTCTATATTTTAAGTATTTTGTTAATGTGCATGACCTGTGTATAGTTTATCTGTGTTTAGCTGTGTTCAAATAAATTACTTTACATACTTTTATCAATAGATAACTTGCATTGAATAAATAAAAAACAGGCAACTGTTTTCAGATAGTGGAATATATAAGGCCATGGCTTTAATAATCAAAATACAGTGAGGAATATAATTATTTGAACACCCTGTTGTTTTGAAAGTTCTCCCACTAAAGCTGGCCATACACCTTTAGCTCTATCTGTCAGATGTCCTTTAGATCTACCAACAACTATGTAGTGCTGGGTCCTCTGAGATTGAACACAGGTAGACTTGACTGTTTAAAAAGTCCCTCATATACATGGTTTTGGTAAAACAAAAGGATATCTATAATAAATCTGGCCAGCTTTAGAAATCATGGAGGTCTGAAATTCATATTGTAGGTGCATTCCCACTGTGAAACACAGCATAAAAAAAATCAGGAAATTACATTGTTTGATTTGTAAAGAATGTATTTGTATTGCACCGCTGCACAAAGACCTGTTACTCTGCCTTTAAAAAGTCCACCTCTACTCCACTCATTAATCTATATCAGCAGCACCTGTGTGAGCTCTTTAAAGACACCTGTCCTTTCCCAGGGGGTCAGACTACAACTACTACCATGGGCAAGACCAAAGAAAGAGCTGTCAAAAGACACCAGAGACAAAATTGTGGAGCTCCAGAAGGCTGGAAAGGGCTACAGGGCATTTGCCGAACAGCTTGGTGAAAATAGATCAACTGGTGGAGCAATTGTTAGAAAATGGAAGAGGCTAAAGACGACTGGCAGTCTCCCTCGGATTGGGGCTCCATGCATGATCTCACCTTGTAGGGTATCACTGATGATAAGATAGGTGAGGAATCAGCCCAGAACAACACGGGAGGAGCTGGTCAGTGACATGAAGAGAGCTGGAACCACAGTTTCTAAGGTCACTGTCAGTTGAACACTACACCGTCATGGTTTCAAAACGTGCATTGCACAGAAGGTTCCCCGGCTCAAGTAATCACATGTCCAGGCCTGTCTGAAGTTTGTCAATGACCATCTGGATGACCCAGAGGAGGCATGGGAGAAAGTCATGTGGTCAGATGAGACCAAAGTAGAACATTTTGGTCTAAACTTCACTTGCTATGTTTGGAGGAAAATGAAAGATGAGTTGCATCCCAAGAACACCATTGCTTCTGTAGAGCATGGGGTGGTAACATCATGCTTTGAGGGTGCTTTTCTGCAAAAGGGACAGTATGACTGCCCCATATTAAGGAGAGGATGAATCTGGGTGGAAAGGATCAAGACCCTTGGGTCGCTCATACAGTACCTTCTCCTGTATACCACTGCATTATGTCCTGGGGACCGTGGTCCAGCAGAGAATCACAGAAAGATCCCTGTTCCAGCACAAGAGTTCTTTTGCATATTTCGGGTCAAGAAGAAGATGGGGGTCTAGAGCCTTGTCATATATCTCACCATCCTCGGGTCACCTGTCTCACCAACAGGTCCAATAATATGCTGACATGGAGCGCGTCAGGAAAGTAAAATTACAGAAAGTATAAAAACGTTTTTCTTTTTTACGTGTATAATTTTGTGCTATTGTTTTACAATTTTTTTTAAATTGCATTTTTTCAAAGGATACAAGAAGTGTAGCAGAGTTAAGGACCCCATACACGGGTTAATTGATGGTGATGTCACACTGTGCTTGATCACGGGTCGATTGATAGGTGAATGGATGTGCACCACTTTGCACATCGTTTCCAGCATCATTCTTTGGATGGGGGAGCCTGCTTCTGTGTACACCTGAAGTTAGATATTTTTCTAACCATGATATTTAGAAAAAATATAAGGCAGCGCTGTAAGGCAGCGCTGAGAGAAGGAAACAGGAAGGCTGCAAGGGAGGCTCCCCCCTACTGCCTGTGTAACAGTGTACACTGCAGTCAGAGTCCAGTGCTTGGCTCCTTCCCCCCTTTCCTGAGTCCTGGCTGGAAGCTGTCTGTCAGGCAATGCTGGCTGTGATGCGGCTATGTGGTCGCCACCCACGATCGACTGGGATTTACGGACAGGTCCATTCCCTGTTGGATTGACCTTTCTTTGATCAGGATAGATGCATCCTATTCGAGGAAAGTTTTTTTTTTATTCAATGCCAGCCCAATTGGTGGAGGCCATGTATGGGGGCTTAAGTTTTCTTTCAGACTTTTTTACTTAAAGTATATACTACTCAAATAAAAAAAGATAACTGCATGAAAAACCAACTGAATGCACATGCGTTAATTATACATATGTGTTCACATACAGTCCACTCTTCCCACACGAAAACAAAAAAGCTTTTTTACCTTCTCACATATTGTTCTTTATCCAAGATAAGAATTGTCACTAGCCCACTCCACTCTTTCTTCTCTTTGTCTGGAGATGTAGGAACCTTCTCCCATTAGCTTTAGTTTATAATGTAGGAAGATATTCTTGAATACACGCACACATGTGTCATGGTATAATATAGCAAGCAACGATATGAAGTCATGTGGTGTGTGTTGGGTTTACTAAGTTTCATACTCACTAGTGTCTGATTTAAATAAAATAATGTTGATTTAACTAAATAAATTCCGGTATTTAGTAAATAAAGTGAATTAGTGTTGACAAATTATAATTTTTTTGGCAGAGCATAATTGAGTAGTAGAATAAAACACAATGTCACCTCATTAAATTAACATCGTGGATCTGCAATTTTAAAAATGAAGTTCACCTAGGTAGTTTGGGCACGTGGGCCTACGGAGGGAGCCATCTGCTGGCTTATGTCAATACCTCTGTTTTCTTTCCCTCTTTATTTGTGTAGCTTACATGGTGTTTATAATAGTTTTCTCTCCATCCCATGACACTGCCTCTGGGTCTGATGATATTTTAAAACAAAAAATTTAGATGAAGGTGCCGATTCTGTCTCAGCATACAGGCAATCTAGCAATAACAAACTTTTAGGGTCATGTACTAAGTTTCAAGAATTACAAATAAGAGCTCCCATTACCAGCTGTTAAGAGCAGGGCTTAGGTGTCTAGGGAGGCTCCGACCTAGTAAAACTCCAAAGGGAGCAGCAGAGAAATGGCTTTATGTTAATCTTTTAATTGTTTTTTTGTCTTTTTTTTTTCTCTGGGGCGGGTTTGTAAAGACATACCAGTGGTGCAATCAATACCATGTAAAATAGGATTTAGGATCTATTGTAGCAGCAACCATTCACAACACAGATTTGCAGGTCATATTTTAATATGGTCTAATAACAATAAATGTTATTAATGATCCTCAACCTAAGTGATGTACATATAGCATGCTGAAATCCACAAACTTTTTTTGTTGTTGTAAAAAGTTAAAACCATATCACATATTTTGTAAATTTTACCATCTGTGTCACGCTAGGCAGATTTATATATTCTATTTAAGCAATCTTTAGATTTTACAAGGGGAGTTCTGCTATGAGTATCTCTCCCTCGCTAGCCCTCAAAGTTCTCCTAGTGAGGGGACAGTGAGCAGCATAGGTGAGCCATCAGAGGCCCAAATGGCAAGCAATCCCATTAGATGATTGTCCCCATAACAAGTGTCCTCAAATACTTCTTACCTCTCATACTTTTCTGATAAATATAAGATTTTCTTTCGCTTTCCGCCATGATGACAACAATTACTAGGACAATTGGTGGACCCAGAAAGAAATCAAACCCTGAAAGCATTGTCTCTCTTTGCTATCAATGATTTAAATTTACAGAAATTAAGCGTAGTCTGATATATTAGGTATTATTACTAGTATTACTAATATTGCAGAGCTTAATTTCTATATAGAGTAGCACTTATTGAAATTGCAGATTCCCGTTGGGAATGATCATTCTTGATCTCAGCAATCAGAGAACAAACAAACACTGTACAGTGCTCTTTCTGTTCTGTACCGTGACGAGGGTTATAAAACGCCTGTATATACAGACTACTGGCCCATAGAACTATGGACTGTGTCATCCCCAGGCTGAAATTATCATGTTTGGCATGTGCTGAACAGTGGGATTTTCAATGCAGTGGAGACTAGGCCTTATTTTTTACCTAGTGGTGCTAATTGTTACACAATTCAAGTAATAGAATTACAATACTCAAACACCCTACCCTACATACCTTAAGCCTGCCATACACACGCCGATGTGTGTAGGCAGACTAGTCCCGATATCTTTCCGGGAGGCTACCGTGATGACGTCATCACGTTAGCCTCCCGTTGCATTATGGGGCCCCTTCAATCGGCTGGGCACCCTTTGTGTGCCGGCCATAAGCTGCAATGAAGACGCCGCTTCCTTGCAGCTTATGGCATCGGCTTTCATCGGCTCCCATCGGCCAGAGAAGATCGGACATGTCCGTTCTCTGGCCGGCCAAGAAGTGGGGCGACAGGGATCTGTCGCCCCATGTGGGCACATGCCGATTAGCGGACGATTTTTAACCTGACCGACGGCGCGAGCGCGCACGCCCGTCGATCAGATTAAAAGTCGGCCGCTTATCGGCATGTGCATGGCTAGCATTAGGGGCAATGGCTATCAATGACTGATAACAGTCATCACAATAAATGGGATGATTCATTTAGGCTAGATTTACATGGTTGTTTCCACAACAGCCGGGGACGACGCTCCCGCAGCAGCTTGGGAAAAAACCTGTCTTGGGTGCCTGCAAACTTATGCAGACACTCGCGGGTGGTTTTGATAACTATGATGACCTATGACAGGTCTATCGGGCGACAGCCAAAATGAGGCGCCAGCCAGTCGATTGCGCTTATTGCTCGTTTACCCGGCAGTTAACAATGACCCATGTAAACAAGCCCTTAGTTTCAAACATTTGGTAGGGCTTTTTCAAATATTGACTCAAATAGTACAAAATAATACAACAATTTCATGAACATGCCTTATATGGTTTGAAAGTAAAGAGTGTCTCTCTCAGCTGGTAAATTGATGAACATTACCATTGTATACCAATGGCAGGATTTAGAATTATCATTTAAAAAAAACCTCAAACTTTTGAAGGCAGCCATAGGTTAGGAACGTAGAAGTCAATCCAGCTCGTAAAGCTTGTTAGTAATTTCTGAAACATTATTGGCCAGACCAACTAGTATTTTAGACTATTTAAAAGATTAACATGTACAAGGATTGTGGATAATTCCAGATTAAGTGTATAGTTAACAATGAGAGGTTTTGGACTATTAGTCATATAATGTTATGATCCAGACTTTCACTAGTTAATAGTCAGAATCACAAACTCATTCAGAGTCAACCTGCCTGATACATTGTTGCCAAAGAGTGCTTCATATTAGTGCCTAGAGCAGAGATGGGCAAACTTTAAAGAAGCTGTAAGGACCGCCCAGTCCTAAGTCCTTCCAACCTGGTTAGGAAATGTAAACAGATTACATTGATAAATTCATACATTTTCTGTACTTCTTTAAGAAAACAAAAACATACTGCCAGGCCTGGATACGGCACATGGGCTACAGTTTGCCCATGTCTGGTCTATAGCACACCACTGCAATGCTTCTGCATTTTGTTTTCAGCTCAAATGATGGAACAAGCAATATCACAGCATTTCTTCCTTGCCAAGAAAGTGCTAAGATAGCCCTTACCCACCTTTCCTTAAAGTAGCACACCACTAATGTACACAAAATTTCAAGACACAGATTTCAGCACAGTGCCGTGAATGCGCACGGCGCTCGGCTATGCAGAAATCTGGGAAAAAATCTAGCCGCGTATTCCCAGCTTTACTTATGCTAGGCATACACATGCCGAGTAGGTTAGACAGACCTACTCCGATATTCACCGGAATGCAAACGTGATGACATCATCACGTTTGCACCCCGGTGCATTATGGGGCCCCTTCAGTCGGGCAGCACCCTTTGTGTGCTGGCCATAAGCTGCAATGAAGATGCCGCCTTCATTGAAGCTTATGGCATCGGCTTGCCTCGGCTTTCATCGGCCAGAGAATATCGGACATGTCCGTTCTCTGGCTGGCCGAGCTGTGGGGCGACAGGTATCTGTCGCCCGATGTGGGCACATGCCGATAAGTGGCCGATTTTTAACCTGACCGACGGCGCGAGCGCGCACGCCCGTCGGTCAGGTTAAAAATCGGCCGCTTATCGGCATGTGTATGGCTAGCATTAGTTTCCTAGTTTAATGATAATGTGCCAGTGTGGTTTTTTTACATTACACAATATTTTGATAAAATATTAGTTATAGTTTTATACTATTTATTTTGTGTCTTCATCATTTAGTATACCTGTTTTGAAAATTTTCTTAAAGCATATGCTCTAGTAATACATCATGCTTTTTTGTTGTGTCACTGTCATATTTGTAAAACTTCAGAAGATATTTTATCATTTCCCCAAGCTTCGGATCAGACAACTCAGGTTGTGCAGTTAGGCCTGACCCAGTGGCATCGGAATCACTATAGCAGCCATAGCAGCTGCTGCTAGGGGCTAGGGGCTTGCTGCTAGGGGCTTGCTGCTTCTGGCTGCCTGGCCAGCGTTCCCATCCAAAGTAATGGCCGTCACACAAAGGGCGCACAGCCAATTCTCTGCACAACCGGCCGTGCGCGATGCACAATCATATCACACAAACAGAGCTTTTCTATAGAGAAATCTGTTCTGCTAGAAAGGGAGGATAAAACTGGAAGTGCCCAGATGCAGGGACTACTAGACCTCCATGGCGGCTATCATTAAGCAACATAGGACAGTAGAATAATAGAATATCCTAGGACAACCTGTACACTAGACTAGAATTTCATCTAAGATGATTGTTCGTGATAAGGAACAAATGCCTCAGACAAGAAAATCTAGCATGTGTATATAACCTTATAGATTGGACCCCACAGTTAGAACTTTACATTCTCCTAATTCCACACTTATGAGTTGCTGTCCTTTGAGATCGTTTTACTTCTAATCCAGAGTTAAATTACTGCTTTAAACATTTACAATCTTGCAGTGTAAAATATTTCCCATATTGGCAGTTCGTGCAAAGATAGATGACTGCTTTAAATTTGAAGTGCAATGTGTGAAAAGGGAAATGGCAGTGCGTGTTGTTTTAAAGGCAGTATCATGCTGCAATCTGTCGTTTTACTAAGTGCAGGCCCAGTCTCATAACATACCGGTTTGTGCAGTTCAATGAGCACAGCTTTGCTGAATTTACAGTTTGTGAACATTTGAGTCATCTCTGTAATTTGTGTTTGCCCACAGTCATAAACACATCACTTCATCCTTGGCATGGTCCTGATGTACACCTTCTCTATGCAGGCTCTAAAGCGCCATCTCCCTGGCTCAATGTGCTATGTGAAAATTACTCATTATACACTGCCTCCCTCTACTGAACAGGCTAAAAAAGAGAGCTTCCTTTCCAAAGCCTGGTAATGTTGTGAAGTCTACTGGGCCATGTACTTCCACTGTATCTCTAAGTCCATGCAGACCATGAAGTGCAAATTTTCATTGCTTTCTTGCAATAGCAGATTGTACTTCAAAATAATTATGAACAAACAGTGACTATCTGTACAGTGAGACTAGCCATGAGGTAAATCCTTATTTACATCTAGGGGTAACAGTCAAAGTACTTTTTTTCCTTAAGAATATGTTTCTATGTTTTCCATGGCGTGCAGGATGTCAACCTCTGGCCAGCGGACCGGCTCAATGGGTGCAGTGGGTTAGGCATGTATATGGATATATATGGATCAAGGAATTTGCTTAACAGAGGGGGTTTTGACTGAGAAACCCTAAGGGTCCCCACACACACAACGATCGGCAGCCAATTTTGCCCTGTCACCCCAAAGCTCGGTCGGCCAGAGAACGCAAATGTCTGTAAATCTCTGGCCGATGCCATTAGTTTCAATGGGGACTGGTGTCCCCATTGAAACTAATGGCTGGCACACAGAGGGCACACAAAGGTACTTTTAGTATTAGTATTTTTTCAGTAGAATACATGAGTAACGGATAATACAGCAATATGCATGATAACTCTACCAGCTTGGGTAAGCTTGGTTTCTTTCCATGGTGTCTACACCACTTCCTCTGTGACACGAGCACTGCTTACCAGATGTCCAGATGTGATATTACCATCCATCAATGTTACGCTAACAGCTAATATTAAGGTTGCACAAGTAGTTTGATCAAGAAGTTGATGTCTGTAAAGGTACCCATACACGCAGGATCGTGCTTTGGGTGTTCAATCCCTGGCGGATAAATTAGATGGGGATCGAGCGCCCCCTTCCAAAGTAATGGTGATTAAATAGGAATTTACCAACATGTCAGATCCCTGTATGATTGACATTTCATTTGATTGAACGCACAAGGTGGGCATCGTTCGATTCCTGAACAATTTATCACCACGAACATGCATGATCGTTTGGGAATCAAACACAAAAATGATTCCTACCTTAAGGGACTAGTTATTGTAAGCTTCTCTGTACCACTGGACTAGGGTTCTCCCACAGAGAAACAGTTCTGTGAAGCCACCTAGGTTGCAGATTTAGGTGAGTAGATTTAGCTCTTAAAAGTAAGAACAATGGGCTGTGGGTGGGAGATAGAAGTGAGCAATTATTTAATTTTATGGGTAATGGGGCTCGGCCTACATACGGATTGGCTAAAAATAGAGCATATAAGGTAGAGATATCCCCTTCCCCAGACCATGCCCCAAATTCCCAATGATAAATATCTTTGTACTTCTCCAAACTGTAGGCTCCTCCCCCATTAATTACAATTTAAAGTTTCAAACAACTGCAGTGATGACTGGTAGGATAAGTCCATGTCACCTAAGATGCTGCACACAACAGTAGTTTTATATTTATGGCAACGCAGAAAGAAAAGGAAAATGTGATGTCAAGGTGATACTTCTTAATGGCTGGTGGGTATACATGGTTAGATTCGGTCGATCAAAAAAAAACATTTTTCAAACGATTTACTTCACCTCCCTAGCGCTCTTGTGAGGTCAAGATTTCTGTACCAAAAGCACACCATAGACTTAAATGGACATTTTTTATGTTGTAGGCCTGTAACTTCCCAAAATATGTCCATACAAAGGTCTAATAGACATCCTGAATATAATAATGTTTGAAACACACAATTATGTAAAAAAAATACAAATAAAATTAATTAAAGTAATCATTTGAATGATAACATCTCTAAAATACTTATTTTGTATGATAGATTTCAAAACATGTATTTGTATTTGTATTTTGTTTATTATAACATTGTAATTCGATTGGAAATGTGTTTTCTGTGTTTTTTTTTACTTTGAATTGTATTGAATGTGGTTATCACTGTATCCAGTACAATTTCCTTTGGCACCTTCTCTCCCCTGGTGTAATGGACTGGGAATGGGCAGAGAGGTTTACATTCAAAGGGGCACATCTGAGGAATCACACTGAAAACAGTTTTCATTTCAATTTTAATTTAATTGGAAATTTTTTTTATTTACTTTGATTTAGTGCGATTTACTTGAATCTCCTGCCGCCAGTCCGATGTGGGGGGGGGGGAGTTGGGATCGGCTTCCGTGCAGAAGCCAGTTCAGAAGATCAGAGCTTCCGGGACAGCACAGTTTAGTGAGCTTGTGCTGCCAGGGCTCTGATCTCCACCAGATCTCGTCCAGTGCAGGACTAAAGGCCCCCATACACATGTCGGATTCGCACCGGATTCCGGCACGATCGATTCCGGGCGCATTCACGCGAAATGATCGTGCCGGAATCGCATGCAGCCCACCTGGTCCGATCGTTCGCGTCCAATTGATCAGGGGCCCAGAATCGGATCCAACGGAGAACCAACATGTTGGTCTTTCTCATGCGATTCTGTCCGGATCAGGGGGAGTTGCCATTTGTGAGGTGGACAATCGGACACGGATCCGTCCCGGAATCCGTTGGACAAGGTGGTATGCTGCGATGGATACTCTTAATTGGCCGATTGATCACACCTGCGATTCCCGGCAGAATCGCCGGAATCGATCGGATGATGAATCGATTGGACATGGAATCCAACATGTGTATGGCTAGCTTAACAGGACAGCGCTGGACGAGATGTTGCCTTAAGGAACCCCAGGGGGGTTAATATGATGTTTTTTTTAAAATCAATCTAATAAAAAATCTAACTGTGTATGTTCACCTTGTTTAGGTATAGTGCTTGTTCTGTCAATGTACATAAACAAATCTAATGTACCTAGCTAAAGCAGATCAGCATGCTGTATAATTGTTCTGCAATACTATATTGAACATCTGAAACTACCTTCAACAATGGATCAGCACCGAAATTAGATTGTGGACATGTCTGTGATGAGTTGCAAACTACCTATACACTGATCGAATCATACAACCTTACAAAGGTAGTGATGGCTAAATTTCTCAGTGTGCAGTGAACTGTTGGCTAAAAGATAAATGCTACAAGCATCTATGTATATAAGGGCCTGATATAAAAATACTCTTTGATGATTGATTTAATATATATTTAAATAATTAAAATAACTTAATTTTAAACTTGAGGTGATATGGAGGGCCACAAGTGCGGCCCTCGGCATCACTAAAGGGCCGCACATAACATGTAGGACCGCCAAAGTTTATTAGGAAAGCCGGGTCAGCGTGTAACCACTACACATGGTGATATATGAAATGACCCATATACATCAACAAAGGTATGTGCCTCATAGATATTATCACAGTAGTCTAGTGGAAGCATAGGAACCCAGGCACTGACTGGGTCACTCATTAGCTTTTACGTATGCCAATTAGCATGCTCAGCTGGAGGCTCAGCAAGTCTCTCTCCTCCTCTTAAGGTGGGTTTACGCGTCAAGATTTTTGTTTCGTTCAACTTCAGATTTTTTTTTAGATTTTTTTTATCGGATTTCGTTCGTCCATTTATCGAAGGTAAT
>CM070032.1:164705790-164716225 GCA_036250615.1 Ptychadena robeensis
GAGGACACGTCGGCGGGGGATGGTGAACAGGTGAGTTCCTATGCCATATGTATTAACAGGTTTTGGGGGCTGCAAGTAGAGGACCAAGAGGGCCCCCGGGCCGCAGGTTGGGCACCTGGGCAGTAGACACTGTAGTCTAGAGGATAACTAAATGTTCAAGGCAAAGTAATACTGTTTTTACAGAACTTTACTTAATTGAATTTATTTGGTATATACTTAGATTTTATTGTTTTTTTTAAGCTGTTCTGAATTTGTTTAAGTTAACAAACAAAAAGAACTTTGTTATCCAAAGCTTTCCAAAATTTTCATTGTCTCAGATGAGTGATGGTGTTTTAGCATTATAGCCAGCAGCCCCACATTGGTTGCTTGTTTATTAACCTCCCTAGCGGTTGAGACGAACCCTGTTCGTTCAGTGAACAGGGTCCTCTCAACCGCACGGGAAGCTGGCGGCGGGGAGACCCTATGCCTCCCCGGAAAGCTGCAGCGATTGTCTACATTGCTGAAGCATTTCCGGGTTGGCGGCACCGCCCCGATCGCGTCACGGTGACGCGGAACGGGGCGGGGGGGCTGCGCCATAGACCTCCATGTTAATGAAGTATCGCCGGCTTTCTCTCTCACGCAGCTGTTGTCAGCAATGACAACAGCTGCGTGTAGAGCTCCGGTGAGATGCCGGAAATGACAGGCAGTGTACTCTGTACACTGCCTCGATCGCCCATATCGCGCCGTTTACAACGATATGGGCGGTGCGCTAGGGAGGTTAATCCAGATGGAACACTAAAGCTAGGCATACAGGGTTCGATTTATGTATTGCTTCAAGCACAATTGAGTGTCGTGCGCGTTCGCGGCAATTGTTTTTGTTACAAAAATGAAGCAGGCAAAAACAGGGTAAACCCTGTTCGATTTACGGCCCCCATCCAACCTATCGAACAGAGGAAGCTTGAGTAGAGCGTGATGGCGTCTTCAAGCTGTGCTCAATGGCTCCTCGATTGCATTGGCATCGACCTGTATGGGGGGCTTAAGGCTGGCCTAAGGCTGGCTACAAAGTAAGATAATTCGAACAGGGTTTACCAACATGTTGGTTCCCTGTCCGATCGATTGATCCTGCCGGTGAACCAGTGGCCACAACCAATTCAAGCACAATCACCGTGAACGGGCACGGAAACAGCAGGCGTTGTGCAGGCCAGCATTTAGAAATTCAACTTACTGGATCTCTACTAGACACACTATAGATATTCTCCTGAAACCATCCCGGTGGACAAATATCTATCATGTTTAAGATTCTTTAGAGAGAAATGATCTCCTTAACATTTTTTATAGTAATAGTTTATTCAATAAAAGTTATGCCCATAGAGTCCCTGGAAATAAACTGCCATCATTTCCAGAGGTGTTGTGATGCTCTGCTCTGTACCATCTAAGTGTACATGAAGCAAGACTGCATTTTTCTATCACATGTCTCTGTATCATGCTGGCTGTTTTATATAACTTATTTTATTGTATTTCTATACACATTTTTACAGCATGTTGTAAAAAAACTGAATTTAAGACTTAGCAGAACATCATAAAAAAAATATTTAGGAATCGCAACTTATATTTTTTCCATAGGACTTGCTCTAAATCTTGGTAATAATACAGTTTAGTAAATCACTTCCATGCCAGGGAATTATCATCATATCATATCTTTGGTAGGCGCTCGCTAGGTTTGCATTAGGGGGGTCAAGCAGAATACACTTTCAGTCCATTAACCTCCCTAGCACACTGCTGAGGTCCAGATTTCTGTACCAAAAGGCTTACTGTATTTATCGGACAATAAGACACACTTTTTCACCCGCAAAACTTTGAATTGTATTAGATATAGTTATCACTGTATCCAGTGCAGTTCCCTATGGCACCCTCTCTCCCCTAGTGTGATAAAACACCAGGGGAGAAAGGGTTAACAGCAAAGGGGCACGTCTGGGGAATCCTACTGAAAACAGTTTTCTCCATAGAAAACTGTTTTTGTGCGATTCAATTTTGAATCTCCCGCTGCCGCCCCAAAGTGACATCATCACAGGCCAGCCTCATGTTCAGATCGGAGCTGCCATAGCAGTGCTGATTGGTAGAGCTCAGATCTTCACCAGACAGTGCAGTACTGACAGGACAGCGCTGTACGAGATGGTGCCATCAGGAACGGCAGGGGATTTACAGCACAACTTCTAGATAAATTGGACTTTTAACTTTTCTTTCTTTAGCACAGGGGGGTCTAATTCAAACACACAGTGGGGCAAATTAAAAACTTGTCTACGAGCCAACCTTGATCTTCATTGCAATAAAGGTCTACAATAAAGAACATGCTTATTCTTATGTGATATATTGATGAACCTTTTCATATACAAACTGATTTTTTTTTAATTGAAAAGAATACTTTTTTTTAACCATAACAACATAAACAAGTTGTAACATGAAAACAAACGTATTGCACGCAGTATCTTAAAGAAAAGACAATAAGTGAAACAGACATTCAAAATAGTGCAGAACACACAGGATAAAATCTTTGTTCATTTTAAAGAAAAAAAAAGAAAAAAGTGGCAAGGTAAATCCACAGTGATACTTGGGGAAGGAGAAATTAGGATGGATATGAGAAACAAGAACAAACCAGGGAAGAAGAGAAAAGTAAAATTATGTAAATCTTCCTTAAGCCCTCCATACACCTTAAGATCAATCCATACAATCTCCGTTAGATCTACCAACAACTGTGTAGTATAGGGGCCTCTCTGATAGAATACATAGTGATTGGAAGGATTAAAAAGGACCTCATACTACATGGTTTTGGTAGAAGAAAATTTGATTGTACAGAAATTGTATGGAAAAATTGTAAGGTGTATGGGGGGCCTTTAAAGATTAAATGTGAAACAATCAAAGCATAATGCTATAATACACGAAAAAAACTAATGCCAGATCTTTGGCAAAAACAATCTCAGGGGCCAAATATAATTACACCATGGACTAGATTTGGCTCCCCGACCTAGAGTTATGCACCCAAGGAATAAAACTTTTTACAACACAGTAGGGTTACTAGCAACTGTATCACTTATTTCCTCTAAGGGTGGTGTATGTTTGATGGCGGTCTCATATGGATCTCTGTGGCGATCTGTTTCATTTTTAAATGATGATTCAAAGATTGCTCTACGCTCCCTTCCACATCATCCTGTTATTTTGAGTGACATAATTCTTGGAAAAAGAAGCACAACTCTAGAACCAAAAAACACAAGTAGTCTAAACAATGGAAATTTGGTTGAGCTAAATGTGCACAGTTAAATTCATCCATGATAAAACATCTCACATCTGTTTGCACATTCTTTTATAGTGACAAGCCAAATGCACACAGAAAGAAGAAATGTTGCTCTACTGAGAAAAGACCCTAATACAAAAAAAAAGGAAGGACTAATGTCATTGTTATGATATCACATCTAATTTGCTCTAATGTGCCAAACCCATTCATTAGCTGCATTTAGCTGAGCTGCTGTGAAAGCATTGGGGATTTAAATGCCTTCTATGTTTAGATATGCAGATAGGAACTAATCATGGTGGGCCGTCTCCTCCTTCCCCCTCCATCCTATTTCACTCACAAGTTGTTCAGCGACTTTACACTTTAGCAGAGTGGACTTGTGTAATACTATGAGCAACCTGGAAGCACAAACAAATACACCCACAGACAGCCAGATAATAGGATCACTTATTCCTGAAAGCAGCTTGTGGGGCTACTGCCAAATATCGCTGCCCTGTTTTGATTTACTTAAGTGTGAAGTGAAGCGAACATATACAATAGCGTGCCGAGGCGTTCAAAATAAACAAAGCTTCTCTTGTTTGTGATTGGATGCTTGTAGTGAACATGGGCTACTTCGTTGTAGTGCATACTTTAGTAAATCAGGCCTAGTATGTGTACATTCCACATTCCTGACTGCCTTGTCATGTCAGAAGAAATGTAGATACAAGAATATTCAACAATGGAAATAATTCCAGATATTGGTCTATGTGTCCATTTGAAGTAAAAAAAAAATAGAAGATTTAAACATGATTAAATGTAGGTTACCAATACATGTCATTTATCATATCATTTACTTTTTAAGGGTTGTTTAGTTGTTATATTCATAAATGGACTGTGCTTCAAACTCTCTATACCAGGGAGTCTATACAATTACAGGTACAAGTGTCCATAGATTGGTACAAGATTCAGTGTCCAGTGGCTGAGTACCACAATTACAACTGCCCATAGATTAGTACAATGTGCGGTGTCCAGTGGCTGAGAACCATAATTACAACTGCCCATAGATTAGTACAATGTGCGGTGTCCAGTGGCTGAGAACCACAATTACAACTGCCCATAGATTAGTACAATATGTGTTGTTCAGTGGCTGAGAACCACAATTACAAGTGTAAATAGATTAGTAAAAGCTGTGGTGTCCAGTGACCTAGTACTACTATTATAACTGTCCATAGCTGAGTACAACATGTGGTGTCCAATGGCTGAAAACCACAAATAAAAGTGTCCATAGCTTAGTACAACATGTGGTGTCCAGGGGCTGAGAACCACAATTACAACTATCTATAGATTAGTACAACCTGTGTTGTCCATTGACTGAGCACCACAATTATAACTGTCCATGGCTTAGTACAACATGTGGTCTCCAGTGGCTGAGAACCATAATTACAACTGTCCATAGCTTAGTACAATGTGTGGTTTCCAGTGGCTGAGAACCACAAATACAACTATCCATAGCTTAGTATAACATGCAGTGTCCAGTGGCTGAGAACCACAATTACAACTATCCATAGCTAAGCACAATGTGTGGTGTCCAGTGGCTGAGAACCACAAATACAACTATCCATAGCTTAGTACAACATGCAGTGTCCAGTGAGAACCACAATAACAAGTGTCCATAAATTATTACAAATTATTACAAATAAGTATCAGCCCAACTGAGGAGAAATTTTTTACATTGGATAACACTTCCACAAAGAAGAAGAAAGTTTCCTCAAACCCAAGAGAGGATTCGAAAAGAAAGTACAAAATGTCATCTAAATTTGATATGAAGTGCTTTTTTCACTTTATGTAGATTTAGTTGATTAAAAAATAGATGATAGTTAAAACTTCTTTTTTTAAACATGGTAGATAAGAGTAGCTCAATCATATATATATATATAATTTATTTATTTGTTATATATTATTTTATTTTTTATTATTTTACTTTTATTATATATATATATATTATTTATTAATATTTTTATATATGGTAACTAAACGCACTAAAGGACAATAGTCATTTTCTTGTCCATTAACTTGGGCACATATTTGGGCAGATGTACCAATCTGTGGACACCTTTATTGTGTGTACAGAAGTGTGTAGGAACACAGAATGAGAGCTTGTATTGAAATGTGACCAGGAATCCTGGAGATGCTTTTGCCTGGAAGTGTCCCTTGACAGCATGGTATGTAGTGTCTATCTTTATATCACCCACCATGATTCTTTGCACTGGATTAAAGTGCCTAGCACTGCATGACCCCTGTCTCCCACACGGTCTCTTCCTCTCATGTTTGTTCCTTAAGTGGGGGAGTTATATTAACCCTGGAAAAGCCAGAGATGGTATAATCCTAAAATATCCTGATACTAAGTGGCTTACTATGTTATGAAAGTTTAAATATAGTTTATCTGTCTCTCAGTGTGTATACATTTGTAGAGGTACCTGATTTTATGTTCAATTAGCTATGCTTTTGAGATACTATTATTAAATTTATTATCTTTTATTTATATAGCGCCAACATATTACACTGCCCTGTACATTAAATTAGAGTTGAGATGCAACACAAGATAACACATAGAAACAGGTTATGACACAGGAGGAGTAGAGAGCCCCGCCCGATCAGGTTTACAATCTAATAGACTAGCTTCCTTGTTTACCATGAGCTCCTTCTTTGAGATGCTTATGTGTCATAACCAAAAGGAACTAAAATGTTATTCTGCTAATGACATCTTTTGTGTTGGCTGCTATTGGTTACTGCCGATGAATGTATACTTTATGTCACTTTTCGGGGAACTTTTGTTGGGTGGTCTAGTTCAGAAGACTTAATTAGTTCTCCCTTTTGCCAACCATTTTTATATTTCTCTTTTCTTAATTGAAAGACTCATGGGCAATGTTATACTTTTAACAAAAAAAAACAAAAGTTGCTTTGAAAAGGTAATAAAAAAACGAATATAAGAAAGTGGTCACAAATCTCCTACAAATGTCATTATTCCATTTGTCAATTAATAGCCCTCTAGTGCCTCCGGATGACACCACACATACCAATGTACTTAAAGTTCTGAGGTCCCAAGAAATTATGGACTTTTGCTTTTGTACCTCAAAGTGTAAGGGTTACTCAATATCTATGTGGTTAAAAGCATAGGTCATAATGGTGAATAAGTCAAACTAGTCAAAATGGCTAAACAGGATTTTGCAGTAGTAAGTGGGTGTAATGGCTCAAACAACCTTACAGAGACTGAACCTTAGAAAGAAATGGTAAGTGTGACTATCAGAGGTACCTTGCTGCGATATGTGGCTCAGGTGTGAACAAGCTGTAAAGTTGCCCATTGATATCAGAAAGTAGTAATTTATTCATTCATCATCTCTGAATGCCTTCCCTTTGTCCCTACCTCTACTCCAAAAAGAGCACTTTGGTGCTTGATGAGGGGTGGTAAGGGGCACCTAGACAAGATGAAGAGCAATCACCTATTGGCAGACTCCTTTGATTCACTTCACCAATTGGAAGGGCTATTGAGGGATTTCCACATGGACATGTTGTTGTTCAACCATTCTGGCCAAAAACTGACAAATCAGTTGGCTATTCTTTGGAGAATGTATGGAAAGTCACCCGACGCACACACTGTCCTCCAACTGAAGTATGGTGAATTTTCCTTCCACATTAACCTACAGGATTACCCCTCCTAGTAACTGACCCAACTAATCAGGTACACAATAGCATATTAACATAACTAAGAATGTTTATAATATTTATCAACCCTTAATATGCCAGCCCCTTCTTAGAATAAGCTGAAATTTCTAATGCAATAAATATTATATTGTGAATATTCAGTTCAATAATCCAATCAGGTAAAAAGCTATGTCCAATTATTTCATCTGCATATAAGTATATATTCAAAGTGATCCAGAATTAACATTTAACACAATTGGTAAAGTGGAGTAAATATCCATTGTTTGTTGTGCAAATATGTTGAACTTCTTCAGTGAATGTGCTCAACCTTAATCAGCAACCCCAAACTTTCCTTTTCCAATGGTCACAGTGGGGATTTGAATCTAGTTACACAATATAAGACATACACCCTCCCACAGACATTTTGATAAGCCCAATAAAGCCCATTATAAGTACCTAGTTAAGCATCTCTTGCTGTGTGAACATACAAATCTACCCAGATGTGGGCTGAGACTTCTAGTAAAGTGCATCACAGACTTGTAAAGGAGAGTGAGACAGTGCAGAAGTGTGTTTTTGATGCAGTGAGCAGCAATGGAAAAAAAATTATTTTGACGCCTTTATTGAACTCGCCAAGAATTTTGCAGAGAGCAGCCAATCAGATACTTAGAAGAAGTATTAGGCCAGTGATCTCCCCACCTCCTTGAGTTATAAACACTACAGATATTTATTTAACATGGCAGTGTCCAGAGTGAATCTGGAACATTAATCCAGGCATTGACAGACAAATATGATGCTTTGTCTAATTACTGGATTGCTGGATATCCAAGTGATCTTCTCTAGGTAAAGGATACTCTTTATGTTAGCATCATTTTACATTTTTATTTTTATCTGGTGTGTGAAAAGTTGATGAAGGAATGCAGTAAGTGAAAGCACTTATACACATATACGAATAGGATATACACATATATAATTGAAAGAAGCACACAGTCCTAAAAGCTTCATTTTATAATTAGCCTTTTGTCATTGTGTCTTCTTAGGGGCCTAACGGGAATGGAGACGAAGACAGGAGAGCACTGCTTAGAGGTGTGATGTTTTACCTTACTTCTGTGCCTTCTCTTTCTCAGCCAAAGCATACCTACTCTCCAACACTGAATCATTAAGGGTTTATCTAGTGGTATATGACCTAATTACTAGGGATCCATACAGTTATATAATCCACTTTCAGCTACGCCTCAATTCAGCATACACGAGCTTTCATCCGCAGGTTCTTGCTCCCACCCCAGAATTAGGTGGTATCTTTACTCAAATCCCGTCACGCTCTAGGTCTCCGGATCCACAGGCCTGCATGGCCTACTTCCCACAGGATTTAACAGAGCTCTCTCACTGCTCTCTCCTCCTGATGAAGCCCAAACTCCTCCCCTTGTTTGGGCCTTATATTACATCTCTCCCAAGGCTGACCACTCCCAAATGGCTTGTCATGGTTACATCAGTAGGAAGGTTCCAGATGTTTATTAGCCTTCTACTTGTCCAAAACAATACATTGCACCGGTCTTGCCCAGTAACAGTTACATGACACTTGCTGATTTCTTAATAAAGCACAAATCACTTCTCACCCTCTGGTACACATCCACAGCCCTTCTTCCTACAGCTCTACTGGTATATTACTGATATTACTGGTATATTATATAATAAAGCACAAATCACTTCTCATCCTCTGGTACACATACACAGCCCTTCTTCCTACAGCTCTACTGGTATATTACTGGTATTACTGGTATATTATATAATAAAGCACAAATCACTTCTCACCCTGTGGTACACATACACAGCCCTTCTTCCTACAGCTCTACTGGTATATTACTGGTATTATTGGTATATTATATAATAAAGCACAAATCACTTCTCACCCTCTGGTACACATACACAGCCCTTCTTCCTACAGCTCTACTGGTAGATTACCTGATTTGGCCTGGAGTTTGGACTAGTATATTACGAGATTTTTCCAGGGGTCTCTACTTATAGATTACCAGATTTGGCCAGGTATATTAAATTCTTTAGATATGGCTCTCTACTGGTATATGACCTGATTTTTTTCTCGTATATGACTTTATCTTGGCATGGGATCAGTAATGGTATATGTATAATATTTTAGGGGTTTGTACTTGAATATGATCCAATTTGACTATGGGTTTGTACTGGTATATGCTCTAATTTGGTAAGGGTGTACTAGTATATGACCACACCTTACCAACAGGGAACACAAATTGCAGGGCAGAGTAAAGATGTTGCTCCTCAGATGCCCATAGAGTTGGATTATGGACAGCCGAGGGTGGTCAACAACTGCCCACTGACCCCCACAAAAAATGAACATGTAATCCGCTAAGCGTTGGGGTTACCGTTACATGTTGGCTGCCAAGTGCCAGCCACCCTGTAACCGCATGTCTGAATGACATGGATCATTGTATACTAGGCTCCAGCACTGGAGACAGTGTTATCACAGTTTGTGATAACCTAACAACATAAATGTACTATTATTATATATTGCAGTCCTTATATTTTTTGTATTTTTCATGTTATTGTGGTTTTTCCAGTTACACAGAAGGAAAGTATTGTTACCTATTACAGAAAGTGTGTAAGGACACAAAACACCATCTCCTCATCTACATTGCTGCAAGGAAAATATTCTATAACCCATAGAGAGTAGGGCCAAGAGGAAAGATATTTTCAACTCACTAGATTTCTAGGAGAATTTTGGCATTTATTGAGAAGACTCACCAACATTTTTTTATGTTATATATTTAACAGACCAAATTGAGAAAGTTATAATTTTTTTTATTGAAATAGTTTCACTTATTCATTCACCTAAAGCTTAGCAAATGAAAAGCAGCTAAGGAAGGTTAGCACTAAGAACAGGCCTATTAGGCATATTCTTTGGGTGTACTGTGTAGTTTCCCTTTTAAAGTTTGATCGCACAGTCTGACTTCCAGCATGCTGCTCAGGGATTAAATGTATTTGTCAGATTTATCGGTATTTTACCTTGGATGCATTGTCATGACAGTAATTTTAAACTAATTACAAAGACTTTTTAGTGAATTAGAAGCTTAAACAGGGATGAAGCAATCTACATGTAATGTAATGCACAAAATACATGTGTATGTAGACCCTGGCCATACAGTGGTGGATATTTTCCTATTTAGTAGTTTTTCCTATTTAGTTTAAATGTTTAAATCGATTATCAGGAAAAGAAATTCTTTTTTAATTTCATTCATGGCTAAAAAATGAAATCAAGCATAACATTTAAAGAGACACAGATCTGCTAGATATGCCTTCATGGCAGAACCCCTACCAGCTGCACTCACCGCCAATCTGTCCTACCACTCTCTGTCGGCCCCCACACATGCACCGAGTGGGGGCCGACAGAGTAGGTCCGATCAGCTCTGGAAAGCAGCGTGATGACATCATCACGCTGCAGTCCCGAGCTGACAGCAT
>CM070032.1:164716459-164738444 GCA_036250615.1 Ptychadena robeensis
GCGCAGTTGTAAAAATAGGAAAAATTTTCAAATAGGAATATATCGCACAACACCGGCCGTTAGCTTCAATGAAGATGCCGGTCATCATTGAAGTTAACGGCATCGGCCAGAGAATATCGGACAGAGAATATGTCCGTTCTCTGGCCGGCCGAACTGTGGGGCCAAGATGTTGGCACCCCTGATCGGCGGCCGATTTTGCAGATGGCCGCGAATGCGCACGCCCGTCGGTTGGCGGCAAAATCAGCCACCGATCGGTACGTGTATGGCAGGCTTTAGTAGAGAACTATGAGTCCTGTCTGCTTAGTAGTGCGTTCCAGTGACATCACTGAGTGCCTGCTGCCTGAAGTATGCAGGGATCAGTAGTTCTCTACTCTCACAGAAGACAGAGGTGTGGTGAGTGCAGCTGGTAGGGGTGCTGTAGGTAAAGCAGAACTGGGAAGTTGACTACCAGGGTAAGTCCGGGGGAAGGCAAAGCACCAACTGTACACACAGGGATGGAAACACACATGAACTACATACACACTGTACACACAGGAATGGGGGCACATACACATTGTACACACAGGAATGGGGGCACTTATGAACTACACACACACACACTGTACACACAGGGATGGAGACACACATGAACTACATACACATTGTACACACAGGAATGGGGGCACATATGAACTACACACACACACTGTACACACAGGGATGGAGACACACATGAACTGCACACTCTGAACACACAGGGGTGGAGGTATACATGAACTACAAACACACTATACACACAGGGATGGAGACACACATGATCTACACAATCTGTACACACAGGGGTGGGGGTATACATGGACGACACACACTGCATGCACTTTACAGTTTATTTGTAGCCCAAGTGTGACCCAATAATGTGTGTACAGTGTATGTGTGTGCGGTCTAGGGGTCCAGCCCATGAGCCAAATGTTCTGCAGTGTAATTATATTTTTATATGCAAGTTTTTACATTTACCCTGCTGTGTATTTGAATTTGACACCCATGATTCACACTATCTGACAGTAACATCCATCAATATCAGATTGACAATTGTTTTTTAAATTATTATGTATACTTAGAGTTGATCAAAGTTGATCAAAGTAAAAATCGATCATGGCTAGCCTGTGCTGGAAGCCTGTTGGGTCATTGTGGTGGTGACATACACAAGTAAAACACACAATAAATGCAGCAATGTATTTAACATTTGTGAATAGGAAAGTGACCTAACTGCTTCATTTTATTTCAAGTGACATAACTGGTTGAGGATTATGAATAGGTAAATACATCCATAATGTACAATGTTCACACATACAAGTATAAGTTGTGTAGATAAGAAACTGAGAGTATGCCTGTGCTAGTCAGTGTACAAAGGATTAGTCAGCACGTAGAACAATATAAAGCATAATCTCCAGTCACTCCATAGAACATAGCACAAGGCTTGGGTGTCAGCTCATAAGATAGCAGCTAATATTTCCCTTTGTATTAGTTGTGACATTCCCAGGGGAAGGAAAGTAATAATACAGATCCATTTCATAGCCTGACACATAGATGGCACCCAGGATCCCATGCTGAGCCCTACGCTTGTCTCTGGAGAATTGGAAAAAGATGAAGCTTCCATGCCAACCTCATGGGGGGCACATTGACACGACGATCGTCGGAGGAATCGGCTCATCCATGACTTCTATTCTTCCATGAGATTCGTTTATTTTATTCATGAAGTGCCTGCTTTCCTTGTGTTTAGTCAACATACTTACACATCTTAATATATCACATGAGGAGTAGTGGTCTCTGCAATTTGTGTGATCTATGGGGAATGTGAGGGTCCTGATCCTAGGAAGGTCACACATGTTAATAGGACGATGTTCGGCGGGTTTAAATGATATACAGGGCAGGAGAAGAGGCAGATACAGTGCTGGAGCGACTGTAAATCTACAATTCTACATTACCAATCACCAGAGACAAAAAGAATCTTAGTTTATTCCACATTTGTGTTTTATCACATGTGTGTATTTATTATGCGGCGTTTATGTCTATAACACGGAGCGTCATAACTATCAATATGAACAGATTTACAAATAAGGGAAAGCAAATGAAATATTCATCATCTGATCATGCTGATTATTTATTTCGGTGACGGTATGGGGGACATAAGCCGTGTACACTGAACTGTCACTTCATACATCATCATTTTATTATACATCTTTACAGACATTTACAAGCTGCAGCAAAATGGAGATCATAATTCTGTATCCTGCTCTGACATTCGGTGATAAAAGTTCCAACAAATCTGGACAGAAAGAAAGAATTGTTCAGAATTATACAAATATAAAAAATATGCACAATATCTTCTAAAACTAAATTCCTGGAATGGAAAAAGTAAATGGAACTGTTTAGTAGGATATATATATATTGGTGTAAACTTTTAAAATATCTCTCTTAGCACATATGTCTATATACATTGTCCTCGCTCAAAAAAGCTGAAATTAACGCAAACTTTCATATTTCCCAAATAGATACATAAAAAAGATATCATTAATATGTAACGTATATGCAATTGGAAAAAATAAAAGTTGGTGTGTTAGCTATTTTGAGCGAGGACAATGTATATGTGTGTGTGTGTCTGTGTATATATATATGTATATATATATATACATACGCAAAAATATATTTAAACGAACAAATCATAAATGCAATATTTTAATTTAGTTATTTTAATGTTATACATACATTTTAATACACATCCACATCTCAATATTCATGTGCAGTCTGAATATATATATATATATATATTGTGCCTCTCACTTACCTTCTATTGTCCCTGTCCTGTACAAGTGAGCGGAGGTAGACACCATCCAGAGGCAGTTGGTCCATGTGAGAGGGTATTAAGTGGTATGCATTCTTCTCTTGAGTCCTGGCAAAAAAAAACACCTCTGACCTCGTCTCTGGGGGTTTCATTCTTTAGGTCAGAGGAAAACATACTGACATAAAAACATACATTTCTTTGATTGATTCAAAACGAAATATTAGAAAATAATAGAATCAGGCGTTTAGTGAGAGCTTTATGGACGGTGAGGTGTGCTATGTTTAATGTATAAATATATTCTGATTCATGTGGGTGAGCCTTGGTGCAGGAATGGCACATTATTGGCAGTGCTGAGCCCTCTCCTGACTCTTGTCACCCTCTCCCAGGGATGTGTATTGAGACCTAGACACCTTTGTTTATTCAACTTGTACAGGGCGGTTAATACAGTCTTCATTATCTGCCCTTTTTATATAGACTCAGTACAAAGGACCAAGCACCCTCCTGATAATACCGTTCAGGGTTTATTAACCAAGAGGAGAAGAAAAACCTTTATAAAGAACATGTTTGTTTTATCATTCATTTGTGCCTGCCAGCTCTGTCCTTCTCAACCCTCTAGATGTCCCTCAAACAAAATACCCAATATTTGACTTCACACCTCGCAGAATAATACAAATCTGGCAGATTTATGTTCCCCTGTGGTAAAGAATACAAATATGGGAATACATGGAGGGACATTTACATTATCACTAACTGGGGCAGTGGCTGTAGGAATAGTTTTACACTAAATTCTCGAAAAAAAATTAAATCTCCTGAGATACTTTTTTAACATGGAGATAAATAAGTGCAACAAAGCAACCGACTAGATTAAATCGGAAAGTCGAACTGTAAAGTAATGCTAGGCATACACAATGCTATAGTTATAGACGGTTCAACCAAAGCTTTAAATGCTTTTTAAAAAAGTTTTTTTTTTTTATCAAAGTATTAATACATATACCCTTTGATCTGTATTTAGCCACGCAATTTGTTTGTTTCTTTTTTTAAGTTTTGTTAACCCTTTTATACAAATTAGAAACTTGGTTGATCCACATTGAATATGGATTGTGAAATTGATCATAATACGTTACTAAACAAATCAATGGGAATAGATCCAGCGATAGAAAATAACTTGCAGAGAAAATCGCATAGTGTTTATCTAGCGTATTGCCAATTAGAATAAAGCATTATTTAAATCATGCAGATTTTTTTCTTATTGTCGTTTTTATCTTCCTTAGCAAAGAATTTAGAAGCTATATGATCATAGCATTTGACCTTCTATTTTATAATTCTTTAATCAATAAATACACTTTACATGTTTTGGGTAAGTAATACCTCTTACAAATGTATTGTTGTAAGGGAACAATAAACGTGTACAAAGCGTAACCATAACGTTCACAAATTCTCCATTTACTAAATATATATGTGTGTATATATATATATATATATATATTTGTAGATGTTCTCATGCTTCTCGGGTAATAGAAATAGAAAAAGGAGAACCTTTAAATGTATGCTTTCTGTGCATATGTTACTGATAGGGAATATAAGTATATAAGAGGCAGATAAATCATAAAAAAGAAATCAGATCAGGGCACTTACCAGTAATAACTGTTGACACGTTGGAATAAATCGATTAGGAGAGTGGAACCGAACCCAACCCAGGCCGTCATAGGCAATGAACTGAGCCCCTATTTTACTGAATAGAGACAAGTTTTCATCCCCATTATCCCATCCATCCTGGAGGATTAGAAATGCAATCTTCTCTATTTTTATACAGATTTCCTCTCTTTGGGTTTTATGGGAATTAAACAAGAGTGCAGTTCATCGTTCAGCAACCTCTTGTTATCTCCCCAAGGATCGTTCCTCAAGTCTGAGCACCTTTTATCCACCCCCTATAGGAATGATTGCCAAACATTCAATGTGGGACAAAAAAAAGGAGCAATGAGTGATCCCAATACACAAGTGTGTCTGACCTGGCCATTCCACCTCCCTATATACAAGGCAGAGGCAGCAGCCAAGGGATATTTGTCTGTACATTGCCACATGGCACCCACACTTACCAAAGTCCACTACAAAGGCTGGGAAGGGGAACACATCAGATTGTAGTGCTGGGAATACCGTGTATGGAATATTGGATGCAGAGCTGGGGACATCCCAAGAAGACACTTTGTCGGTTTGTATTATGGAACAATGAACACACACATGCACACACACGCACATTATTTTCCTTACAGTATCTAAAACATCTACTCCTAAATATAGACATTCTATGTATGTAAAAGTTAAATGTGTCTGCAAATTAGAAACATACCAATACTTGTGCAAAATTGATGTTACAAAGCACTGGCGAATTACTCACTAATTATTCATTATGTGTACTTATTGTTGAGTCATTCTATTTACAGAATCATATATACATACATACATACATACACACACATATATTTAGATACACACACCCATGCACGTTCACACATATATACACATAGAAATATTACATTCAGACTTCAGGGAGGCTTTTTGTTTCCCAAAGAGGTAAGTTTATTGTTAAAGCGGCATCGTTTCCTTTTTTTTTTCTTTGTTGCCAAATATTTTAACAATACATTAAAATTCATTTTTTTACAACGGGATTGTTCACTGATATGTCAACCAGCTTTACGGAAATTCAACAAATAAATAAAGACATGAGTAGATGCACAAGTCCAGCGTTTGCATTAAATCGAGGAGGGGGGCACGTGTGTACAAGGTGAGAGCGATTTGTTGTCTCGGGTCGGAGGTTTTGGGGGGACATTTATTCTACATCTTTCTTTCATTCTGGAATATGCTTTTATTCCATCAGACGAACCCCAGTTGTGCCTGGAAGTATTTTTGTTGAAATCTCAGTAACAATATTAAAGATCGCACATAAAGTGGAAGTTGCCTTTTCTTCAGCAAAGCACCCAGCCGAGGTACTATTCTATTATGCTGCACACAATGAGAAGGTCAGGGATACAGTGTTCCATTTAATATGTACAGAATTCCCCCTCCCGGCTTTGAATTTGGTTCTTTTTTTTTTTTTTGCATGCTTGGTGTTTTTTTAACACTGTAAAGTTTTGACCAACAACTGCATTTTATAAAATTAATTTGACATTTCAATATATATATACATCCTTTCAGTCCTTTCCTGTTTTCTTTTAACAATGCTAAAAAAAATGACAAGCTTATAGTAACTTTAAAATGTAATATCCAGTCAGATGTGTCCATACATTGATCTATCAGTATCCTGTGACTGATAATTCACACAAGTGGCTGAAGGCCATCCCTTGAAAGCAAGACACATTTCTTTTTGTTTTCCATTCGGTTTCTCCTATTTAGAGTCCACATAGGTAAAGTCTTTGTAGAAAGGATGGTTCCCATAAGGTATATATTTACACATGCACATTGGATATATATCAGACAGGTCTATCCACCGCATACTGACACGCACTGAGGTTGGATCCTGGGTTCTGAACACTAGCATATCCAAAACTAGAGTGCTGTTTGGCTTTAAGTCTAAGGCTTGCCAGGCTGGAGTTACATGTGTCCCTGTAGACATAAGGGGGTGTTGGAGGGGCATAGGGGCAGGCTGACGTTGGCACGGCTGAATTTAGAGAGGGGTTGCTCAAGTTGTTCAGATTATTCAAGCTGTTGAGGCTGGAGCCTGGCACCCCAGTGACTGCAGAGGGCACCATGCTGGAGGACATGCTCATGGAGGAGATGGAGTTGGGTGAAGAGAACATGCTCTGTGAGGACAGGGGGTTGACATTCATTGAGTTGAAGAAAGGAAAGCTCTTGGTGGAGAGAGAAGCCGAGGTCAACCCTTTGGCTGCCCAATTATTGTAGGAATAGCCTGGATACATATCGTCGTAGGGTTGCATGAGCCCATTGAACTGAGGCCCGAAGCCATTCTTACACAGCTCAGCCTGCTGGTTCCTTTCTCTCTTTCTCCATTTAGCTCTGCGGTTCTTGAACCAAACCTGCAAGCAAAGAGAAAAGCAGGTCAGAAGGGTAACCTACATGTAACACCCAAGACTCGTGCAAAATATGGACCATCTGCATGCTGATACATCGAGCTGCCACCCCATATTAAATCACAGTACATAAAAATCTGCCACACTACTCATATTCCTCAATGTGACAGCAGAGCTACAGGTCACCATGAGAGGCCTTCTAATAAATCTCAACAGCATATGACCTGCTATTCAAGAAACTAAGCAATTAGGTTTCATATTATGTATCTCCAAGTCTAGGTATTACAGGGTGCTCTATGCCAAGGTAGACTAGGGCATTGGGATTACAACACAAAAGCCGACCTGGCATCGCTCATCCTGGTTGTCTGTCCATCTGTACATAGCAGGATTGTCACACCACACTGGTACAAATGACTGCAGTATACAACAAGCAATGTACATATTTTTTTCTCATAAAAAACAAAACAGAGGGTTTTTTCCCTGAAGCCGATCAGGCATTTAGACACGTGTTTGAATTAGAGGCATTAGTAAAGTAATGAGGAGTTAATAGTCTTTATACAATGAAGTCAATCAGTTAGCCTTAATTATACAAATTTTTGAGAAAGAAAAAAAAAAACAGATTCAAATGAACCCATTTCATTTGCACATCAATGGCTAATTGAAGTGAACATTCACACTCAGTAAATCAGCCACAAGTATGTGACAAAATCCGCCACTTTCTATAAAGTTAGAACGTTGCAGACCGCACAACTCTTGGCCAACGATTTAAAGGGTTTCTTTTTAATTTTTCCACATTATTTTTATTATACTTGAATCATATCCCTAATTCATGGTCACTTATTGAAATGGGCGAATAGCCTTATTCATTGAAGTAATTTTTTTACAAATATATATATATATATATATATATATATATATATATATATTTGTAAAAAAAGAAAAAAATATATGTGTGTAGATATATATATACATATATATATATACACAAACAAAGTAAAATATATTGTCTTTGGTGATCCTCTCTGTATCCATGTGATTGAAAAAATTTGAGTTTAACCGGGTGAATATTGCAAATGTTTGCTATGAAAGCTCCAGAGACTTTCCCAGAGCTAATCTGTAGCGAATGACCCAACTTGTGTCCTCTGCTTAGCAGCCCTCCCTACAGACAATAAAGGAGATCGGATCAATGTGCAATCCACATCCTGGGTGTCTGCATTGTCCTGTCGGCACACATTGTGGATTGGAGAAGTCCCCGAGTGTCTCCTGTTTACACACATCATGTTGTACATTACACATCGCTGCTAACTGTACCATTAATCCCTCGCACTCCATTGACAAGAACCACATTAGGCAGTCTTTAAAGATTCCCAAAACGTTGCTAATTTGAGCTGAAGAGATATCAACGACCCACCTAGACAAATCCTGATTTCAATCTACTAAACAAATGCCTTGCAAACAGATAAAGCCCTTCATTGCAGAAATAGAGGCGATTTACTAAGCTCATGTTCAATCTGCAAAGTGAATTCTGTATTATAATGTAATAGTATTTTAAATCTATGTTGCGCTAAAATACACAAATAATATACCTGCAAGGGAATAAAAAGCAATTTTTTGGCTATGATAATGAATTTAGAGGAAGGTAGCTCTGACATTATTCACTAAGCGAACATTTATTTTAATAAACGTCCACTTAAATAAATCGACCACAACGACCATAATAAATTTGTAAAAGTCAGAGAGCCTGTGTAGCCGTATTTACCACAATTTTCCTACTTAAATTGATATTATTAAGATTAAAAGCGAAGCCGTCATTATAATAATTCTATCCATGTAGGCAATAATTATTTAGCTCCGTCTTTTTTTGCCAGGATTCATAGAATTCCTTTATTGCATCATAAAGGATCTTTACATAGAATTTTAATC
Source organism: Ptychadena robeensis (assembly GCA_036250615.1). Lineage (NCBI taxonomy): Eukaryota > Metazoa > Chordata > Amphibia > Anura > Ptychadenidae > Ptychadena > Ptychadena robeensis. The sequence continues at coordinate 164,725,229 of CM070032.1, forward strand.
TTTATGGGACACATATTATTGTAGGCCTTGAGGAAGGTTACTCATAATATTGTTTCCAAACTTTACAACGATTGCTGTGTTAATATTTGCAGCTCCTTTGCCCTCCCTGAAACAAATGACTTCACAAAGTTTGACCACATTGTGTTCAAGGCTGTTTTTAGATGGAAGTCGAGTTTTAAGTGTTATAAATCTTATCTTCCCCAAAGCCAGAGATTATGGGCAAGTCCCAGGTTGGGTTTGCTCAGCAGGCTCTTGAAACCAGTCTAAAGTATCATTTGCCAGACATATTGATATTTCTCCCCCTCTTTGAACGTGTGTAAGATTACAAATATCAGTTTTAAGCAGTAAAATTCCCATATGGTGGAAGCAATCCCCCCCCCCCCCCCCTCCATGAGGCAACTACTTAAAGGCGTTTTTAACATGTCCGAATCCCACATCATTATGAACTCCAATTTTGCTGCCCGCACAGATGTTTCCGAGACCTCTAAAGCCATATATGGCTGTACAGATCAATATCAGCAAGCAAAGCCTGCCATAACATGGGCTTTATTTTATGTCTGAGCTGGTGTGATTACAAACTATTTATGGCATATTACTACTCATCATTACATATTTCACATGCCTTCAAAAGGGACATTTAACCTCGGAATGGAGTGCAAATAACTCGAAGGCACCACAAAATATGACATCCATTCAAGTGGCTTCAGCAATTAGGGCCCCACGAGATTCAAATGAAAATTTTACTATTTGTTTGATCAGACATGTTATATATACAATAATACAAATCTATATATTATCTATATATATATAATATATATATAATATCTTCGTTTCACAACACCCATTTTAGTAAACTATTTATCTATATTTTATATATATCTATATATTATATCTATAATATCTATATCCATCTATTGTAATTACTTCTTCTTCCTGCATGCACATTATTTTATTATTTGAACTCACTCACAATATTTGAGACTAGGCAAACCCAGTTTGCAGAAAGGTAATAAGCCTAGTGGCCCCTGTATTGACCCATTTAGACCCATGCTTAAGTAGTTCTTACCCTGACTCTGGCCTCGGTGAGGTTGGTCCACACAGCTATCTCCTCCCTGGTGGACATGTCAGGGTAGCGGTTCCTCTGGAAGGTGGCTTCTAACTCTTGCAGTTGCTGGCTGGTGAAGTGTGTCCTCTGCCTCCTCTGCCTCTTCTTCTTGGAGGGGTCATCAGTGCTGGCATCATCATTTTTACTTTGGTGGTTCTTGTCCTTATCTGTGGACACAGACAGCACATAAGACATCTTCTTCTAATTTCAGCCCCAGCAGTAGAAGAACATACAAATGGGAATTAAAGCAAACAGCAGCTAATGAGATTTGCCCTCATGGCCTGGCGTGGCACCCAGAGGGTTCTCCTACAAATCCTGCAAATCCCCCATAGCTGTGATTAGAAGCTCCCTGGATCCCAGACCAGGGCACAAATGCTACAGCAATTCCTGAAAACACAATAACCTGCTCCCACTCACAAAGGTTTGCTTGAATAAATAAACAGTATTGTGCCAGAATATTGCAGGTGCATTTAGAAATGGCTCTGGTGTCACCTAATGTAGTCACACAAAGCTCATGGCAATCTCTTTCTGCACTTTCATTTAGCTGGAGTCATTGTGATGTGTTTATTGCGCCCAGGTAATCCTTACTAATTTATTTCAGCCAATTATCTGCACTGCTGCAAGTCTCCCCTATGAAGGCACAATGCAGTATCTAAGATATTCTGAGTCAGGTCCCAGAGGGGCTGCAATATACTAAGAATGAGTTGAGTCATTATTAAAGACAACTAGCAATAAAGGTTATTGATGGATTTGGATGCAGCACAATTTTGCTGGAGGTGCATGAATTCAGGAATATATATACAACATCATAATAACCAATTTTTGTAATTCTGATAAATAATGCCAATATCGTCTTGTATATATAAATCACAAATTTACATTCACACAGAACATTCATCATACAGTGGTATCATATTTCTCAGAAGTCGCATATGATAAAAATGGACATTTCCACACATGAGACAAAACTGTGTGTGGTCTGGGCCGGAGTCTTACCTGTAGCCTCTGGACTGGAGGTATCTGAGATGGTGTGGACCTCCAACCTTTGCTTACACTCCACAGAGCGCTGCCCCAAGGAGGAAGCCATGCTGACCAAGGACACCGCCTGATGATGGGAAGAGGCTGAAGCAAGCTTACTCCCACTCAAATGATCCAAATGTAAAGGGTCTTTCATAGAGTTCATCGATATAATGACTGTATTACAGAGCAGACTTCCAAAAAAATATCCAAGACAGAGAAGATAAAATACCTCCTTTATGGCTTGCAATGAAATTTAATTCCACTGTGTGTCCAACTGGTGGCACCAGAATGTAGGACAGATGCTCAGAGCGGCTCAGGCTTGTGGAAAAGTTTCAGCAAGTCACTTGATAAGTGCAGGCTTAAGGAGCCTTACTTTTTAAGTCCTGCTGAGTCCAGTGCAGTCATTAGGCAGGTATGACTGTGTGCTGCAGGAGGCACTGGGCACCCGGCACTGTCACTACAAAGCTGCAGATGCTGCTCCCTCTTTCACACTGACAATGGAGATTCGGCAAAGCTCAGCCGCTTCCCTGTTTGACTAACATCTTAAAACCAGAGATTTGTCCTACCCAGATGTGTGACGTCAGAGCCGCATCCCCCCCCCCCTCCCTGCACACCCAGCGCTGCGCGTCACAGCCAATCACAGGCCGCCTCTACTCTCCGCACATTGACACCAGCCCAATGGAGACGGGGCTACCGTAATTATAGACACCAATCCGCACCAGACCGGGGCGGGCCCGCACCACGCACTTCTCAATGCAGGCTATGGGCAAGATCCCCGAACCCAAAGAGGATCCAGAGATCCGTGACCGACTGTGTGATGTACACATTGTACTATTCAATGATTATATGCCAAATCTATGCCAGCCAATGGAAGGGTTAATAAATCGCACAGCCACATCTATAGGAAAAATGGGATTATAAATGAATTGACAGTCAGGTTTGTAAAATATAAAATATAATACGATATATATATATATATATATATCAATTCAATTACATGGCCATGGCCACGTGATTACTGTTCAATTAAATAAATATAATACGATATATATATAAATATATATAAATTCAATGACATACCATGGCCACGTGATTACTGTTTAATTGACTGTTGACTGCAATATATATATACATTTGTTGTCTATTGTATTATAAACATATTTTATATATAATATATATAATGTATACATTGTATTGAATATAAAAACAAATTAGGGATGGACTGTCAATGTATAAGGTAAGTATTTGAACTGCCCAATCTCTGTTTTGTTAACATATATAAAATATACTTTATAGTTATACAATGAAAATATGCATTTTATTGAATTTTGTACATTCTTTATTTTTTGGGTCGTATGAAATATTTTTAAAAAAATCATATTTTTCTATTTGGTTATTCTACCATGACAGCTAACGTCCCATAAATATATAGACATTGAGCAGCCAGGGAAGCTAATTGGGCCTTGATAGCTGAGCACCTGACCTTCTAAGGACAGTTCAAGACTCCAGCATATTATGTGTGACAATTTTATGGGTTCAGCTCTGAGGAGGGAATATTTCCTATTTAATGCCGCACAATTTCGGACTTTATATTCCATGTATGTACATTGAGCGCTATAGGAGTCTCTAGTCTAGAGCTAAACATGGCAATAAAAACAGGCTTTGTGACTTGTCTACCATCGTTAGCCCCTCCCCCAACTCATAATATGACATTGACAGGACCTGGAAAATGTTCCGCACTTCATCTATATAGATGTCAAAAGTATTAACGGAGATCAATCTGTCTGTATATCTCTAGATATGTCTATATCTATTTATCTATCTATCTATCTATCTATCTATCTATCTATCTATCTATCTATCTATCTATCTATCTATCTATCTATCTATCTATCTATCTATCTATCTACCTACCTATAGATCGTTATATCTACCAATCTATCCATTACATTCTTTACTGCTGCTAAATAAAATACTTATTTTGTTATATTCTCCATATCTATCTATATCTACCTATCTGTTATGATCATATATCTATCCACCTATCCATTCTGTCCTCTGCATCTACCTATCCGCCTGTCTATCCATCTGCTCTCCACCCATCTGTCTTTCCATGCACTGCTCTACTGCTCTTTATCAGTCGGAGAAGTAGAAATAAAATCACCTTAGATTAATCTGGATTGTGTTCATTATCTGTTACTTAAATCACGTGTTTTATCCATGAGATTTGGCACAAAAGCTCTCCAACCACACAGCGTTTGGATAGAGACAATTCCCTTTCCATTTTGTAGTGTCTTTTAATCTGATAAGTCTCTCATTTGCTTAAGTCTTTTAAATTGGGGGTTTAAACTGGTCCTCGCCGTTGTCTTATTGAATTCCCTTTAATTCTCGGTGATGATAAACTATATGTGAAAAGTAAATATTTCCCCTTTTCGCACCTCAGCTGATGACCTATAACAAAGTCAATATGAATTTGGATCAATCTTTGACTATTTGTGTATTAAGTATAGCTGTCCTCTGACATTGGAAGCGATGTGGGAAGGGTGGGCTGCTGCAGGGATGAGAAATGATGGGGATGCTTTGAGGAATTGATGGACAGCTCTGTGTACATTGATATCCTGTCTCAGAGCTGCAAAGGGCCACACACCTCCCTGGCTAAAAGAGCTTTAGCATTTACTAAAGTCTACTTGACTGCATAGACATTCATATATGTTGTACATCGGCCCTTTCATTTAACAATTATCTAATAACAGTAAATCTTCTTTTCTATGGTCCTATGAGGTTCTCTACACAGACAGAATATATTTCAGTCAATTATGCCCACAACCAAACAGAACATTTAACTGTAAGCTCCCTTGGCCAAGGCCTAGCTTCCTATAGACAGTCAAAGAAATGCAGTATGTAACGCTTTTTTTTTTAAATCTCCCTATTTAATTGTAATAATAGGCTAAGATCTAGGCACCATGCCTTTGCCCCATGTTGCGAAAAAAAAAAAAATACATTTATCTTTTTAGCCTAGTAAATAAAGTAAAGCCGTATAACTATTTGATCATGGAGAAAAATCTTTTGATTTTTCTTCCAAATGACTGGACTGACCAAGTGATTGGAATAAAGACAGCTTGACCTGTATTCACTGATCATCAAGCAGCGATGTGACATGTGTATCCACATCCCTTTAGTAAATCACCTCTAACTCTCTATTCTCACTCTTTAGGAGGGTTATAAAGGGAAATCTGCAAAGCTGTCCAGGCCAATAATTTTATGACTTTATTTATATATAAAAAATTAAGGACGTGGTACGTTTTTATATTCTTCTATGAAAAGTTACCACCCATTATTGGGATTGTTTTATACTTTAGTCATTAATACTTTTTTACTTAAGTAGAAATATTTGGGCAAACACTCCTATAGTAAATCACTCCTTATATATGAATAGAAACTTACAGTGTGGGTATGATGTACACGAGTATCCACTTGAAAGTGACATCAGATATAGAAGGCAAAGCGGAAAGTAGCTGTAATGAGCTCAATGGCAGCATATTTCATACTAGGCAAAACGGTGTCACATTGAATAAACAAAGTCAAACAAATGAGGATCCGTATAGCCAACTCTGCTCTGCCCTCCTCCAAATACACAGAGCTGGCAGTGCCTGCGGGATTCATAATTAATATTAACAGCTCATCTGAAATCCCTGCACATAAATCTTTATAAGAAGACCTACAGACCATGCCCTGCTTACCATGGAAGTGTCTCCTATAGCCCTCCCCTCCAGCCCTGGCATATCATATATCTCCCACAATGTAAAGCTAAATGTATGCCACCTATAGATTATTACCAATAGATTATGACAGAAAGGTTATTACCTATAGGCTTTTACCAATAGACTATTACCTATAGATTACTACCTATATATTATAACCTATAGATTATTACCAATATATTACCTGTAGATTATTACCTGTAGATTATTATCTGTAGATTATTATAAATAGATGATTACATATAGGTTTTCCCCTATAGAGTACTATCTAGATTATTACCTATAGACTATTAGCTGTAAATTAGTACCTGTAGAGTATTACCTGTAGATTATTACCTTTAGATTATTACCTGTAGGTAACAAAAAAAGAGGGGGTTTTCCGACCAATCCCTCCTACTATGTGGGGGTGGTCGAAAAAAGGCACATAAAAATCAATCTAAACATAACATGATTTTTATTAATACATGATTAAGAAGAATTTATACAAGTCAAAAAAGTCCTCAATTACCTATAGGTTATTAACTATAGATTCATACATATAGAGGATTATGAATAGATTATTACCAATGTTATATTGCCTAGGGAATATTACCTATATTTTATTACATCGATATTATTACTTATATTTTATTACTATTAGATTATCACCTATAGATTATAATATATATATAACATTCGCTCATTTGTTCCCCTCAGCACTACTATGTCATCTCAACAAGGTTGGCTGGGTATAAATTATTTATATTTACACACCATTGACTCCAATTATATTGTATAGTAGTGTATGAGCAATCAAATCATAATATACTTTACTAATATACTAATACTTTATTCTAGAAAGTTTGGGTTTTATGCTATTGTCTGTACCACAAAATACTCGCTAACTAATCATAATAATATAATAATAATAATAATAATAATAATAATAATAATAATAATAATAATAATAATAACATTGCCCTGCAGTCTGCAACCCTGCACAAACCCACCACACGCCTTTATGATAACAATTATCAATCAAGGTCCAATTAACAGGCCTACTATACTTAGTGAGATATACAATTAAACATGAGAACACACCCAGATCAGCTCATACAGACAAATGTAGAGCCAACATCAGCCGTTCATAGCTGCCAATTCATCTTCTTAATATTCCTTATTTAGAGTACATGGTTCTTGGTCATTATTAGTTTTTCCTATTCAAATACACCTACTCACCAAAATTCTGGCACATTGCTCTATAAGGACGCATTGGCTTTATATATATAACATTCATGCAGGTGTACTATATTTCTAATCAAAAATATGATAGAATTACATTGAATAAACTGTTGGTGAATTGCTGCTTACCATTTGTTGTATTTTACCCCCAGATATGTATCTATCGTTTTATCTATTGCATATCAGGGATGGAGCTTTGGGACTTACATGTAACAATCACATTATGACATACTTTTATACAGGTATCTGTTAGCAGATGCTCCAGGTTAATGTAGTGCCTGTTGCCCCTTGTACTCCGTCCCTTGTCATTTCTACAGATTATTGGAGTCATATTCTCTTAATAGATAAATTGGTGCTGGTGGGGCCTCTGTTGTCTGATAACATTGTCTCTGCCTCTCATACAGCACGGATTACTGCCCATTCTCCTGGATGGAGAGCCATTAATTACCATTCAGTCAATATTAGGCAAAAGACAATGCTTTTTACATAGGATTAAGCAGACATCAGATTGTTCCATTAGGATATTCCTGCTCACGCCAACATCTTTCCTCCTACAAGCGCATTCCCTGGAGTCAGCCCAGCTACACTTGCATATATTATTGGTAAGCAGAGGGGAAAATAGGAAAGCAGCTCAGAGAAAATGGTTTTCGATGAGACACTTATAAGTGTCACATATCAGGATGTGTTGTTAATTAAATCGACCTTAATTAGCGTTGTTTTCGTTTTTGAAAAATATATATATAAATAAATAAATACAAAAATTTAATATAAATAGCTATGGTTTAAATCTTACATCAGAGGTAAAGTAGTCCAATGAAATTTCGTTTTCCAAACTACATGTGAAATACAAAGCTACACTCTGGCTGGCTGGTTTGAGTCACATTTACATTCTATTTGAACGAATTCCGAAGTTTGGGAATAACATTTCATTTAAATATGTAATGTATTTACCTTAAATATCTTATTTTGTGCTTTGCAGTTTTTATGTCGAAACAAAGATCTAGTACATTGTGGCCGGTAATTAAGTTAATTACCTTATTTAGCGTATCCAAAAAACTACAAATGCGAACAATATTAAAGATAAATTTTTTTTAGCATATTTATTTTCATAAAATTGATGTAGTTGTTTTTGGGTTTACATTGTAATTAATATTTTATAAATAAAACTCAACACTTGCAGACCGTGTATAGGGATAATGGCCATTTATCATGCTTATCCAAAATACATAGGAGCAATAAATGCAAGAGGACACTCTCTACTCTCTATAATTGTAATAATTATATTTTTTTCCATTGAAATTAGGTAAAACGAAATCTGTTCCGGAACTGAACAATGTGCGGCAATATCTGTCTCATTGTCTCAGTGATCTATCAGTAATATAGCTCCACAGCAAGCAGTAGCGCCGTACCACAAACACTACAGAGAAGAGGTAAAGCGTGCTGTAATATTCTCCTTTAATAATCAATAAAACGATATCGCAGAAAATATTTAACATTTCAGACAGCAGTGGAATGCCGCTTTACACTATCCTAGGCTATGGCACAGAAAGAGTTAAAAGGATTTGACAAGGACAATTGACAAATGATTCCCGATTAAATATATGAATCCTTATGTATTATAACCGTCCTTATGTACATTTACTGAACAATAGACATAGAATGTGCTGCTAATTGCTGCGATGTAACCAAATATCCATACAAATCCAAATTCGTCTAGGAGACTCAGAATCTACTTAGAATTTCTATTTCACATCCATGAGCCGGGTAGACCAATAGAGTCGGCTCTAGGTTGTACATTATAAATTAAATATAATAAAATAAATTAAAATAAACAAGTAAAAAAGCAAATAAGTCCTAATTTTGAGAGATGGATGATATATATATATATATATATATATATATATATATATATATATATCCTACTGACAATATAAGAAATATGTATACTGACTTACCCAAGTAGATAGATAGATAGATAGATAGATAGATAGATAGATAGATAGATAGATAGATAGATAGATAGATAGATAGATAGATAGATAGATAGATAGATAGATAGATAGATTAAACATAATTGTCGGAAAAGGGATATTTGGCGGATTCGTTGCAGTTACATGTGTCTGCCGGCAGAGGGCGCCATAGGATCACACGTAGAGCAAGCCTGCTCCCAGCACAATAGTGGCTTCTATTCAGATCCAACTAGTAAACTCCAGTGTCTGTGATTCTGAGAGTCATTTCTCTCTTTTTTTTTTTTTTACTAAACCAGGGAAACATATTCTCCTTAAGATACACAGATATGAACTAAAAAAACAGACTAACGTTGTTACTTTATACATGAGTTTGAAGTGGACACATACATAGGATGATCACTATCTTCTGCATCTAGTAAAAACTCATTTGCTCCCCTATAATTTAATTCCCTATACAGCTGTAAATATCAACGAGTTCATTAAGGCAATGATAAGGATTACAGTATGATTATACATTGGTCTATTGAATATGAGATAACTAATAATAGTCATTATCAATGCTAACAAGAATTTTTGGGCTGTATGATCTAATTTAATAAATAGAATAACACTACTACGTTTAAATGGTAAGCCAGTTTTGTATATCTGCCCCAACAATGTGCACTATATTTTCTGTTCAGCCTGTTGCAGGTCCCTGTATATCTAATTAAAATGCTGTGGAAGCGATGCTTTGATGTCGCCTGGCTCCCCATACAGCAGAGAAGTCCCCTCTGTTCATATCAGGTTCCCTTAGAGAAGAGGCTCTCCACTACAGAGGGCTGAGCTGCACATTTCAGACAGAATGGAGATTTAGACATGGGGCTTACAGCAGGAGGAGGGGGGGACTGACCTCTGCCCCATTCGGGGGGTCACCAGTTCCCAGCCAAGACTATGCAATTTATCGCCCTAATCGAACAAACGCTGACAATTTCCTATTCAGATTTTACACAAAACTATACATAGAAATCTCCATTCTCCACAGTCACCTCTTCACATCCATCCAATAGAAAACTGATTCTTACCTAATTGGACACAGGCTGTCACCAGCTTGCGACAGTTAGACTCCATTTCTTTAGTTGGCTTTCAATCTGGAAAATATTGAAAGAGTAAAAAATAACTGTGATTGCCATAGATATACAAACATAAAGATATATTTGTTTTCTTTCTTGCCAATGTCTATGTACTGTGTAGTGATTGTCTATTCATAATAGCTCCTTAATATAACACATATTACTGAAGAAATCAGAGCAGATCCCAGCATGTAGACCTCCTCACTGCATATCTCATCATTAATTAACACCATTACATTCTAGGAAAACATTAGCTAATTATAGAAAGCGCTGTCTCCTCCATTACTCATTTGTCCAATTACATTTCAATTAATAAGGGTTCACCTAGGTCAGATAAATGTCCACTAAAAGCCATATTCTTCTATGAGTACTGGGACAATGACACAAGGCGTTGTGATACACCGGTACCCTGGGGCTGATTTAGTAGCAGTGGAGGCAGTTTAGGTTCACTTTTAATGCCTAATCGGGATCAAGTGTTTTTTTTTTATAGCTTTCCTATACCCCATTGGCTTTTAGAAGTAACCACATGCTATGGCAAAAAAGTGAATATTTTTAATTTGACTCTCTGTGGCTGTAAAATCAATACGTCTAAAGAAAACAAAAGAATAAAGCCCTATACACCTTTCGATCACTCCATACAATTTCATTTAGATCTACAAACAACTATGTAGTGCTGGGTCCTCCCTGATGAATTAATATGAATACATAGTTAATACATAGTACAATACATACATAAACACATAGTGATTGGAAGGTTTAAGCTGGCCATACACCTTTAGATCTCTCTGTCAGATATCCTTTAGATCTACCAACAATTATGTAGTATAGGGGCCTCTGCGATTGAACACAGGTAGACTTGATGGTTTAGAAAGTCCCTCATATTACATGGTTTTGGTAATACAAAAGGCGATCTGCAGCAAATCCAAAGGTGTATGGGGCCTTTAGACAGGTCCTCATATTACATGCTTATGGTAGAACAAAAGTTGATTGCACGCACATTGTATGGAAAGATTGTAAGGTGTATGGGGGGCTTTAGAATGTCACCTCTTCCTATTGGGTGGGATGTAGTTTAGTACATCAGCCCAGAGATGTTTGGTAGGAACTTATGACAAGTTCATCCTGCCTCCACACAGAAGTTGTTTGTACATTGAGCGTTAATTAGGATGCTCACTTATACTATGAGAACAATTAATGACTGTGCAGGCTCTGACACTCCCACCGCCCCAGGAAGCTCTCACTGCATGTTTACTATTTTCACTCTTTTCCAGTCTCTCCTGTGTGTTTTTTTCCCAGGCCTGTGCCAAAGAGAAGCAGAAGTTTGGCTTCCCCATCTTTGAATGATTCTGCAGTAAAATCTCGGGATTAGTGGCTGATTGAGATGTCTGTTCCTGAGATATTACAAAATTCATTATCACAGCTCTCTACTAACTCGATATGAAGTAACACAGATGGGATTTTATTAGCACAGGATTGGAATGTTTACTTATGATAATTTCGGGGGAAATTTGCATGTCATCATCTCTGTAATCTTTTTTCTCTCCTTTTATGTCTGCATTGGCTGAATGATTACTTGATGTCTGGATTGATGCTTACTGCTGACTGGGAACTAAGGCCTAATTATTACAAGAATCACTTTTAGATAACCTATGACTGGGACAGCCCTTTCCACTTTCACACGTTCTCTCTGATCTTGTTTTATTATGTCTTAAAGATTTCACATTACAATTGGCTTATATTGCCAGTGTCACAAAATACAAAAATTCTGTGTCCTATAAGCAACATTGTGTCACACATTAACTTTTATCCTAAAAAGTCATTATTAATATAGTGTATTGTTCACTTAATATCATTCCATGCTCTGGGATGAAACATTGTAAAATAGTCACTATTTATAACCTGTGTATGTGTATCCCCCCCCCCCCCCCCATATAACATTCTCTGTTCTTTAATCCTAAAAGTACATTACAGTATATGTATTGTGCACTTACTATCATCCCATGCTCTGGGACGAAACATTGTAGAACATTCACTATTTAAAACCTTTGTGTATATTAGCCCTAAAATAACATTCCCTGATCTGTTATCCTATAAAGTGCTATATTTACTATTAATAATCTTCTAGTGTATTGTTCACTTAATATCATCCCATGCTCTTGTATAATGAGAAACATTGTATAATATTCCATATGTATAATCTTTATGTGTATCCCCCACCCATTGTGTCCTTTATTATGATCACAAAATAACATCCCCTGCTTTTCTGCTATAAAGATCATTGTACAATAGTCACCATTAAATCTATTCTAGTGTATTGTTCACTAAATATCACCCCAACCTCTAGTTCTATAAGAAGCGATATAAGAAGTAATTTCTACAAGAAACAGCATTGTCTGGTTGTTTGTCCGATAAGTTATATTGCACAATATTCACTATCAATAATCCGTAACTATAATATTTACTAACTACTAGTCCATGCTCTTTTGTCAAATTACTTATATTGTACAGCATTCACTATCAGTAATAATTATATGAAATTGTCACAAAATAACAATCCCTGCTCTTTTGTACAATATTAACTATCAAAATTAATTAACTGTAATTTGTTTTTTCAAAATAGTATTCCGTGATTTTTCCTTGTCCTGATAGGAAAGTTTTCGACTTTAGTCACTTTACATTATATCTAAGTGTAACTTTCATCATTCCCTGCATCATGTTCTTGCTCTTTTGCCCTGTAACTATACCTAATACAACAATTACAGTTAGTTTTAATAGTGCCTGTTACTAATCCCTCTTCCTTCTGTTTTATTCTATTAGCGATATGCACAATATCCACTATTATTATTAAATATGTCTCAAAATTACACCCTCTGTTCTGTAAGGGATATCGAACAAACTTCACCGGTAATTACGATATTTATCTTATTGTGTCTGTGCAGATAAAAGTGTGAAATATTACTATTTCCTAGCGGACAATGATACGTTATATACAATGAATGTCTTGTATTACACAGACGTGAAAATAATACACTT
>CM070032.1:164747116-164760132 GCA_036250615.1 Ptychadena robeensis
CCCCCCCCCCCCATTCCCCTTATTCTCTCTACTTTTCCATCCACCCCTCTGTCTTCCCCTGGTCCCTCTCCTCATAATACTCTACATACCTGTGTTTGGAGAGCAGCGTCTTCTTAAGAGGAAGGAGCTCAGTGGAGGAATCTGGAAGTTCAGACAAAAAACACAGAAGCAGCCTGGCGATGTGAAATCTGTAGCCTCGGGGGTTAGCCAGCATCCCCTTTCATTTCAAACACTTATTGATTTGCTGTTGTCATCTTTGGCGACGCAGAAGGACACTTGAAAGAATTTCTGATGGGTCTGTGATCTGAGGAACGAGGTGACCTGACCGAGATCTCCCCCAATATCTTAATTACCATATCAGTTGTGCCACTCAAACATCTCATACTTTGCTCCTGCTTTAACTTTTGTAATTATTCTGCAAACTCCGGTGTTTTTCTCCTTCAAGTGGCTGAGCTAACAGCAGCTCTTCTCGGCCACGAGTCTGTCAATCGATTGACTTCATCTACAGTGCATTATATCAAAAAGCGCTTTAACCTTCAACTCTTGACTTTGTGTTTTTACTCAGAGAAATAAATCAGTGCTAGATGAAAAGAATAGGATTCGATCAGATATCATAACCAGTGGAATACTGACAGCACCATGTGTTCACTCCTTGTCCTCCCCTCGGCTTCTTTCTACAAAGACACGTCAAATTGCCGGCAGCCTGAACTTTTCAGTTCACAAACTTTCCCAGCATCTGGGTATCCAGGGGTCCGGCATTACACATCCGACTGGTAGATCTGTTACTTTCATCAAAGACCCCATAGACAGGCAGATAATGTTGTATGTATGGTGTGCAAACCACTGTAGAGGTATAAAAGGATTATAATGGTTCCTCTTTATAATAGTTAATGATGAATGGGCATGTAGGCACACTAAAGTGCAATGTACTGCTCATGCCTGCTGTTAGTGGGCATGGGCAATGTACTATTACTAATACAAGTACTAATGTATGTTACTATAATTTTTTTATTTTTGCTTAATGTTATTCAGGTGGTCTTATTAGGTTCTTCAACATGGCTGATAACCCAAGCAAGTCTCTACTAGTCTGATGATGGTTGTAGTCCATGTGTGACATGTAGTCACACAAATTAATGCCATGTGCTGCTATGCCAGCTTTTACTGCCATGGACAGACAGATAATGTTGTAAGATCAACCAAGTCAATGTATGGTGTGTACCCAATGTAGAGGTATTAAAGCTTTAAAATAGGTTGTCTGTAAAATAGTTAATGATTGATGGACATGTAGGCACACTAATTATTGTACCACGTGCTGCCATGCCAACTGTTACTGCCATAGACAGACAGATAATGTTGTAAGATCAACCAAGTCTATGTATGGTGTGCACCCACTGTAGAGGTATTAATGGGTATAAAAGTTTCTCTTTACAATAGTTAAGGATTGATGAACATGTAGGTACACAAATAAATGTGCCATGCGCTGCCATGCCAGTTGTTCCTGCCATGGACAGACAGATAATGTTGTAAGATCAACCAAGTCTATGTATGGTGTGCAAATCAATGTAAGGTTTTAATGGGTATAAAGGCTTCTCTTTACAATAGTTAATGATTGATGGACATGTAGGCACACATATTAATGTGCCATGTGCAGCCATGCCAGCTGTTACTGCCATAGACAGACAAATGTTATAAGATCAACCAAGTGTATGCATGGTGTGCAAACCACTGAAGAGGTATTAAAGCAGTGGTGGGCAACTGAGTAGATATGGAGGGTTACAAGAGTGGCCCTTGGTATCATTAAAGGGCGGCATATAACACCGATCCAGCCCCACCCCCTGCAGACAGATGCCAGCAGGAAGTGGACCATATCCTGGCAGGCAGTCAAAACCCCCCCCCACCTCATATGTAGACCTGGTTTTCCCAATCAACATTGACAATTTTACTGATGCAGGAGTGCCAGCGTTGATTAGGAAAGCCGGGTCAGCGTGTGACCACTATACATGGTGATATATGCAATACCCCATATATATCATCAAAGGTTATGTGCCTCATAGATATCATCAAATATTATAGTGGAAGCAAAGGTGCTCAGGCGTTTGCGTCACCGATTGGCATTCATGTACACCAATTAGTGTGCTAAGCCGGAGCCTGAGCAAGCCCCCTTTCCTCTCTTTCTCTTACTGCCCTAAGAAGATTCCAGAAGAGGACTGGTCAGTGGAGGATTGTTGAACAGATGGGTTCCTATGCCCTATGCATTAACCGTTAGGGTTCACATTTACTATATAAAAATTATTTTTAAAATATATATAACATTTTTGAAATCTTTTTTAACCTCACTGGCAGCATTATTTTTATCATTTAAAGCAGTACTGCAAATGTATCAATTTGTCATTGCAATCTTTATATTTCCCACCCAGGTAGGATTTGGAACCAAACACTTGTAGGTTTCTGTGTTCAGCAGCTCTATCAAATTTCAAGAACATTGTAGACACATAGTCAAAATGTTTTCCCACCTCTGCATTAGACCATCACTCCTGCTATCACCAAATTCTATTCTTAACAAAGCATGCAAGTAAAAATTGGTTTGGTTAAACCAATGATTGGTTAAACAAATTGATAAATTTTGCATGCACTAATTGATCCTCACATTCCTTTAGTAATTACACCTTTAAATTATAAAATAACACAAGCTGGCCATACACCTTTAGATCTCTGTCAAATATCCTTTAGCTCTACCAACAACTATGTAGGTCCTCTGCGATTGAACACAGGTAGACTTGATTGTTTGGAAAGTCCCTCATATTACATGGTTTTAATAAAACAAATGGAGATCTAAAGAAATCTGACAGAGAAATCTAAAAGAAGCCATACATGGGTCGATTTTTCACTAGATTTTTGACCGATCGATCACTGCTCATCGATCAGGTTCTGCCCACCCTGATTGATCGACCAAACAAAACCGGAATCAAGTAAAAATCGGATCGGCCATTGAACCGACCTGGTGTGCTTTTTTGGTCATTTTGCAATCAGAGTACGTTGGTGGACTCATAGCTCCCTATGCAGCAACCTTTCCGATCGATAGATTTTGTGGAATCGGCCATTTTGGAGATCGGCTAATGTCCAAATCGGCCACAAATCGGATTCCCAAGGTGGTGTATCATCAATTCCTGATCCGATCAATAGCTGATCGCCTGGAATGATTGGATCGGCAATCGATCAGTGACAAATCGGCCCATGTATGGCTACCTTAAAGGTGTATGGGGAACCTTACACACATACAAACTCTAAAATGTTCTGTTTGGAGGAGAAATTGGCATTTTTGGTCATGGAAAACATGTGATGTGAACCTTGTTGCACCAGTTTATTTTAACAAACAATATGGATGTTGAGGGTTGCTATATATAGACACTGGAATAAACATCCAATCCAGTCAAAACTGATATGAAGAATTAGGATTGACTATAGATTGTTACATTTTGTTCCCTTAATAACCATGTGAGCTCTAACTTAATAATTACAATAACCACATGACCCACCATGACTTTTTAAACTGACTGTGACCTTTGTTAACTTGACTCCAACATGTTAGAAAATCTCAGCAAGTAGCCGGACATTTGATACTTGCTTTTTGGTTAACCCTTTATCTTAAAGGGACACTAAAATGTATGTTCAATGGACACATTTCAATAACTATTGTATTTTTACATCCCTCTTTAGATACCATTTGCTTTTATTCCTTGCAAAAAGTATTTTTGCCTTGGCCACACTTGCACAGCTTCCATCAAGCCTCATAAAGACACTAGATTATTGTTGCCTGAGATATTTATTATATCTGTACAGGCGTTTGTTTGGCCATTTGTTGTCACCCCCCTGAAATAATGATCACTGTTTCCTATGGGGAGAGGATGAATCAAGGTGCACTCACCCACTTCAATCCCAATAGAATAGAAAAAGCAGGGAGTGTACAGAGCTCATGTACATACCCATTGATTACTAAAAATAATTCCTAGAAACAAATACTGATTGTATGTGTGTGACGCTGTGTGCTCCTGTGTGGCTTTACGAGTCTGATAGATCAATGGGTAAAATGCAGACACAGAACTGCAGTGATGATCAATAAACCTTTGATATGAATATACTGTATGTATTGTATGTATATACTAGAGGTGGCACTCAGAGGCCATTCTGTGGGCACACAAGTCAGCCAGCACAGAGGCTAAAGCTAGCCATACATGGTTCAATTGACTGTTCAATCGATGTAATTCGATCGATTATTTTGGTCGGTCGATTGAAAATTGAACCATGTCCACATTGAACGATAGTTTAAATTCGATTTAAATTGTCAATTTGCTCTATCGAAATTTGATCGGACCAGTTGGAAAATTTTGATTGATTGCTACCACATCAAGTGTAAATTACATACTATTCCTTGTCCCAACCAATTGTGATTAGATCTAATCAATTAGCATACTGTTCTCTCTACTGGTCGGCAGAATAGAATGTTTGTATGTATGCTTTATTTGCCTGTAGTCAGACCACTATGATTACTCTGCATAGGTTAGGTTATCTTGAGGCTGCTGTTGCAGTAATGGAAATGTTTACCCATGAAAATAAGTTGTCATAATAGGAAGTGTGCTTGAATGTCATTGTAGTGAAGGTATGAGACTGCATAGAGAGACTACATACTCCCGCCCAAGTAATAAACCCCGATCCGTTCAGTTGCCACTTTGACTATAGTCAGAACACTATGATTACTATGCATAGGTTAGGTTATGTTGAGGCTGCTGTTGCAGTAATGGAAATGTTTAAGATCGAACACTCAATGTGGTGTGTCATTCAATTCAATTACAATCGATGTACAATTCAATGGTCAAATACTTCGATCGAATTGATGATAGATTTTTTGCAAATTGAACCATGTATGGCTAGCTTTAGAATGAGGAGAACAGAGAAAGGAATCAGAGCTGATCAGATTGGAAGGTGTAGTTTTACAACAGCTAGAAAAGGCAGCAAGGCATGCTGGGTAGTGTTGTTCTGGCAGAAGGTAATGATTGCAGTTGTAGTTTCTTAGCGCACCCAGTTGGCACTTTGTCCTTACGCTCTGTCAGCAGAATGATATGGGACACTAACAGAAGGCTATATGTATACTGGAGCATGTAGTCTATCAGCAGCCCTAGGAGTTATAGCAAGCCTGCTGTATCTGCCTTGACCCCCCATGAACAACAACTGAAAGCCAAAAAACTGCATTTAATTACAAGCTATCCTAGATGGAGCAATATCTGGAGGACAAGGAACAGGGATATCATAGGGTGACAACAATCTATACCTAGTTCCTAGTTATAAGACCACAAATGGCCGTGCATATTACACAGGCATGGTTCCCTGTCGGTGAAATGCCATGCAGCCAGCTCAGTAGAATAGAAAGTGGCTCAAAGAGGCCATAGGAGATCAGCAGCACTGAGGTACAGAGCAGGATTAAATGAGGTGACAACGGTAACTTTTTTTTTTTATCTAAGAGATAATTCTGGGTGGTTTTATATCTTATATATATTTGTGTGTGTGTGAAATTGCCATGTTGGCACTCTTTGAGATAAATAAGTAGGTTTTGAGTTTCCATTTGGGCATTCGGTCTCTTTTTTTTTCAAAGTTTTGCCATCTCTGCTATACACACACATATGTTCTCAATATACATATTTTCAATTTATTTCGTAAAGGGTAACCATGCTTTTATCAAACAGATACCTTGGGGAATTTTAGTTATGACATTACATTAAATTGAGAAGCCCTTCATTTGATTAAGAGAGAGTGAGTAAGACCTGACATGGCATTTGTTCTATGCAATTAGCAGCATCACAAAAAAGCCCATATTATGCCAATTGCTTAAAGACCTTCTACAACCAGGTCACAAAGGTGACCTACTCAAGTACCTTCTTAATTAGAGTCTTTCTGAGTTCATTTAGTGGTAAGCATTAGCCACTCAGTGAGTGTCTCATGAACACAAATACTACACTATGTAGTAAACTGTCAAAGCAGTGTAACTATTTACTTATACATTCAGGTAATAATTTGTTTATGAAAAAAGATAGTTTTACCTAAAGCTACTTCAGGTAAACTTCAGCTCAAAGTTGTATTATCACTGAAAGTGTGTCCACAGAGTAAGTCTTTTGCAAGTCTGGGTGGGGGGCAGTTTGTTCTCTTTTACCCTTTGCCTAATGGGGTAATAGGTTTGATCTTTGTAAATGGGGAGAGGAGACAACTACTAAGGCACTTAAAGAATTCACAACAATCTTGAATATAGTGCTATATCTTTATATTTGTGAATATTCAAGATTTTTTTACATTAGTATCGGAAACGCGCATGTACAAGTGCTGACTTGTACAATGAAGGTAATAATGACTGAAGATCACAAATTCTCAAATTTACTGCAAGTAAAATTTGCAATATTTAGTGAATACAAATATTACCTATGCTGCTCATCACTACTAAGGTGTGGGTCCCCTGTACTTGGTAGTGATGAGCAGCATAGGCAATATTAGAATTAGCAATTACTACTAATTATTACTATTATTACTAGCAATTACTACTATTAGCTTCTACTACTCTACGAAATTTGAGCATATAGCCATGCATTGTGATAATATATTTGCAATTATAATTGAATCATATCTTGAATATTAGAAACTGCCAATATCGCCACCATATTGGTGAAAGTGGTGTATTCTTGAATAGCCGATATTCGTCTAATATATTCGCAATTCGAATATTCGAGCTCAACACTAGTATTTGGTGACATCTGAATGCCGTTGCTCCCTGTTTGTCAGTATTAATATCTGGGCTTCGTAGGTAATATCTTACTTTTTTTTTTATTGATATCTATGTTTAGATCTTCTTGTCTTACATCTGCTTGTATTACATGGCTTTTATTTGTGCCCTGCCTTGGTGTTAGCTGTGTGGCTTGTATGGTACAAGGGGTGCAGCCAGCACCAGATGACACCATTTCACTCACAGAGGAGGAGTGACACCAGACCACCAAACTTAACCAACCAGAGACATTTTTTTCTGCTGTTGTACAAGATGTACACTGGCTAATGTGCCAAAGTGTCATATCTTCAGTGTTGTCCCATGAATAAATGTTATAAACTATTTACCACAGTATATACATAGATACAAAATTTCTACACAATTTGATATCCAAATTACTCGCAGCACATCATATACACCACTATGGGGTGACGACATGTGTTTCCAGCACCAGGTGACAACAATAGTATCATTTATATCAGACTCACAGTGTTAATATTTGCCTGTCTATTAGTCAATCATGAACAACTATTGGTGGTATGGTGCACATGCAGCATATTCGCAGCACTTACTTGTGGCTAATCACTGTTAAGCCAGCCATACACAGGCCAATTATTTTGCAATTCAATTTTTATTAGATCGATTCCTTTAAGGAATTGATTCCATCATAAGAATCAATTTTACTTCTACGATTGATCGAAATTTACTGACATGTCCGATCACATTTCCATCTATTTGATGTTCGAATTTGATCACTTATAGTGGACCGCACCAAGTGGGCAGGAATTGATTTCCGTTTGATCGATCGTTTTAAGTCGATCAAACTAAAAAATCGAATATTGTATGGCCACCTTTTAGTCTCAGGCAGCCAACTGCTGACTAACAACTCAAGTCAACCAGCAGTGACAATGGGGATGCCTCCTTAAAAATATGTTAAACTCTATGTGTTAAACTCCATATGTTAAAATCTCAGCATGGTAACTCTGCTTTGGAATATAGAGCAGTGCAGCATCATTGCCCCAGCATCACAAGAAGCTGCATAAAGCTCACTTCACTATTTGGATTTATAGGTTTGAAATTAGTAAATGAGGAGAGGAGACAACTATGAGTGAAGAAGCACATAACTTAGGCTATGTCTCCACATTATTTTTGGCACCCTTAGCCAATATCTAATATTCATATGTTTTCCTATCCGTCGGGACCCCCTACGCTAAGCGCAGTGGGGGGTGCGGACGGATCACATACACTTTACCTGCTCGGCGGATGCTGTGTTCTCACGGCACTGAGCCATTCAGTGCAGTACATGCAGTACATTAACCCCTGCATCGGCGGATGTCTTAACAGAGCATCTGCCAAGCAGGTAAAGTGTATGTGATCTGTCAGGACCCCCACCAAGCACTGTGCTCAACGTAGGGGTCCCGATAGATCATGAAACATAGTGGAGACATGGTCTTAGTAGTGCACAACATATTTTTTTGTACAAGGACCTAGTCCTACCAAGGTGTAGTGTTGATTGCAAATTGTTATTGCGAATATCGGAAGTTCGAATATAGTGTTATATCTTCATAATGGGGTTAGTACCCAGAACTACCATTCATTGCATTTCCAACAAGTGCTGACTTGTGCAATGAAGGTAACAATGACTTGGAGATCTCAAATTTACTGCAAATATTTAGCGCAACATTTGCAATATTTAGCAAATATGAATATTAACTATGCTGCTCATCACTACTATGGTGTGGTGTGAAGCTAAAGGCACCTACAATGTACATATATAACACATTTGAGGACTAGCAGAGAACTTTTTCAAAGTGTATAAAACAGGTCTTAGAACTTAGAATATTTTTACAAATTGAACACAACTTAGATATCACTGTGATTCATTTACCGATAGGAATACCCTTCGTAAGGGCACAGCAAGCTGTATTGAGCTTGAATATACGAATAGGCAATATATTCTATGAATATTGGCTATTTGAGAATATGGTGGCGGATATTTGCAATTGTAAATATTGCGATATTGTGCACTGGGAAGCTTATGGCCATGCATTGTGATTTTATGATCTTAATGCGAAAATAATTGATTAATACCACATGTGACCATTCATTTTGAAGATGATCGCAATGTGATTGCAATTTCAATATATTGCACACTCAAATTTTGTATTTGCGAATATTGAATCGAATATAAGTAGACTTTTTTACGAAATATTGTGAATTTGAATATTGCCTTTCACTGCTTCTGAGCATTTAATAGTAAAAAAAACCTGATATTATATAGTGATGATCGCGAATATTCGGATTCCGAATATTAATCGCGAATATCGTCACTTCGGAAATTCATGAAGATGGTGAATATATTGCCGAATATTCGCAATTCCGGATATTCTGTATTTTTTATCCATTACACTTCCCTCTCAATGTGAGTGGACGAATGGGAAGGCTGCAACAAGAGATTAGCAACACCATCAACAGATTTTTAAATGAATATTGGGGTGATGCGAATATTGCGAAAATCGTCACTTTTAAAATCCGCATAAAAATTTGCGCCATTTTAAACATATATTGCGCGCGCGAAATTCGCAATAAACTGCCGATATTCGCAATAACAAAAAGAAACCCTGAATATTGCCGAATGCGAATATTTTCCGAATGTTTTCCATAAAATTCGCGGCATGCCGCGAATACGAATGTTGCCTATGCCGCTCATCACTAATATTATACACCCAGAGCTGACACAATGGGCGAATAGGCGCCTGATTAGGTGGTTTTGTGAGGGAGAGGAAGATCGCTAAGCAGAAAGCTTGGTAAGGAGTGGAGGGGGTAGAAGGGTTAAGAAAGATCCCGGTTGGATGTGAAGTCGGACATTTTAATGCTGTAATCGACCCCTCAGTTTGTTAGCCGGGGATGCTAACTTGATAATTTTAGCGTATGTTTTCTTTCTGTGTATTTTCTTTGTGGGACATTTAAATGCTGTAAACGACCCCTCCGTTTGTTAGCCAGGGATGCTAACTTGCTAATTTTAGCGTATGTTTTCTTTCTGTGTATTGTCTTTGCGGGACCTTGGCAGGGCCCATGAAGAAAACTGGAAGATGGATAAGGGTGATGTGCTGGTGGAGGGCCAGTCACTGGTGGTCTAACGTTGAGCTCTTACGAGAGTTAATGACCCATTTTTTTCATAATTTTTTCATGTTTATTTACCGTATTTTTCGGACCATAAGACGCACTTTTTCACCCCCCCAAAATTGGGGGCAAAAAGTGCCTGCGTCTTATGGTCCGAATGTGCTTCCCCCGTGGCCACTCGGCCGCTGGTGGTCGCATCTTGGCTGCCCGCCAACTCCCCCGGCACGGAGATTAGCCGGGGGAGCTGGAGGGAACTGTCAGTTGAGAGATGCCGGCTGGTGTCGGCTCTCTCAGCTGTACTGTAAAATTGCCTGTCAGCAAAGCTTTGCTAGGCAATGGAGAGAGAGGGAGAGATAGACTGCCATCTTTCCCTCTCTCAGTGTCAGTGGGAACCGCAATAACTCGGCAGCTCCCACGGACACAATCACAGCTGATCAGAGCAGCTGTTTAGAGCAGAGGGAGAAGGCTGCAGATTTCTGCCCCCTCCCTCCTCCTCCTCCCGAGTGTTCAGTGTGATCAGTGTGAAGACGCTTGAGAGTGTACTGCTGCTAGTGACCCCTGCTGGCTGAATTGAATATTGCCTTAATTGAATTCATTGCATTAACCCAATTGCTGTGAAAACTTAATAAATCTTTTTTTTCTGGATTTCCTGCCCTAAAAACTGTGTGCGTCTTATGGTCCGGTGCGTCTTATAGTCCGAAAAATACGGTATTTATACTAGCGTGGGGGCAGCCAGGAAGCAAGGGAAACCAATTTGCAAGCAGTCTCCACTGTGTGATCCGTCTGGACCCCCCAGGTTAAGTGTGGAGGTTCCGAAGCACATACTTGTTACCTGCCCTGTGGATTCTCTGTTCACACAGCGTTGAACTGATCCGCTAATACAGGAGTTAATGTAGTGCAGTATGTAAACCCCTGCATCGGCGGATGTGTGAACAGAGGATCGGCCTGGCAAGTAATGTCTATGTGCTCCACCAGGATCCCACCAAGCACTGCACTTAGCGTAGGGGGTCCCGATGGAGGACACAATGCAGTGGAGACATAGCCCTGAGAAGGTCCCTGTGTTTTTCTTCAGCACCCCATGGATATGATTCCTCTCACAGGATCTGAGGATATTTGTGAAAAATGATTTTCAGACAGTCTTGTTTACTGATGAGTGCTGTGCAACCCTGGATGGACCAGATGGATAGAGTGTTGGACAGCTGCCATATTTCAAGAAAGCTGAGACATCCGCAAGGAGATGGCGGATTCACGTTTTGGACTGGAATCATGGGGAGAGAGCTGGTCTCTTAATGGTTCCTGAAGGTGTGAATATGAACTTTGAAAGTATGTGAAGTTTATGACATTTTCTTCCATGGTGCATCCCATAAGAAAATAATCTCCATGCATGACAATGTACCATCTCATGCTGCAAGGAATATCCCCGGCATCATTGAATGCTATCTGCATAAAAGGAGAGGAATTCATAGTGTGTGGCACCCATCCTCCCCTGACCTCAATCCTACTGTGAACCTTTGGAGTTTTCTCAAGCAAAAGATGTATGAGGGTGGGAGACAATTTACATTCAAAAATCAGCTCTGGGAGGATATATTGACATCCTGCAAAGAAATTCAAGCAGAATATTAAAAGAAACTCCCAAGTTCAAGAAATGCAAAATTGTGAAGCTGCCATAAAATATGGGGGCCTATGTTAAGAAGTAACATACATGTATGTTACATCTTTGGTTTTGGTTTCAGTAAATATGTCCCCCTAATGCTGCAAAGTCAACAAATAAAATTTTCAATTGGTGTAGATCTTATGACCTTATTAACCTTTTGGTTAAGTCCTAATTTTTACTTTGACTTTACTATTGAAGAAAGACAATACAAAACAAGCTTTTATGAATAACCACCCCAAAAGTTAAACATTGCCTTTGCCAAGCATGCAAGGTTTCCCTGAACTGAGCCATATCTTAATTTACAAGTGTGAATTGCTTTTCTAAAATGTAATTTTGTTTTTTCTACAGTTTTATCTGCTACATTTATCACCCTTAGCTTATACTTGAGTAATTTCAATTTTTTGGGGGGTAAAATTAGGTACCTCGGCTTATATTTGAGTATATATGGTATTGATTAGCTGCAATGTAAATCCTACTAACTGCAGTAAATGGTCCCATATTAAAGACTGTATCCTCCTAACATTATCACTTTATATACTGCATAAAAATAAAATTCGGAGCTGTAGAAGGACTTCAGCATGCTGGTTAACGGCTAAGCAGCAGTACTCAACGCCAAAGGGCAGCTGGAAAAACAAATAGTCGTGGGATATATGAAAAGGGAGATAAAAACACGTGATACAAGGATAGTGTTGCTGCTGTATAAATCACTTGTAAGGTCACTTCTTGGATGGAAGGTACAGCTTTGGGAGCTACGCTGTAAGAGGTATGTGACAGAATTGGAAAGAGTTCAAAGACAGGCAACTGCCTTAGCTCTCACTTGGTAGGTCATTGTTCACAAGGTCTCGCTTTATTTAAATAGCTAAACTTGGAAAAATGATAACATTTTAATGTTAAGCCCAAAGACTCTAACTGACAAAGCAGATATCAGTAACCTCCGAAGATCTTACCACCAGTATAGAAGACTCCTGATGTCTGCAGGAACACCCTATTGTGTAATGCAGTAATGGCTCAATCAATAATGGAATTTAAAAAAAATCACTTATTGATTTTCTTCCAATTAATGACATTCGCGGTAACAATTACTAAAGGATCACATGGAAATATTTAATCCAGAGAATTGATTTGAATTTCTATGTAGAACAGAAAAAAATTCCACCATTACCCAAGGGTTTATTGTGTTGCCTACTGCTGAAAGCAACATTTAAACAAAGGTTTTTGTGTCAAGAAAAGGCAAATACTTACCTATACACTATACTTTACCTATACTTCTGGCACTAGTGGCATAGGATGTGAAGGCAATTAAAAATTCTATTATATTTTTATAGAGGCTATTAATTCTAAATAGAGGCAAACAGCAAACAGGCAAAGAGCTCTCACTGGCTTAAGCTAGCCACACACGGTTCAATTTTGGTTCAATCGATGCTCGATTAGATCGAG
>CM070032.1:164762145-164780387 GCA_036250615.1 Ptychadena robeensis
CAAACTAAATACCTAGCAAGAATATTTTGAGCTTTTAGAGCTACCCATGCTTCCACAGATGTATGGCAATGCTGACTGCATGGAAAGGTGATTTTTTACATGTGAAATACCTGAAATCAATAATGAAGATGTAAGAGCATTGACACATTCTAATTATACAATTGAATGTCTTTTAAATTAGCAAGTGACTGCTAAAAACAGTTAAAAAAAGTTTGCTCAAGCCTTCATTGTCGGTATAGTGTGATATACTCATTGTATTTGTCCTTAAGACAGCTCTGATTTAACAGTGGATTTAAGATTGGTGTTGAGCGTGACTATTGGAATTTTTCTTGCGAATATTCGTACTTTGAGAATTCGTGAAGATCTCAAATATAGTGGTATATCTTGAATATACAAGATTCTGGAGAAAGTACCATTGCATTGCACATGCAATATTCGAATGTACAAATGCAGATTTTCTGAGCGTTGTTTCATAAGATTACAGTGCAGCTACAATTTCACATTCTTACACTAGATGTCACCGTGACAACACACATTGCTTTTGCAATAAATCCCATTACAAATGCCGGTATAATGGGCAGGAGATATTAAATATAAGAATTTGCAAATTTACTTCGAATATTTGGAGAATCATTTTAGAAATATCGCGAATTTGAATATCGTCTATGCTGCTCATCACTATTGAAGATAAACATGTTGAATTGCTACAACCTTGCAGATAATTTCTCACAATGAACAGAATAGGAAGTAAAATGAAATCACCTCGATGGGCTTTAGGTGTTTTCAACATTTAGTACACCAAGCAAAATGAAAAGAAACATTTTGGCATTAGTTAATCAAATGTGTTTTCCTGCGGTAACATTTGTTTTGCATTTGTTTAGCTTTTGTGTCAATCTGCACAATGGTTTATTTAGGCTGTCATTGCACATTGGTTTTAGGATTTTATCAAGACTTAATCTGTGACTGTGATGAAGTATATTATTATATAAATGATTCTGTTTGTCAGGCTCTAGCTGCTCCTTGGTAATGAGTGAAGAGATCTTAAAACTTCCAATCACTCTCTGAAATGCTGTAAATGTAGGTATGCTTAGGGGCCCTTCAGCAGTTTACAAAAAGATTTTGTGTAAGGGAGGGCCCTTTCAGTAACGGAACATTTTAGTTGGACACTTCTGCAGAGCCAGGGCCTTTATGTTAAGTTCATGCATTTTGAAAATAGATGTGTAAAATTACAAAAGTGTTGTAAGTCTTTCCCTTTAAAATGTATTAAAGCCTTATTGAAACAGTTATTATGTAAATCTGTTCTTTACATCAAAAACGCTGTACAGCTGTTGACCCAGGCTATATAGGAAGCTGGAGTCAACATAACCAAGGACTGTTAAAATCATTGAATGAGAGAAGAACAGAAGTGATCCATCAGTCACTACCACTGTGCTACTTTGCTGCAATAAAAATCAAGACACATGTTAGTTATGGTAGATTGTTAACTATAGTACCAACAATTAATATTGACAAGCAGTGGAAACTCCACCCAAAATGTTTTTTTTCTACAAAAAAGTCAATATTTACTACCACTGTATTCTCCCCCATAATCAATAGGCATTGGACAGGTCAATTGTTTAATGAGCCAAATAACCAGTTGTAGATTTAATCATTTGATTGATTTAACTGACTCTTAAGGTGGGTTTACACGTGTAGATTGTTTTGTTCGATCAACGAAGAATGAACGTTTTTTTGGTGGATTGAACAAAAATCTAGAATGGCCAATTTGTTCGATGGATACATTTTGTTCGACCTCAAACAAAAAAATAGTTCGAAAGGTCAAGGAACATGTTGGTAAATTTGTATCTGTCGTTGTAATTTCTAATGTATTTTCACTATATATTGACAATGAACGAACCAAAAAGTCTAATGTTACATTCAATAAATGAACGAACAATATTCGACATTGATATTGAACAAAAAATCTGATTGGCAGTTAATTAAAGAAAAAAATCTACCCATGTAAACCCCCCTTAAGGTGATTGTTCTCTTCAATTAAATATTATAGCATCGATGAATTGAAATACACAGATTTATGATGTTTTAATCAGTGTTGAGCTCAAATATTAAAAAATGCGAATATATTCGATGAATATGGGCTATTCGAGAATTCGCAAATATGGCTGTGGATATGCACAATTTCGAATATTCATGATATTATGCATTGGGAAGCGTATGGACATACATTGCAATTTTATATTAACAATGCGATGCGATTATAATTGCGAATATATTGTTGAAATGTATGGCCATACACTTGAATTTCGTGAATTTAAATATTGCCTTTGCTGCTCATCACTGTCATTAATGTATGCATTTATAAATATTATTCAACATTTTTAAATAATTTACATTATGAAATCTGTACAATTGTTATGAAACAAATAAGCCTGTTCTTATATTACAACTAATAAAACTGGGTAGCTTTTATTGCCATGAACATTACATATAAAATCCAGGAGTTCAAATCCCACAATAACACACAAGTGTGTCAGATACAAAGTGTATCTGAGATGCTGGAGAAGAAGAACGGCCTCAGACGGAATCTTTTTGAGGGATGAGAGGAGATGTCAGACTCCTTAACTGCAGATTTTTCCCTAAAGAATTTTATGTGTAACCTGATATTGTGTGAAGTGCTTATTTTACAGGATACATTTCACAAACACGTGTTTGCTAGATAGTTAAGTTGTGAAATGGACTAAACATTTCATTTTTCCAGCATGAGGGAATACTTGGTACAATGATACACTGTTTGCCTGAACAGATATGGAAATAGAGGTAATGTGTGGGATTCCCTTAGGATATAGAGTGCTGGGATCTGTTTCACAATACTCAGGAAACATTACTAATATTCAGAATCTGTATTTTATATATTTTATTTAAAATTTAGTCTGATTTAATAAAACTGTGATTTTTAGCACCTTCTGTATTCATTTCATTTTTTGAAACCATATTTATAGAACTTGCAGTTCTTCTTTGCTCAACTTCAGGCAAGCCGTTAAACAAACAGATGAAATACCCATATAGGAAATATTTTACATGGCAAAGGATGTGTAATTCTCTACAATGTTGTGTACCTGACAACTTTGCCAGGCAGGGGAGCCAGATCCTTGACTTCCACTGATGCAGCAGTACTATGTGGTTGAGAATATGACTCTTGTTGGGAGGTTGGAGGAGGAAGAGACTATGCACAAATATAGAAACATAACAGAGCTTGGAGTCAAAGGATCTTCGACTTGCTTTAGTACCCATTACTGGAATAAATGTTGTGATATACTCACAAAATACATACATAAAGCTAACAGTCATAACCAAATGCCAAAATAACCACAGTAATGAAAATGATCACTCTGCTCCCAACTTTCTTGCACGCCCTTTCACACTAGTACCACATTGCTTGTACATTACACAATGAAATAGCACATGCGCTGCATTGTTGATTCCCATAGCAGGATGTGGGAAATTCTTGCTCTGTGGTAAAAAATAAATGCATGCACTAAATGCACTGCAATGCACACTAAAAATCTTTCTATAGTAGAAAATTCTACCATTAAAAATGAGCATTTCCCACTAGAGATGGTAAATTTTTTCGACTAGCTGACTTTGTGAGCTGATTGCAAAGCCTCTGAAAATGGTATCATCACCAAAATAGAATAGGGTTGTGGGAACATTTGAAAAAAATGTATTGCTCTAACACAAATAGTTTTTGCATAAATTAAGTTAAAAAATGAAGTCGATTGAGGGGAGAATACACAATATTTGTCTATGGGACATCACGCTGGGCATGCACACTAGGTTTTTTATAAAATAGGACGTGAGTATACATATAAGATCACTATATTACACGACTGACTATAATATAAAGTCTTTAGTTTGCAAGACGTTGCTATATATGGTATATATACCTACACAGTCACACTCTTTCACACTATAAATGTTTGACATTAGTTATTAGTTTTGTTTTAGGTTGGTTTATTTATTTATTATGTAATCTTCTTATATTTTGTGGTAAAATGCCTCATATGGGCAATACTCTACACTATACACTACACAGGGGTAGAGTCAAGAAGGTTCAGATTAGATTTCATTCATTGCCTAAATGATGAATTTGCCACACCCTATGTTACTATTTTCATCCGCGGGTGAGTGGCTGTGGCATCATGCACCTGTCAAGGTCCCCCGTTATTCTACCTTTTTTCATTTCTGGGTGAAGTGTCCCGGGGTGGGGCGATGATATGGCCATCTCTGGCGCTGGCTGATGGGAGGGAGCCTGGTTTGCTCTACTCCATCCCCTTACACAAAGATTCTGAGTAAATTAATAGGCATGAAAGAGCTGTATAACATTCATGTACTTTTGTAAATTTTTTCAGAAAAGAAATAAAAATTAAAAGTGAAAAAAAAATCGAAGTTGAAATTTCGATATTTTTACTTGACTTTAATGCATAAACTATTTGTGTTAGAGCAATACGTTTTTGTAGTATACCCCCAACCCTTCTCTATATCTTCAGCAAGTTTGGTGATGATACCATTAAGTCGAAATTTTCAAATTTGTGAACATTTTTTCGACCATCTCTATTTCCCACACCCCGCTATGGGAATCAATAACGCATCTTGTGGGAAAGGGCACTCAAAGCAATAGTGAGCAGAGTGATTGTTTTCATTACTGTGGTTTCTTGGCAAGGCATCGCACCATCAGTAACACATCACATTAGGCAGTGCACAAAGTAGACAGGTTACTTATAGTCACTAGCACTAGCAGTGGTAACTATAGCACTAGCAGTGGTAACTCAGCATGCCCAATAAGTTGTACAGTGTACTGCCAAATACACAAAGCATGACTGGCATCACAACCCAGCCTCTGCAGTGTGAAAGAGCCTTAGGCTAAATTCAAATGGGTTTCTGGAATCCACAGGTTTGTAGATACATTCATTTGTGTATGAAGACTAAACTTAGCCATTCACGCATCAGATATCAATTTTTTTTTATCATCTGTCAGTCTAACACATGTTATGATCAATTCAAAATGATCAATTCCTTTCCTAAGCCCTGTGCGCATACTGAGTACCATCACTTACAAATACTAATAAAACTTGTAAGATGCATGCACCACAGACTAAAATTTACCAGCATGTACGATTGAGGCTTAATCGAGTAAATGTTTTTTTAAATAATCAACATGAAAGGGCAATTGAATCCAATTGAATGGAAAATTCGAACCATTTATTGTAACCTTTAGGGTGAAAATAATAAATCAGTCCCTTAGCTTTGATTTCCCTTTCAGCTAAACTATAATCAACAATGTAAGAGCTCCACTCAGATTATAAAATGATACATATAGTGGAAAAAGTATAAGAACCATTAAAATCAATGTGAAAATGCCCGTGTCTTGGTCCAAATACAAAAAATTTAAAATTTTATTTGTTGGCTTTTTGTAGTCCCAATCATAAGCTCTACAATAGCTTGAACTTTAAACTTTGTTCCATTCCCTCCAGCCAAGCCAGAAGGCCACTGCCAAGGAGATCTTAGCTGCTTTAGCACTAGCAGTACCCATTTTCTGAATACACTGACCAACTTATGGAGAGACATTTTACAATTAGATAGCATGAATTGTGTATTTACATTAGCATTTTGCATTGCAATAAATACATTTTGTGACACAGACATATCTCCTCCCATATGTAAAAAGCTGCCCATGGGTAAGTTGTTAGTGCCAGATTGTAAAGTGTGTATTTTCATCACACAGTAAAAGTGATGCCAGTGGACAGAAAGGGCACTATGTGGTGTATGGAACCATGGGTGGGTGATGAGGTTGCTTAAAGTCTCCCCCCACCAGTTTTTGGGTGTGGGAAAAGGAGACTTTAAGGGCACCAAATATATTTAAAAATACCATATTCTCAATTTTTTTTTACAATTATTTGATATAAAATCATGATAATACAATCCTATTTGGGGGTAAACCCTTATAGATTTTAGATTAGTAAGATCCAAAAATATTTGTGGCTGATTTATCCCCACTAGTGATGGCATTCGACCCGCCCTGCTCACCGGCAGAGAGAAGGTGACTATTCTTCCTCTGGCCGGATCAGGAGCAAAAAGATCTGTACAGTGGAAGAATTCTTTCACCATAGACCAGTTAGAGAACCTGGTTTCCTTGTGAAAGGCAGGGAATTTGAATCTTCCCACCAATAGGCGGACATTGGAATTTTTAAAAAGTTGGATCCGCCTGTTTGGGCGACGGACCTGGCCGAAGTTCAGCCATCACAAATCCCCACACGATTCACTATTCAGTTTCATCAGTGTGTGTGGCTATGACAAATGTGTGGTGTGTACTGAACATGGAGATAAAAACGCAGTGTAGACAGATCCTAAAGAAAACATGAGACCCACTATGTCACTGCACACAGTCATGCGCCTTGATTACATATTTATTCTGTATGTCCACATAATCTTCAGGTTCTATGTTTGTAGAGTGTAGATGTGAAAATGTCCAGGAGTCTCTGCAGAATATATCTTCTACTTAACTTTGACTAAAATTACGTATTAAAGCGTAAAGTGATTGTATTTTTGTCCGCTCTTAAATGATTATATGTTGGTTGTATATATATATATATATATATATATATAATGTTTTTATAATTATTTTAAATGATTGAATAATGCCTTATGTGTCAAAATCCCTCCTTCATATCTATTCCTTTTTTATATCAGGTTTGGGAAGATGAGGTTAGATAATACTTCATGATAGTAGATTTTTTATGACTTGCAGCTTCTAATACACACCATAAGCTCACAGTGTGCAAGGAGACTGAAATAAGGAAATCTCTTATCTTCTTATCCCCAATAAATTATATTTAAAACTAGTAAAACTTGGCTGGACATATACTTCAATTACTATTACCATGATTTGGAGCAACCAAGTAATCTGAACTGTTAATATAGAGGTCACTGATTGCAGAATTGAAATCTTTATTGAATATCCCATGCTAAGTATGTTCAATTCAGTGTTGACAGCATTTCAAAGTTCATTGTGTGTAAACTGAACTCCATACTGTTCATTATTCTTGAACATCTGTCATCTTAGGTCAAAGCTGTTTCAACAGATGTTCTTAAAACTGGTTCACTTTTTATTTGACCTCTCCATGTCCAAGAAATGTAGTTTAAATATTTTTACCATTTCAAGAAATAATTTTGGATGTTTACACAAAGCTAGTCATCATTGCCTAGTGGGAGCAGTGTAAAGTTATCTGAACAATATGTTTTTATACAAACATCTTCAAAAGGTTAAACAGTTACATCGTACTGATCAGGAGAAAATGATGGCAATGATGGCAAATATTTATTTAAAGTATGAGAGGGTTAAATAACCGTATAACCAGGACTACGTTCATAAGATTAACAAAAATAATTACAGCACTAAAACTGGGGACAAATATTTGCCCTCTGCCCTATTCTATGAAACTTCCAGATTTCACAATATCTCATTTGCAACAGAACCACAAAATAATGGGCCATGGTTTAGGGGAGAGGATCCCTAAACTTACCCTAACTATGTTCATGCCTCACAAAAAGGATGGTTTCTCCTACTACTGAGATAAGGCATAGGGCCTGGTAAGATTAGGGAAAGGGTACATATTAGCCGCTTCTTCCTTTTTTCTGGCCAGCCAGGTCTGGTATGGACATGATCATGTGCCATCATATCTACCAGCTAGACTACATGCCTATAAGGGTCTGGTAATATTGGACTATGAGTTGGGCCCGGGAGTGATGCCCTGTAGTGAGCAAGATAACAAAGTGCAGCTAGGGTCTGTGTAGCCGGGAGGGCCCCCAAGCCAAGGTAGTAACTGAGACAACATGGGGATGGATCTGGAATTATTCTCCAGGTCTGCAATCCTCTGGCACTGACCAAGGGCTCACCTTGTAACACCATCCGCCACCTTGTCTCAGTCTTCAAGCAAGAGTTTGTATTATGGGGGATGTTTTTCCTCCAGTACTCCTAAAAATCATAAAGTTATTTTAATATTATTGGCTAATGGTCCCTTATTGGGATATATATTGTACTGGGTTATATATTTTGCTAGGATATACTGTATATGCTACTGCCATTCTGGGACTGGTGGCAATTTTTCAGAATGGCCAACAGAGAAGAATCAGAGATTAGATTAGCTTTCCTGTTGAACATCCAGATGACCCTTCTTCACTGAACTTGAACGCGCTTTACTTTGAATATTTACAGCATACCTATCGGGAATAAAGGACATGACATTACTTCTGTTTTTCCCAGACTCTTACTAATACCGGAAGATTAAAGTCCCCTCCCTCCTATTCCTGAAATAACTTAGGAGGGAGAGGGCGTTACTATCCCTAGTAATGTCCCACCCCACACAGCATCTGCACAAGCGCGGTGGGAACTTAGGAGGGAGAGTAACACCCCCTCCTTCCTAAATTAGACCAATTCTTTTTAATTTCTTTGGTTTAGTAGGGGGCAGGGGTGACATCGCAAGTCTGATAGACTTGTATGGTATCATATGGGTATCTTAAGCTAAGCTATCACCTCCCTTTATACTTTTATTATTGAAAACAGAAATGCAGATAATAAGGCAAAATGGAGGTTAAAAAAAGAAATTAACCTGGGTGAAAGTCCCCTTAAATCTGGTGATGCTCTCTCTACATTGAAGTTGCTACGCAGTGAGTATGGCGGTAGGGGAGTGAGGAAGAGGGGATGGTAAGTATCAGTTTTTTATGTTTAGTAATCAGTTTACCTGGATGAAGAATACATAAAGGTAAGTAATGTGTATGGGTCTTTTGTGTTTTCCCCACAATTGAGAACCACTTTAAATAAAACCTGTTACCTTTCTATTGCTATCACAAGCCTGTAACGTTTGGCTTTTCTCAGGGAGAACATTTTACTTGATGAGATGTGTGCCATCATTATTTTGGCTGGATTTATTATTGGAATCCTTCAGTAGATTTTCATAGAGGCTTTATCTATGAAAAAATAAAAGTTTTCCTTTGAATATGTTAATAAAATATGCACAGGGTTCCAAATTATTTTGTGGCATGGCCTCCTTGGTCACTAATGATGCTGCAATGAAATACACCTAACAGTTGGTGTAGTAGGTTTTTAGAAGGTTAATAAAAGCATGTTTCCATGATTTCCCTTTATTTCACATTCAGTTTATAATAGAAATGA
Organism: Ptychadena robeensis; assembly: GCA_036250615.1. Classification (NCBI taxonomy): domain Eukaryota; kingdom Metazoa; phylum Chordata; class Amphibia; order Anura; family Ptychadenidae; genus Ptychadena; species Ptychadena robeensis. The sequence goes on from CM070032.1 coordinate 164,771,375, forward strand.
TTTTCTGTGACTGCAGTTTCTTGGAGGTCAATGCTTTCTCAGCACTGATAGTAAAATGTCTTGTGATGTCTATATTTGTACTATGAAACATTACTAAGGTGGCTTAAATGTTCACACTGCTGCCATGTTGATCCTTCACCCTATGAGAAGTTTAGAACCATGCAGACTTAGCTTTAGTATTTCATTCATGGCTGACCAAGAATTTTTATTACAGTTAAAGTTAAAACTGTAAAAAAACAAGAAGCACTTAGATGAAATGGAGCTCTGTCTCTTATCCATTCCCATAAACCTTTAATATCAATTAAAATAAAAGCATATGAAACCTGAGACATTGGATTAGACTTGTTGTGCCCATGGACAAGACTCCCTATTTATCTATGTGCTAAATATGAATTGAATATTTGGCTCGCTGAATCACATCAACATAGTACATCATTAAGCTATAAACACATGTGAGGAGGCATGATGGTTTCTCCTAATGGTTGTGGAAAATGCTTTACGGTTGCTTTTCCCTAATAGTCTGGGCAACATAGAAGCTTTTCTTTTGCAATGCAATATTTGGAGAAAGATCAGGGATTAGGTCAAGATAGTGTAGTTTTCTATATAGATCATATTTTATGAACTAGAAGGATGTACCAAAAATACAGTGAACCTATGACTAGTCCAAGGGCATTATTGTATTTACATAGCAATAAAAATGTAACACTCACAAAGATCACTACCAGTAATTCATTCAGTTTTCACAATAGAAATCAAGAAGCCATCATCTAAATCTACTGGGCACCTGCTCTGCGTTTGTATTAGAAGACTGTTGAGAGACTTCTGGGTGGAGAAAGCAGAGGGAGCACAACTGGCTTAAAGATCAAGATGGAGAAATACAGTTTGCTGTGGCTTAAGCTACTCAGACTTCTTAAACTTGTTTCAAGACTAATTCACTGCTTGTTGGAATACATTTATATTAAAATGTCCAAAGCCTCAGCACATGTTTACTTTAAATAGTTTGTGACTGAGCTGAGCAGCTTATGGTATACTGGCACATTATAAGAAAAGACCTCTTCATTGAAAAGCTGGAACAAGCTGATCCCATTCAAACAGTTTTTTAAAAAGTGCATTATTCCAAGCCTCTGAGAATGGCGACCACCCAACAGACGCTACATAGGGATGACAAGGGATTGTCCTTTGCCCCCAACTGCCCTGGTCAAGGTGTGCAGTGTCTGCATACAGAGATGTGGTTGGTGTTCCAGCATGGCTGCCGAGTGTCATCCACCATGAAACTGATCATGTGAATATAAGAGCTGTTAAATATAAGCAACCATTTGAAATCTTTTGTTAGATATGTATATATATGTTAGTCAAGCTTTAATTGTTTGCTATTGTTCTATTTCTCCTTAAATTGTTTAAATTCAAATAGGTGCTGATCCCCAGTCCTGGTGAGGTTAAAAAGGGGAGGGTGTACCTTGGCTCCCCTTCCCCCCACCATCCTGGGCCGCCTTGTACTATCCTGAAGGGCCTGTAGGCCTCGCTCCCCCACGTGTGAGTGGGGGTTCAGCTGCGCCATTTCGCGGTCCGCTGGCTCTTGGCGCCGCCCCCCCCTTTTCCTGCACGTCCTTCCATATTTGGGAGTATAGGGATCTCGCTGTCCAGGTGGGCCCTTCTCTATTACTGTTACTTTATTAATCTGTTGTGAAAATGTTTATATTTTTAACTTGCATACTTTTAATTCATATGTGATAATCACTGTGATCGATTATGGGCATGCAATAATGGGTGTTATTAAGAGTTTGACCAATTAAGGGTTTGTTATAATGATCATTAGTGTTATCGAGGTTTCGACATTGGTCTTTACTTAAATTTGTGCCGTGACTGACACATACATAAAGCTATAACTATAGCCCTGCACTTCATGGGAGAAACATGTTGGCGATATAAACCATGGTCTGCAACCAAAAACTAATTTACTAAGTGCGATCACAAAGTTTGTTCCTGGGAGTTCTGTTTCCGCTGTTTTGATTTTAGATCCATTGTTGTTTAAATCTGTGAAAATAAAAACATGTTAATTTGCTGCACTATTGTTGTAACTAACTATATTAGGTAGGTTTGCCAATTTAAATTACCCACTGAGGGTACTCCCAATTCTCCTTAAGTTATATATTTTTCTATATGTCATCCCTGTAGTTAAAGGAGAGTTTGTTTGCTGCCATGCCTTCAACTTTATAGAGAAAATAAACACAGAGAAATATGGTTTAAATGCAGAAAAATATTGCTGATATATATTTAAAGTGTTAATTCTGACTGATGTCACTTAATTAACTTTCTCTTTCTCTAGATCTAGAAGGGAGGGTAGGGTATGCTTAGATGTTGGTGACATGGCTTCACTTGGTCAAGCTATCTCTCTGTTTTTTACTTTCTATTACCAAGCAAAAGTCATTTGAAGCTAAGATTCATTCAGTTTATTGAAAATATTGGTAAGAATCCATAGTAAACACTTAACAGTAAGTAATTGAGTAATAATATAATAATAGTTTTCATGAAGCACGTGTAAGGCACCCACATACCACATAAATGTGCTCAGTTAGTAAAATCAGATGGTGCCTTCTGGCCAATCTGATTAAAGCTGTAATGGGCAGAATGAGTAACCAAATGCAGTGTAATATAACTCAAGAGGTTATTTGTTTTAATTTAGCAGTGGATATAAAAAAAATTCTACACAAGCTTGCAGGTATTTTTTTCTAACAAAATATATTATTCTCCTAACAAGTCTGTGGTATTTGGTAACACATTTTAATTTTTTCAGCATTTCATATGTTCCTATTTAGTTAAAAGAACTTGAACAATCGGCATACAATGGCATGTAAAACAGATATAGTTAATGGGTGGTCTAGGTACCGTAGGTGCCAGAAAGTTCACTGACTAGAAACCCACTACAAATTCATGATACACAACTTTTAGAAGCATATTTTTGTGAGCCATAATTCATATTAATCCCTATCCCTATTGACATCTTTCTCAGACAAATAAAAAGAAAATCTTCAGACGAACATTATAATAAAAGTTTTGGTTTATACTTAGAGATCAACTTTGTAATAAAATGGATTAACTTATATGACTTTAAAATGTCTTTTCTAGAGCACAAAGTATACTCAATATTGAATTGCTACAGCAGAACATGATAGCATGCTGGATTCTTGTCTTCTGTTTGACAGTCATTTCATGGTACAAATCAGCTAGATTAGGAAGTTTAATGCATGTTTGCTCTTTTCAATGGCTCAGTCATGCAAATAATAAAAAAGCTATTTTAAACATGGCAGGGTGAAATGTTAAAAATGAAACAAACAAGGCAGAATGATGGATTATTGTAACCGGGACAGAAAGGAGCTGTGTGCCCAAATACTAAAATATCATTATATTATAAGGAACATCTGAAATATTTTTTTTTAATGATTCAGAACAGTTTTTATATTGTTTTATTTAAAGAAGATCACTCTACACTTTTGAAAACTAGTGAAATTACAATTGTTTGTGGATATACAGATATGACTAAAAGCATAGAAAATGTGCTAGGTAAAATATAGATGCATTAAAATTTTGCTTATACCTGTTTCAGTAAAGACATATAAAAGATAGTGATACATGTATATTGGGTTATCATTAGTGGATAAAAGCATGAGAGAAGAAAAAGAAGGAGGAAGAAAGAGGAAGAAGGGTGAGGGAAGGAACGGTGAAAGAAAATATGGGAAGTTCAAAGAAATTGGTTGGGTTATAGGAAGACAGGGGTTGTAGGAAGAGAGAAAAAGGGAAATGGTAAACAAAGCCGAAAAGGGAAACAGAAAGAGAAAAAGACAAGCTTGAAGTAAGCAGCGCCAGTTCCTTAAAGTAAGCAACCCACTGCCTCAAAAGGTGTAAACTTACTGAGATACTGAAGCCTTTACACTATTTAAAAACTGTTTTGCCCTGGCTAGCAAACACTCCAGAGCTGTTCCAGGTAACAATGAATCTTGCTATCCATTTTCTGCCATTCCTATTGTGAGGCAGTGTTCAACACTTACTTTGACTAGTGGGAGTTCCGCCTAGCTTGTAGAGATGGCCAAACATTTTGCCCAGCAGCCAGATTGCAGTGAACAAAAAATTCCCCACCAAAGCATACCAGACCCCTTGCTGGCATAGGGTCTAGTAAGCTCTGGTAAAGGGGGGCCTTAAGCAACCCCTGGGAGGACAAGCCTGGAAGGAGAGGAATGAAGGTGCAATCCTTCTGTCCCACCAGGTCCCATGGGCAGGGGGAAGAGGGCCTTTCCCCACAGTAATGCCTAGGCATTGGGGGGGGGGGGGGGGGGGGGGGGGGGGGGAGTATGTGGTGGTTCATTGAATATCTGGGGAACCACTTTAATAGGTGGATCCCTGGATCCCGCTCCCTACCTTATTGAATGAGTACAGAGGTCCCAAGGACCGCTTACTCATTCAGAAGAGGTTTCAGATAGGGCCTAGAATTTTTTTTTTCTATCACAATTTTGGCTCTTCCACATAAATACCTGAACAGTACTCCACCATTGTAAATCCTTCTCTTCCCACAAGGGGTCAGGTGTCCCAAGAAGGGGTGGGTCTGGTCCCTAAAACTCTAGCGGTGATCTGTGTCCCTTAAGGTCTGGCGACTAAATAAAGATTCAGATGTCGCTTACCACAGTCTCTTCGCATGCTCGGTGTCCCCATATGACGACTAGATATGGCAGTTCATCCCGCGGTCAGTTCGCCAACAACATAGCTCGTTCGTGGTCCGCCGACCAGGCAAACACTTCTGATGTTCGATCCACCTCCCATACTTAAAATGGAAGCAAAGTTTGCCCCCAAAGTCAGATGTTCCATTTACGTATTTACGCCAATTGCGTATTTTTCCCAACCAGGCCACCCCCTCCCATATAACAATAAAATGTGGGATATACAATTCATAAAAAAACATGGCATAAACAAAAACGTTGGGTTCCTCTCAGGACCATACCATTCCCCCTTTTTGGATAGGCTCTGGTATGCTCTGGAAAACAGGGACCACAAACAGCGTGTGGAGTAAAGGTAAGGGGGTCTCTTCTTCACAACATTGGCCAGCAGTGGTGAGGTTGGATGGGGGCTCAATAAGTATCCGGGGTTTCCCTTTAACAAGAGGACCTCCAGATCCCACTTCACAACCTACAGAATAATTACAGAGGTCCCTCTAACCCTTTCAGAGGGAGTTTAAAAGAGACATCCTAGCATTAAGACATTTTTATTAAAAATTTCTACCATTCCACATATTATACAAAGAAATACTAAGGGTGCCTGAGAATCAGTCTAAAGCACCATCCCTTAAATTCTGAATTATAAATTGGAAACTAATCAGGGGAAAATTTCTCCTGATGGTTGTACCCTACTGGGATTATTTTCCTTAAAAAATCCCAGTAGGGTACAACCATCAGGAGAAATTTTCCCCTGACTAGTTTCCAATTTACATTCCACATATTACCTGATCAGTACTCCAACATTGCAAATCCTTTACTTTCCATGAAGGGTGAAGTTTGCCATGAAGGGAAGTCTCTTCCCTGAAGCTCCAGCTATGATCTGTGTCTCTCAAAGTCCAGGTGACTAAATGAAGATTCAGATGCCAGAATTAATATCCGCTCTGCAATTCACATGGTCTTCACATGTGGGGTATCCCCATGTGAGTACATCCATATTGATGAGCGTAGGCATCATCTACACAATTGGGTTCCTCGGTATTTCGGTCTTGTTCCTCTACATGATTTGTTGGGGGCTGGGGCCATGTATGGCCTTCCATTGGTCTGCATTGTCAAAGGGGAGTTTGCAAATGGAAAACGGTTGAATGTAACATATAGAAGTACAATATTGATATTGTTTTCAAAACGTCTTTTTAAGAAGAATTTTACTATTTAATATGCATTTATGTATAAAATAAAGTTACAAACATGTAGCTTGAGCCTTGTTTCTGTTAAACTCGTCTATTAATTACAACAAATTTTGTATTGTATTGTATCGTACATTATTTTGTATTGATGTGAGTCTTTTGTAATCCCTTGTACTGAAGGATTGAGGCTAGATACACTTGCTGCATGCACATAATCTGAAAATCAACCTATTAGTAGAATTAGTAGAGCAAAGAAGAGATTAAAGCTAGCCATACACGTGTCGGATTCCATGTCCAATCGATTCATCATCCGATCGATTCCGGCGATTCTGCCGGGAATCGCAGGTGTGATCAATCGGCCAATTAAGAGTATCCATCGCTGCATACCACCTTGTCCAACGGATTCCGGCACGATTCCGGGACGATTCCACCTCCGATTCCACCTCACAAATGGCAACTCCCCCTGATCTGTGCAGAATCGGATCAAAAAGACCAACATGTTGGTTCTCTGACGGATCCGATTCTGGGCCCCCGAACAATCGGACGTGATCGGACGGACAAGGTGGGCTGCACACGATTCCGGCACGATCGATTCACGTGCACGCGCCCGAAATCGATCAGCCCGGAATCCGGCCGGAATCCGACCTGTGTATGGGGGCCTTAACATTTAGCTACAATGTACACTAAGCAAGATGTATTGTGGTATATTGACCAACCACCATTTCAAATATTTGGCTGCAAAACTATTTTACTCAGAATATGTTAGTACTGTGAAAACCCCCTGATGGAAGCTGACATTCCATGCTTCTAGGGCTGCATATTTTAGCACTATCCATTGGCCTTGGTGTCATAAAACATTCTCCTTTAAAATTAAATCAACATAAAGTTGCACTTTGGTAGAGTGCAATAATGCTAGCCAATGTTTTGCCTTTGCAGTTCTGTATGAGAGGTGTAAAACGAATAAGCTATGGGAACCAATCCAATAGACGGCTAAAATTTACAGACAGGAACGTGGGACAGACACTGCATTACTGCATCTCTACAAAATGACATAAGCAAAGCAGGTTAAAAAATTATCCTGCAAACTCCACTTTCAAACTATTCACGTGGCGCTCAACTTCAAACATCAGGTTCCAATTAAATGATAGTTAAATCTGACGGAAAAATTAATGGTCCAGAAAAGAAACTGTGTGCCTCCCTTCCATGAGCACTTATTTGCAGAATTTCTGCTTTAAATAAAAAGCTGGATGGCGGCCAGTAAAATGTTAAACTGATATCCTTAACAGTCGAATAGGTAGTCACACTAAACTTGAAAAGTGTAGAAGGCAAATGTTCTCTATTTTACCTTGTGTGTCTTTGACTACGTAGGTGTTGATCAGCATTTATAGACTGCTAGGTTAGTGGCTGTAATCAGCCGTGCAGTAGGGGTGTCACTAAAGGTTTAGTTGGCTACTGAAGCCTATAGCAGGAAATGTTATTTGTAGTTTGTAAATCATTATTATATAATTATGTCATCTGGGATGATTGCTAGACCGTTTAAGCATCGTTAGCCAATGAACCAGATGTGTATTGATATTCCCATCTGATGGTAAACAGAATGGTATTTAAGAAATGCAAAGTTCAATAAATCAGTTAAATATCTGTAAATGCATTTGGAAAGAACTTGGCATTTTCAAATGATATGCTAGCGGAGACTTGATCTAAAGTATAGGTTGGACAGTTCCATAGGGCGGTAGCTATTGTCTGGCTGCTTGTCAAACAGATCACTAATCACTCTGTTTGCTGTACTTACTCTGTCAGCTGCCTCGCCAAGACATTTCATGGCCAGCAGTATCAGAAGTATTTTTGTAATGAAATTAATGGAGCTTTACTGGAAAATCTCTTTACATTTGCTGAGACTGAATATGTTCGCGTCACTCTGAAACTCCGCTGCAGCTTTACGAGTCGGTTTTGGCTCTGGATCCCAGAAATATCACTTCTACCTTCAAACTCAGTTTTCCTTTCCCTTTGGCTTATTGTTGCCACATTGTAAGGGTTATTTATAACCTCCCCATCTTGACATGGTCACTGTCGTATAAATCATCTTCTCCAAGCAAGGGAAATTAAATTATACTACTCACACTTTAAAGTTTCTGCCTGTGAAGAGTAAGTTGGCTCTTGAGGATATTCCAGAAAAGGATCATTGGAGGCAGATTTTGATACTGTGCAGCATTTCATGTGCTGTTACCATTATTTAGAATCCCCTGTGTCCTTGCATGCCTTGAGCAGTTCCGTTTCTTGTCTTTCCAAATCTTTAGTCGTAGATTTGCACAAAGACTGTTCATGCATAAAGATATTTACTCTTTAAAGCTGTGAAATAATATTCTTCCATTAATTCTGCATTATCTTAAAGCAGAATTCCAACATTTCAATCAGCCTTGTACAGTTATAATGGCTAGTATTGAATTGTCTGGATAGTAAAAACCAAGAAGACTCACTGCTTCATGGAGCTCCTTCTTAGATTCACCTTACTGCATGATGAGCAGGCTGGGTTAGAGTGACATAGATACCTGAATTAAAAATAATTGAAAAGAAAGTTTATCTCTGCAATGTGTCTGCATATTACTATTATAATATAATTATTATTATCACCACGCTACAACTTTTTATCTTAGATTCAAATTTTTTCTAATATGCAACCAGATGAAAAATGTATACAAAACCAATGCAGAGTAAAAGCCTGAATACCAGCTCTATACACACTTCTCAATACCTTCTTTCACAATTTAGTCAACGATCAAGGAATGTACCCCCCTTAGTTATATTTCTTAGATTCTAATTACCACGCCCCATGATTGGAAGTGCCACACCCCCTAGATCAATCTGAAAACAAACATAAGGGCAATATAGGGGCAGAACGTGGGGCTTTTAAGGCACGATAAAAACTTAACAAAACTTAATGCATATGTTTAAAAAAGGGTCTTTATTGCTCATGACCATCCATAGATAAAATTGTACTACAATGTAGTCCCACTAAAAATACACATAGTGTGTAGTGATGGCACGAACCCGGAATTGCGCGTTCGCCGAACTAGCGCAAAAGTTTGCGAACCCGGCGAACCGGCGAACCCGCCATTGACTTCAATG
>CM070032.1:164786976-164798318 GCA_036250615.1 Ptychadena robeensis
TTTGCGCTAGTTCGCGTTAGCCGTTCGCGAACGGCAAAATCCGGGTTCGCGCCATCACTAGGCATCAACACCAGAAAATCTCTGGTGTTATAGAGGGTTGTGGTAACATCACTTAAGCTGGGCATAGACGGGTCGTTTCCCATCGACCTCTCAGCAGACCAACTGGCTGTGATCACGTAATCATGCAGGCTGCTAGTGCAGAGAATAGTCCCGGCACCCTTTGTGTGCGGGCCATTGCTTCGGATGGGGACTGCCGTCCCCATCCAAGGTAATGGGATTGCACCGTGCGATCAGACATGCGGCAGATTCCTGGTCAATCTGACCAGGTGGGTGCACCGCTGGCCGCTTGCTGGGAAGGTGCATGGTGGCTGATCGGCTGAAGAATCGGGTAGGAATCTGCCTGTCTATGCCCACATTTCGAACTTAATTCATTCAAAAACTACATGCACTAGAACAATAGTTTTTTTGGACTGTTCCCATTTAGTGATAATAGCATGTTCAGGGGCTTTTTCATAACAAACTCAGCTGTTTAAAAAAATGCGACCATCTCTAGTCCAAGCAAAGTCAAGATCTATGCATAGAGTAATCTTAGCTGTCTTGATTTATGGATTGTTTTCACTGAAGATTATACTTTTCTTAAGGTCCCCATACACTGGTCCGTTTCCCAGCAGATTCCGGGACGATCGATTCCGGGCGCGTGCGCGCGAAACGATCATCCCGGAATCGCGTGAAGCCCACCTTGTCCGTCCAATCACGTCCGATCGTTCGGGGGCCCAGAATCGGATCGGACAGAGAACCAACATGTTGGTCTTTCTGATCCGATTCTGCGCACATCAGGGGGAGTTGCCATTTGTGGAGTAAGCGATCGGACACGGAATCGTCCAGGAATCCGTGGGACAAGGTGGTATGCAGCGATCGGACACACTTAATTGGCCGATCGATCGGACCTCCGATTCCCGCTGACATCGCCGGAATCGATCGGATAGGTGATCGATTGGCCATGGAATCCGACTGTGTATGGCTAGCTTTAAACTGTACAGTTTGAATTGCCCAATTGTGACAATTTCTATAATTATTCAATAGTAGAGTGTTGTACCGTGTTAGCCATCGAAATATACAGCAAGTTTGGATTTGAATTCCAAGCTTGCTATAATTATTCAATATAGAGAAAGAAACTTCAGTTAGCCAATACAATGTATCACTTAAACTCCAAAATCTCTATTTTCATCATGGGCAGATACGGTACAACACTCTACTATTGCTATAATTATTCAAGAAGCACATACATACATATATACATACAAGATAACACTAAGCATAGTTGAAGAAACCTTGAAGCAAACTGCCTTTTTCCTACAGATATAACATGACAGTCTACTTCACGTACCATATATGCACATGCAATACACTGTAGCTTAAACACTAAAGTTTGTTTTAAACACATACACAAGGAAAAACTTTGATAGTTGTTTTCCTTCAACTTGAAATGAGAGCTGCGTGAAAACTGTTTAATATGGCATGCTAAGGTTCTTGTTTCAGGAGTACATGATGGAATGCAGGTTAGATATCTCCTGTGTATGTGCAGACTTTGCAGGCTCTCTGAGAATGTCTGTGTGTGTCATTTCTCTGCCTCAATACTATCAACTACAAGTTGCTTGGAAATGGCTTACGTCATGAAGCCATTATTTAGACAATGCATGGTCAGTTCCCTAATCAATACATGGAAAGTATCAAGAAGCAATTTATCATATTCTACAAGTTTTTTTTTCTAATTCTTATGTATTTTGATTCTGCATATAATGCTATTTAGCTTTTGCCTCTGGAGACATTCTGACATAAGCTGAAAAAAGCCTCACAACTTTCCACCTCAAACACTGCCAAAAAACCCAAGCAGATTTTAAGTGGGCAAGCTGAGCCGTTCGACACACATACATCTATTTAGACTAGTGAGGTGAAGTCTGTTAAGAAGATGTAATCTGCCAACTCTCCAACTGAAAGCCAGATTTATCAAAAACAAAGCAGACCCTGGCATGGAAATAAATATTAGCACATCGCCTCCAAACCTCATATACTATCCATCAAACCACCACACTAAACAGCAATTTCAATATATACGAAAAATCCTTCAGACACCTACTAAAATATTCCACCCCTACATTTTCCTTAACTAGCTCTTACAACGTTCTTTAGGGTTTTAACTGTGGCATTTAATGGTCTTCTGGCATTCTGGGAGGCAGGCAAGTGGCAGGCAGGCAAGTGCCCAAGAAACTCTTGTCAATGTGCTCCGTATAAACCAAAGAAAGCAGCAATATCCATAATAAATACAAAGGATTATAGCTGAATTCTGGACTAAATTATTATTATTAACCCTTGCAATGGGTCCCCCATCCCATTTTAAGTGTTGCATGTACTAATGTCTCATTTATATGGTAATAGGTAATAGCAATTACTTACCTGAACTTGTGCTTTCAGGGTAACTCCTTATATCCTGGTCTCTGCCCCAAGATCTTTTTCCACTGCAAGAGGTTGAGTGGGAAATATCATCCCAACAATATAGAACGTCCAACCTCACATTGTGAGTAGAATATGTTGAGGAACCACCCACAGACTGGAGTTTAGAGATGCAGGACAACTTGGAATATTTTTCACTTCCTGGCAAGAATTGATCCCTTGCAGTGAGTTGGGGGACACACTCAAAGGATTGATAAATATTAAGCCTTGAGTTCAGCTTTGAAAATTGTATTTTCAGCATTTTTATATGTTCCGTTACTTTGGTGCAGATTCACACAAATTATGTTTTAATTTATTTCCAAACAGCTCCTCATCCCATATAACTATTTATTCCAAAAGTATTTAAATTCATACCTTCAAGGCCTATCATAGACCAGAAGGTAGAATTTTGGGGGATTTTTGTGGGATTTTAATGGAGCTTTGGAGTAAATGATATCACATCAAATCATTATGTACAAGATAAGATCAAAATTTTTAATTGTATATATTTAAAACAACATGATTAAAAAAGAAAGAAAAAACAACCAATATACAAAAATTGACACATTGTTACAAGACAAGAGACCAAACAAAGTGCTTGAAGTGCTATACACATGGTTTTACATTTACATTGCAGATTCGTTTGCGACGCGTTTCACCCTTTACCATATTTTGGGCTTCATCAGGACTATCTGCCAGTAGTAGTGCAAAACTTTTATGACGGATAAGACAGGAAAGTGATGATCAAAAAGGACTGGATAGGTCTGTATTTAATGAGAAAGGAAATTAGACATCTTTAAACCAATTTAACATCTGCATATAGCTGTTGACATCAACTATTCCTCCTCCCATAAACCCCCATTCTAGGATTTCAAATTTTCTTTCCATTGTTATAAATCCCTCCCCCTTACGCACAACATATTTCTAGTGGGTCAGGGAATATGTTTTATCTCTTTTTCCAGAGCGAAGATTATGGGAGATATATATAGGACTATATGAATAAATCTATAAATCTATAAAAGTGTTGTTTTAGTTACCTTTCTTTCTCCTTCTCTAAGGTATCTCACCAAAACAGTAGGGCTTCCCTTTTACTTAGGGGCCCTATTGTATAAAGAGGCAGCATACAACACCCCACCACAGGACACAGGCATGGACAACCTTCTTTTGCCTCCCACGAAGAATAATGATTAAGTTGCGTATATTATGATTAAATATCATGCTATCATCCTATATATGTCAATGCTTTATTTATTTATTACCAGTTATTGACAGTAGGAATCCCCTACCTGTATGTTTGAGTGCCGTGTTTAACCTCTGCATGTTATCAGACCACAAGGTCCACAAAAGAGTATCCTGCAAAGCAGGGAAAAGCATATGTGTTTCAGTTAAAAATTTAGGTAGATAATAAACTTCACCAAAAGAAAACATGAGATCAGCTATGTTCTGAGCTATGTGTGGATAGCAATTACTGGTTACTTGCAGGGATATTTTCTTGGTTGGTGCCCTCCTGAAGAAAGTAATTTATTGGGAAAATGCCCCAAGAAAAAGCAGAAACTGAAGATTTGCAACCAAGTATTAAAAAGGGAAAGTTTGAATTATGATTACTATTCTGCCCATTACTTTTGGCCCCTTAAAAAGTGGGAGGTACATATGCAAACTGTTGTAATTCCTACACCGTTCACCTGATTTGGATGTTAATACCCTCACATTAAAGCTGACAGTCTGCAGTTAAAGCACATTGTGTTGGCTTCATTCCAAATTAATTGTTGTGGTGTATTGAGCCAAAAATATTAGAATTGTGTCGAACTGCAGCATCTAGGAGGGAAGTATGAGACCCAAATGGAGGATTTGATTTAGGCTGTAATATGTAATAATGAAGTCTTTAACTTGACTATAAATAACACATAGGCACTATTTTAAAGCTTTGTGGCTGCAGTGTAGTGTTTCATGTTTTTATTTATCAATATGCAATGATCTTATATATCTAAAATATGAGATTTATTTTTTCTCCTCATTTTTTAAGATGCAGGGCAAGAATGTAAAATAAAATCATATTTTTACTTACAGCAATGCAAAGCTAAATATTATATTTCAAAATTCAAGTTTTCTCATTTTTCCATCTTGTAAGCAAGTCTGCTGTCAGCATACGTACAGAGCTTCCTATTCTTGCTGTACAAACGGAAACTTCTTGACAACACTTCCAGCAAGAATGTGTATAATACAAGGAACAGTACAGTGTAACGAGGTGGGAGTTGTTTAAAGTCGCCCAATACATTAATTAAAGCTACTACGACTTTGTATGTGCAGATGGATTGCTAAGTGTAACTGACACTGCTTATTGATCTCATTTTGATGCAAATTGAAAGCTGCTCCTGCAGAGGAGAAGCATTATGGCAAACAATGCTCAGAAAGACTGACAAGGATCATTGGAAGACAAAATGTTATGGAATAGACATATGTATTGAGAATGTGAGCTTTATCATCAGTTATTTTTAACTTAGGGTAGTGTGAAATGCTGATGTACAGATATGTTGATAACTATTTTAAGATAATTTCAGTGTGTTAAGCGGATGTACAATATGTAAAAATAACATATGTAAAATTAAAGTTTGACCTCTGAGCTGGTATGATGATGGCTTAGGGCTCCACGATCCTAAAATAATATACTTACCTGCTGTTCTGTAGAAGCCTATGAGCGAATCCATCTTAATTCGCCCGGCTTCAGATTCAATGGTTTTCTATGGGAATTTTCCTCAATGTACTTTAGTGGAAGTGTAGAGATCGCTGAATCACCAAGCAAACACATTGTTCTCGTGACGTATCACCATGGCTATACGTAAGCAGGGCCAGGAAGTGAAGGAGGGTTGTGGGGGATCTTCAAAAATCACTCCTTACAGGTATGTTTTTTAGTGCATTACTCCCTATTATCGGCACTTCTAGTGCCATTCATGTGTAGAACATTTTCTGGTGGTAGGTCCGCTTTAATATTGATTACAAAGGTTATAAATACATAAACTGTTATAAATCAACATGTTCTTTCTAAAAGATGAAAACTATATATTAATGTACTCCCCTCTTCTTTGCTCTTGTGCCATGAACTTACTTTAGTCCTACATGCTCCAACATGGCAGAGTGAGACTCTTCCCGTCTAGAAGGCATCCTAAATTGCATTCTAATCGCAATTTTTTATGTGAATATTGGCACTTTGACAAGATCTGGAATATAGTGATATATCTTTGCAAACTCGAATATTCGAGATTTTTTACATTAGTGCACGAAACGACCAATGTGAACATTAACAAGTGCCAATTTCTCCAATTAAGGCAATAATGACTGGAAATTTACTTATTCGTTGCGAATATTAAGCAAAAATATGCGATATTTTGCAATTACAAATAATGCCTATGCTGCTCATCACTACTACATATAATAAATAACACACAATAATTAAAACAAAATTTTGATAATAAAATAAATGTATTTATTGTGTGATTCAAACTTAATTATATTTAGGATGTCTACTAGACCCTTGTCTGGATATATTTCAGTAAGTTACAGACCTACAACATAAACACACATGAAACACACTGCTTTTGGTACAGAAATCCACACATCAATGAAACGGCTTGGTAAGGCCGTTGTCTTCAAATGTTTAGTCATTGGATACCGTCTTCCGACAGAGTTCACAAGCCCCAAAAGTCTGTCTCCAGTGGTAAATTCTACATTTTGTTTTAGATTAAATGCATAAAGTGGTATCCAAAATAAATTATATAATGAGAATTTTGGGAAATTACCAGTTACTGGTAACTTTTGGTTTGGATATAGGCACTGGCTTCATGGAGGCTGGAGATGGGCTTTCAACAGGCTGGAGACTGCACAATAAGGATCACAATGGCACCAGGTAAAGGTAGCTATACAGAAGGCGATTCTCAATAGATAGACGAGGCAATAGATGAGGGATCGACTGCAGCTGGATGACGTCATCGCACTGCAGCCAGACCCTCAGCTGATTAGCCGGCACCCTTTGTGTGCCGGCCATTAATTTAAAGTAATGGGATCGGCTGGGAATTTACTGGCATGTCAGATCACCGTGCTATCTGACTTGCGGGAGATTCCTGGTCGATTTCACCAGGTGGGCCCACCCGATTTTGTCGGGCCATGTATGACTACCTTAAACGGCGCTGATTATATTTATAACTATCCCAAATCCAGCTTGGGATAAATGCTTTTTTCCTACCCTGGGGTGGACTTGGGCTAAATGCTAGGGAGATCTTGTGAGGTCATCTTGTGAGTTGATAAAATTTTCAGTGGTGTCAACTCTTCCAGCTCCCACTTTCAGAGCTTTACAATATCAAGGCGAATCATTTTTCAGTCTATGACAAGAACTAGGAAGGCACTTTGCAAGTTAAGAAGTTAAGTTTATTTTAAGTTACGTTTATATCACATAACTTCCCATTGTGTATTTACCAGGCTAAAAGGATACAAATAACAGAAGTTCATTGTTAGGGTTTACTCACATCTTAAGGGCTCAGCTAAAAGTCCGTCAACCTGAACACAGACTGCTGTATTGATTAATGCTGTTGTCAAAAGGATAACGGCCCTTGCAGCTTTATTATACAATAAAATGCCATTAAATCCAAAATGATTTTTTTTTCTTTATAGGCTTCTAAATAATGTTGTCTGTTCTGTGCAGTTGTTTTTTTTCCATGTAAAGGCATTTCTGTGCAGAGAAAATACCTCAGTATCCTGACAGTTTCCTGGTCTTCCTCTCTCCCAGAGTCTACACTAAGCTGCTTCATTTTCCTTGTGCAAAGGTAGACAACACCAATATTACACTAAAGCCATACACGAGTCGATTCCCCTGCAATCATTGAGTGATTGTTCAGGGAATCGATGCACACTTTAGTATTGCTCCCACCTCTTTTTTCTCCTCCCTATTTTTTTCTTTCTTTTGACCCTTTGCTTTCTCCTAAGACGTAAGGTAAGATGTCAGCCACACAGGGAGTGTATTGTTTTCAAGGATTTGACTGACTTCTATGCTTGCATTGTGGGGATGAAATTTACAGAACAACCATTGTATAAAAGTTCCCATACACAGGTCAATTTTCACACCATTTTTGACTGATTGATCACCGTGCTTGTTCAAGGGCGATCGGCGATCAATCGAGTTCTGCCCACCCTGACCGACCAAACAAAATTGTAATCTACTAAAAGCTGGATGTTTTTTGGTTGATCGTTTGGCAATCGACGTACATTGGGGGACCCATAGCTCCATATGCAGCAGCCTTTCCGATCGATGGATTTTGGGGAACCGGCCATTTTGGAGATCAGCTTATGTCCAAATTGACCACATACACAGGTCGATTTGTCACTGTTCGATTCCCAATCCGATCATTTTGGCCAATCGTGGAATCGACGATTGAACGGATTGGGAATTGAGCGGTGACAAATCAACCTGTGTATGGCTACCTTAAGTCTAGAAAGCAGAAACCACATATGTAATAAACAAGCATGACTGACCAATGCATATACATGCAAATGTAAACAATTTTACGAATTGACTCAATGCTTTGCCTGGCTTTGTTTTCACATAATTATATAATTCAAAAAATGTTTATAGTCACACAAGTAATTAACTTTCTACACATCTCAATGTCACGGTCATGGTGCGCCATATAAACAAATGCACCCCAAATGTTAACCATTTTTTTTCCCTTCAAGTTGCCCTATTGAGCTTCCAGAAACCGCAAAGGGAGAAGATCCTTTGCCACAAGTGAAATGTATCTGTTTTATAGCAGAAAACACCACATTTTAACTTTAACTGATGAAACTTGCCACACTTTACACATATGGTAGTAATGAAATGCTTGCTCATGGCTTGAAGGGACTTGTTAAATTAATGCAGGTACTAAACTGGACAAGGCAGTGGTTATACAAATAAAGACATCTGACAGTGTTGTGGCATCCTGCTGAGTATGTTGTTATAGTGACAAGTATAAATGCATACACACTGTTGTATAAATATTCCAAATGGATTACAGATCAAGTCCAGTGTGATAGTATTGAAGATAGTGTCAGTTCAGCTATACACGCATGAGGAACAATGAATCTTGTAATGTACAAACAACAACAGTCAATTTTAAATAGTGTTAGTGTCTTTGTAATGCACAAGTAGAGACTTCGACACATCAAAAATTGCTCTAGGCATCTCATAAATATTTACTGGATGAGTATGTCCTTAGCTATATACAACATATATCATGACATATTCAACATGTTTCTGCTCTACCTACTACTTGGTATGGTTTTTCTAGTCTCTTCAGAATGGAGTCTGCACATTACCTGTCTCAAATGTAAATTCTTCTTCTTTTAGCCAATACGATATCAGTGACAAGCTATGTCATTAACATGGAACAAATTTATGGCAGGCTAAGTGTACCATGGCAAGCTGTTAAGAGCAAGAAGATTAAATGCTTTTAAGAGCATACAATACAATACAATATTGTATTGTGGGCCTCTCCCCCCAGTCCTCTGCACTGGCGGTGTGTGGGGAAAAAAGCGACGCCCCCTCCATTCACATAGAGGTCTATAGCGCCGCCCCCCGGCCCCTTCGGTGTCACCGATGATGCCAAAGACACGAGGCCGGCAAGGCTCTGTGTGCCTGCAGCTCTGTAGAAGTGCTGCAGGCACACGAGAGACAACAGTTGTGCTTGATCCCGGCACGGGCGCAGTTTGATCGTAAATGTACTGGCTTTGGGCATAACGCATAACGCCTAGGTCTGGGCTTTGGGCTCAGACCTATTCCTCCAACATCAAGCTGGGATCACACGGCTCCTATATTGAGCAGTGTGATCCCAGCTTGATGTTGGAGGAATAGGTCTGGGTTTCAGACTCCAATCTAATTTGTTTTAAATCATCACTCGTTCTTTATTAACGTGTGGATGCCTGTATCTCTTTCCTTTACAGAATCTTGCTGACTTTTGTGTAATGATAGCCTCAGCATGCTGTAGAGATGGTCAAAATGAAGTAAAATCGATTCTACTTTAATTCCGATTTTCCCAAGAAAATGTCGATTAGACTGAGAAAATTTGACTTATCATTTTTTATTGCGAATATCAACACTTCACAAATTATCGCAATTTTTTCAACTAATAGTCGCAATAAAAAATTTGCAATGATGATATTTGTGACCAACACTATAACATATTTTTAAGTCAAAATTTGTATTTCATTTTTGAAATTTTTACTTTAAATTTCATATTGCAGATTTTTCCACATCTCTAGTATGCGGGCTCTGTGATTTTTCATTGAATTAAACTTTGTGGCTAAGTTTTTGTTCACACCAGACTGTGCACCTAAGAGCAACCCTTATTTTACACATGTGTGTAGGTTTTCTATGATTTTAAACATGTGACCGTGTAGGTGATGATTGAGAGGGGTGGCCCAATACTTATGGTAATATAGTATATCTGTCATTAGATTCACCTTTATAGAACCCCCCCCCAAGAATCTAGGTTGTAGAACGCATGTTTATCTTTTTTATAGGAGTTAAATTTCTTCCAGGAGAAAAAAATGTGCCTGTTGTTTAAATCAGAATCTTCTGTATTTTATTTTTGTTTAGAACAGTTACAGATTAGACGTTGACACGTTTAGTGGCAACTCACGCCACTTCTTCAGGACAATGTATATTAGAATTGATCTGACAATGTGTCTGTGTCTACCTGCCTGTACATGTTTATCTTTCTCTTCTAAACTCTCTCTTTTTTTCTTTTTAGTATAAAAGACCCTGCAGTGTGACAACATAATACGTATGTACACATGGCAAATTGTAAAAATAACATTGATGTTTTAGTCTTGTTGCTTACAAAAAAGATGTAAGTGTGATTGCTTCTTTATCATTAGGAGAAATGTAGTAGCTCTACTCGTATATGGTTTGGTTACTGAGGTTTTCTACATTACATTAAGAAATAGGACTCTACTCTCAAGTTAACTGATTGTTTAGTTTA
This sequence comes from Ptychadena robeensis, assembly GCA_036250615.1. Taxonomy (NCBI): domain Eukaryota; kingdom Metazoa; phylum Chordata; class Amphibia; order Anura; family Ptychadenidae; genus Ptychadena; species Ptychadena robeensis. The sequence goes on from CM070032.1 coordinate 164,797,473, forward strand.
CAAAGTATGTCTCATACATCATTTTGGTGTTCTGGAAAAGAAATGCTGTTCTTTAACTTTAAATATGACCAGAACCAGACCAGTAAGGAATGAGAAAAACTGCTACAGTAGTAGGAATGTGTAGCCTGGGAAATATTACAAGATGGTCCTCTCCATAATGCAGGATTACCAGGTTCCTTCCTTTATGAGATGATATTAGGCCTAGTCCCCACTGTGATTTGCTCCAGTTTAGAGCATGTTATTGGACAACATAGACACACATAAACCTCTAGCAAAATAACAGAGCTAACTGTTTCAGTCTTTCCTAGTATAATTATTATCACCATTTCAGAATGATTAGAAAATGTTTTATTTTCTTAATAAAGTGTCTTTCTTACACACCCAAGTCCAGCATCTTGACTGAGTGTCAGCACCAAAACTGTTCATTACTCCTTTGAACATCTGTGTTAGGCAAAACTGTAACATAAAAATTATCCTTCTGCTGTAGGACACAAGAACAAGCATTGCAAACGTCTTTACAGCAGCATGTGCGAGAAAAACATGTTGCGTTGGAGAACCTGTTTGCCATGCCTTTGTCCCATAATAATGTGCTGATGTAATCACATTCTCAATAAATTTGGTTTACATATTCGTCTATGCCAACATATGCACACTTCTTTTCTTGTTTGTCTTGGGGTATAAATATTTAGAAGCAGTGCTAAGCTAAAGACCAGAGCATTCCTAATTAATTCGAGATGGCTACATGAATATGCTGATAACGCTTACTGCAGAAGTTAACAATGAAATGCCTATCAACACTTCCTGTTACATACGGATGCTCAGAGATACTTAAAGGGCCGGTAAATA
>CM070032.1:164799851-164817734 GCA_036250615.1 Ptychadena robeensis
CTTCCATTGTAAATTAGATTCGGCCAATAAATAGACACATTTTGTTTTCTGCCAAGAGACATTTAAAGCTCCCCACACACCTTTCAATCTCTCTTCTATACAATTTACTTATAGCAACAACTATGCAGTGGAAGGGCATGTCTGATTGAATACTAATTGATGGTATTGTTTAGAAAGGCACTCATTTTAGTAAAATAGAGATAGAACCAATAGAGATGGTCAAATAAACATTCAACCACTTGAAGTTAATTGTAAAGCCACTGAGCATGGTATCATCGCCACACTTTCTGGAGACGTAGAGACAGGTTGGGTATACTACAAAAAAAGTATGGCTCTAACACAAATAGTTTTTGCATAAAGTCAGTTCACAGTCCAATGTTCTCACAACCCTTCTCTACATTTCCAGCAATTTTGATGATGATACCATCTTCAGGGGTTTTGCAATCAGCTAGTCGAAAAAGTCGACAATCTCTAACAGCCAAACATTTATGGCACAGCATTAAGTATTTCGTTAAAAGGAGGAGGACTTAATATAATACTCACCTGGAAGAATTCCACAAAAACTGAAACAAGGTTGCAGCACCCAGACCTACCTTTCATAGAAATCCTATACTTAAGGGTGTCTAAATCCACTATGGTTTTGGTGATTGTTCAGGTGGAACATTATAGTTAATATTGTTGGTATAAATAAAATGCCTTTACTGTCTGAAACAAGCAAGTTTAGGCTTTCATAGAATGTGATTGAGTAAAGCCAGAGAAACTTAGTTTAGAGTATTGTGAATAAGGAAAACACTTGTATAACTTTCTCCAGTATAAATCTAGAACTGTTAGAAACAATCATAAGCACAATAGACAGAAGTGATGGGCAAGTTGGCCTTTATGTGCCGACAACATTCCATGCATCCGAAGCCATCCACAAACATCTGGTGCTGATTTTTTACCTTGTTAATGTATACATCTGGTTCTGCTTCGCACCCTCAGTTGTAGCATTTCAGCCACCACTATAGACATCAGGTGCTGCTTCCTAGCCTTCACGACACACATCTGGGCCTGCTCCATACACTTTTCTGTGGCTGTAGAAGTTGCAATGTTTCTTGCTGGCACCTCCTGCTGTCAAATATAGTTTAGGAAGTATCGGAGGCACATGCTTTAACCATACCTCTCTGCTCTCCACCTCATACCTTCACTTCCAAATATTAGTAACAGTTGTATGTGCACCGTATGCTGTCACTCATTTAGTTTTTAGATTTATTTGGTTTCAGTATTTCAAGACTACAATACTGACATGGGAATAACACAGAGGCAATAAATGTAGTCTACAGATGCTGATTTCTCTGATATAAGCACTCAGGACACCATGCATATTTCCTTTATTAACACAAGTGATCTCAGTTTAACAAAACGAGACACATTTAAACTTGGAATCAATTCAGAAAGTTTCTCCTGTGAAGTTACTGATGCCTCCCTAGATTGTCTGGAGGTCATGATGTTCAGGTTCAAGAAAGGAAAAGTCTGGTTGAAATATTAATAACACACATTAATAAGGTGGTTTTGGACCAGATGTCAGACTAGAAACTTTATATGATAGGAGTGGGTCAGAAAATGTCATGTACAGCCAGATGTGAGCCAGAATAGGACAATGAATGATTTGCAGATGCCAAATATGTCTTCACATAGAGACTAGAGCTTATCAAAGCGTTCTTTCTGATCAGAAAGACCACACGTACTTAGAAGCCTTATTTGCGTAAATTTGTTACATCCATGTTTCTATAAAAAAGTTTGGACCAAAAAATTGTTAAATGTAAATTAAATGAAAAAGCACCATTGGTAATGCTTGATACAGATTGTGGAGCAACATATCCTGTCATCTTTTGTGTAGTCCACAAAATAGCAAAAGAGACCAAAAACTAAAATCCTATATCAGATGTAACAACATTTTACTTCAGAAACTACAATAAATGGTCTTCCTTTTTTAACATTCATTCAATGATGTAAAAAGAGGAACAACATAGTGCTGAACATGTTCCTTGGCTCAACAATTGTGTTGCTCTCTACAGTAGTGTTCCACATGTGTCCCTGCTGTCTGTGGGTGTTTAGGGAAATTTCTGCCAATTTTTGAAGGCCTTAAAGTACTTCAGGGACAAAAAATATTTGAACATAGTGTCCCCCACTAAGCAAAACTCCTTAGCACATGTATATGAAATTACATGGGCAAAGGGAAAGGAATATAGTGATATTTAGTGTATTTTTACTTGAGATTACTTGAGTCAACCAATATGGCATACCAAACTCCCACTAGGCATAGAGCTTGGGAAAGCCTGGTAAAGTGGCAACAAAAGGCATGGGACCCCCCCTCAGTAGGCAATACAAACCCCGCAGCGGACCTGGCTAAATGTCCCAAGCCAGAGCAGGCACAATGTTATATTTCAATGAGGATGAGACTCCTGGTGCCTCATTACAACCTGAATGGTGTTGTGGGGGTCTGTAAGTAAAGGGCTGACTTGGCTGGTGTTGAAAGGGGCTGTAAATTGGGGTCTCAATTAGCATAAGCACCCCCACCCTATGGAATGCAAGGTACCTAATATCCTCTTATCCATACACATCTCAAGAGCTGTAAGAAATGGTCCATAGAAAAAAAACATGTAACTTTATTAGTTCTGCCCTTCCACATACTGCCTGCACAATAGATATTGTACTGTGCCATAATGTATTTCTGACAGCTGCAATGATGACACCCTGGCTGACCAGGTATTGTCTTTCTTACCACTATGCAAAAAATATGCCTTGCGAGAATTTTGAGACATGGACAAAGAAATACAGCCCCCTCTTGGATATGCATGGCATTCCTGGTGGATGTGTCAAGAAGAATGAAGACTGGTGGAAGTGGATTCACTTGCCAGAACCAGAGATGGTGGTGGGCATGAGCGAAAGAAATCCCCAGGTAAGTATATTTAATATAGATTCGTGGAGAACTTCTCTTGGCTCATTTTGGCTAGGTGTAACTATAAAGTCACTACCTTACTGTTTCTTTTTTTTTTATTCTGGATTTGCTCAGCAGTGTACCCCACTGACATACTCATTCTATACACAATCATTGCCAGTTATAAGTTATGAGATTTTTTCAGTATTACACTGTTATGTTACTAATAAATACAAAGAACCCATTGCTATGTGATCTTAATCACTATTGTTTATTTTATATGTTAAGACTGCTGCAGAAAGACCATATGACAATTTTTTGGTCAATAGTGTTTCTTTCAAATAAAATGTGTTGCATCTATATGTCTTAACTCAGTTGTTTCTCTATTCTACATAGGATGGTGGTAGCTAACTGTATTGGTTTACACTGGTAGTGAGTAAGGTCATAGGACTGGCTGTACAGCAGTGCAGATCTTTATAAATCAGAAACACAAATATGGAAAATCAGGTTGTATATATCTACTTAGCAGTTTGCCTGGAGTTTAAAGTTGCACAAAACACATGGATACCACTGACATGTCTAGTCAATACATGTAACAAAAAAAGGAGTTTGGAAGAATAAATTAAAAGAAGATAATAAGTGTTTAAACTTAACAAAATTTGCTGAATACTAGAATACCAGATATAAATCTAATTTAGTGTATACTTTATCAGAACTGCTTTAATAGCAGGGGATATCACTTAGCAACATGCTACAGGAAGCATACACTCTATTTTTATTATATTGAAATTCTAGGCCTACATGTTTGTTCTGCGGCTACAAAGAGAAGCCAGCATCTGAGTTATTTTAAGTCAACTTAATTGAAGTTGAATTGAATGTAATCTCACATTTGTTCTCCGTGCAGTAATAACGGGTATGTCACATAGCTTTGTCTAACTGGTGCTCATCACTTATACGGTAGTTTGGAGCTGAGATCTTAATTAAATGAAAATTCTGTTGTCCCTCTAGCTATGATTGTGATATTTGACCAAGAGTTATTTTTCCAGGTAGAAATCAGGGCTGTGTTTTCAGAAGTGTGGCCTTCCTTGACGAAACACCAAAAGTGAGATAATCCATGTGTAAGGAATCACTAAGTATGGTGTGCTTAATCCAGTCCCAGTGTAAAACTGTTGACATTTGTACTTTTTTTCTATCATTATGTGACTGGGCCTGTTTTTTGCTGGATTAGGCACAAATCTCCTACGCGGCACATTTGGCATGTTACAAGTAGTTTAACTTCATTAATAATGTATGAGGGACTTCTAATCCATGGCAGGGGAAAAAAAAACAAGACTGTTTTATGGTTACCAAATCCTCCAGAACTGTTGATTAGTTAACATCTGATGTTCTATTTGAATTTATGTTTCAGGATTACGATCATTTTGGTAAAAATACATGAGATTTTAACAGACAAGTTAAGTGTCATAACATTTTAATATTATATATATATATATATATATATATATATATATATATATATATATATATATAAAACCATGCAAACATAATTTTTGGTAGAACAAGTATTAAGCTTTAAGGAAATGGAACTAGCTACACTTTATACTGAATAAAGCATTATATTATAATTAACTAGTTTTTATATAGCACCAACATACTACCCTGGTAGATATCACTATTTGTCTTATATGAGTCCTTACTCATATGTAACTAAAACATTCTTGGTCATTTTAACAAGAACATAACAGCAAGTCTTTGAACTGTAGGAGAAAACTAGAGTACGCAATGGAAACCCACACAGATCCAGGCAGACCAGGCACACTCCAGGACTAGATTAAAACCTGGGACCCTAGAGTCACCATGCTGCCCAATATTAGCTACACATAAAAAAAACAAAAAACTAAAACAGATGGAATAACCAACCCTAATATGTCTTATATTACATCATCCACTATGTTTTGATCAATATACCAGACACAAGCTATACAAATTTGGTAAGGTTTGGTTAAGACTAGGTAGTCTTCTAAATGTGAAGGCAAGGACTTAAAATAAGGGCACCGCAGGCTTCTTCGCATTCCCTGCAACTAAAAGTGGCTCAAAATGTCAATGAGAATAGCTATCTTCTCACTGCACTGATGATGGCCAAGTAGCCTGAAACAGCTGTATGCAGTTTGGAATAAATGGCTCTGTACCAAAACGTCTATATTTGCACTGTACACCAGCGGTTTCTGGATGTGCATTTGGCTGATGGGGCGAAAAGGAATAATTTGAATGGCTCCGCCCACTGTCCTAAAACGAAGGCTTCCACCTAAAGTTGGGATTGGGCCGTGTAAATACCTTCTGTTTTAAGAAGGCTTGATTGTGCTATGCACTGCTCGAGTTGAGGGCTTTTTGATTCCTTTCATCCCTTCTCACCATAACCTTCACTGGTACTTCTCCATCTTCTCAAGATAAAGAGATGTATTGGATGGGGTATAGGTTGGGGTGGGCAATTTTTTTTTCCAGAGAATTGAGATTTTGTTTAAGGGCCATTTCACACTATATGCGTTGCAGTGCGTTTTTAAATCGCACACAGTTTTTTAACCACATGTGTTTTTTTACTGCACGCACTTTTACGTAGACAGCCAATGTAAACATTCACACTGTATGCATTGCGTTTTTAAAAATGCAGCGTTTTCGCATGCGTTTTTAAAAAGTCACTGCTGTATGCAACTTTATTTATTTTTCCTGCATTTTTCATTCATTTGTTCAAAAACGCACATAGTGTGAAATGGCCCTTAATAAAAATGAACAAAGACTAAATTCACTTTTTTAATTCAATTTAGGATAATTTCCTGGTTTCAATTTGTCGATTTTTTTTATCAATGCTTTCTGTGTCTTAAGACCCCAATTTTAAGCTCACAGCAGTGAGAACAGCAAATGGTGTGTTAGAGATCATGCAAAACAGTGGTCAGTGATTAGTACTTTTCTGTGCTTTACACTTAACATCACATTTGTGCTGTTCCAGAAACAGCTGGGGAGACTTTTTCCAACAAAGCTGAGTGTCAGATAATCCTGATGAGATTCTACAGCCACATCTTTTGTAATTATGTCACACTTGGCTTTAATGGAATAATTCAAACTGAAAAAAAGCTTTGATCCCTTTGGAGGCCCTTTCGTCTAGATTGACTTTGCAAAGAGATCTCAAGATTTTCTGTTACAAGATCTACTTGTTCCCTGCAGGATACATTGCTCGGAAACTATGGGAAATGCAAGCAATCAATGGGGGCACATAAACATTTGCTAAGGTGAACCCTGCGTGGTTTAATTCTAAAAATGTATCTTTTTATTGTCTAATTAGAATCATAAAAAATAGCACATGGACATTGTATTATTTATAGCGTGGAATTCTCAGTTCTAACTCACTGAACCACATGTGATCTGTATAATAATAATATTAGTATCATAATATTGAAATTGTTAAGATTTAAATAACTAGTTATGGTCAACATATAACATACAATATTCAAATTCGCGGTATTTTGCGAATAATTCTGCTAATAGCCGATATTTCCGACTATTCTCAATTCGAGTGTATGGCCATGCATTGTAAAAAAATATATTCGCAATTATAATCGCACTGAGATAACCTTCAAAATATAAATTCAAAATGCATGGCCATAAACCTCCCAATGCACAATATCTCGAATATTTGACATTGCAAATATTGGCCACCATATTCACAAAATTAGCAAATTCTCGAATAGCCGATATTCGTCTAATATATTACCAATTCGAATATTCAAGCTCTATGCAGGTATAGGTGTTCCTCTGATCATTAATATACCAATATTTATTATGCTATCTGAAGTACAATAGCCTTGAAGGAATCATGGCAGTTAACTATTCTGCTTTCTTAAAACTTTTATGTGGACTTTCTGTTATGTAATTTTCATTAAATATATATGTTGTTAAAAATCACAATTTAAAATGATATTAATTAAAATACAGACAAATACATACCTCTTGATTAGAGACGCCTTGTGGACAGTTCGGCCGCAAACATAACATGTTCGCTTTTCTTCCCCTGGCGCACAACACGGGTGTTCGATACGTCCTGTTCACCGGAAGGAAGAAGGTTGACTATTCTTCCGCTGGCCGCATCAGGAGCAGAAAAATCGGGCCAGTGGAAGAATTCTTTCATGAGAGACCGCAGAGAGAAGCTGGTCTCTCATGAAAGAAAACCGACTTAAACCAGAAGTGACGTCAGTAAGGGCCCCGTCCAAATAGAGAAACCTGGAACTGTTCCAGGTACCGGATGTGACGCCAGTGATGTCACTTACGTTTATTTCTATTCAAATTCCCTGCGAACAGGCTTATTTAGAATCTTAAGATTTGAATTACCCTAATATCCAGATGAGAGCTGACATTAGCAACCTTAAGGGGCATTTTTACACTAGCCACACTGCAGCTGTGGTGCAGTACAGCAACGGAAAATACACAGGTTTCCATAGGACCTTTAACACTAGCCCCATGCATTACTGTAAATGCAGTTTTGTAGATGAAGCACAAAGTCTTAAGCTAGCCATACACGTATCGGATTCCATGGGCAATTGATCACTCACCCAATTGATTCCGGCGATCTCAGCGGGAATGGGAGCTGCAATCAATCAGCCACTTAAGAGGATCGGATCGCTGCATACCACCTTGTCCGAGTGATCGCGTCCAATTGATCGGGGGCTCAGAATTGGATCCGACAGAGAACCAACATGTTGGTTCTCTGTCGGATCCAATTCTGAGCCCCCGATCAATTGGACGCGATCACTCGGACAAGGTGGTATGCAGCGATCCGATCCTCTTAAGTGGCTGATTGATTGCAGCTCCCATTCCCGCTGAGATCACCGGAATCAATTGGGTGAGTGATCAATTGGCCATGGAATCCGACACGTGTATGGCTAGCTTTACATACATTGTGCCAGTGCAGTGCAAAACACAGGTTTTTTGCTGGTAACGGATGCGGTAGTGTTACTGCTAGCTCATTCATAACTTCCACCGTGGCCGCAGTGCATTTAGTGTGAAATGGTCTTAAATCTATTTACCAGTAGTAAACCTTGACCTCAACTATTTTGAGGAACAGTTAAATTGGGGATTTTAATTATGCTTTAACACTTATTTATTGATATATAGGGGTTGCACAGACTGTACCTAGATATGGATTACTAAAACAATGACATAACCAGCAGCCTTGGTCCCCAAGAGTTTTTAAATCTTCATAAAGGTCTATTTTCATGTTCCAGGTTATCTAGTTGGCTATGGATTACAGAATTGAGAGAATGTTGATTGATCAATACAGAAATGTTCCAATGCTCTAAGTATTTGACAGATGTTTGTAAGCTCTCAATTTATTTCTGAGTGATTAAATGGAGGAAGATACATGCACTTATGTTTAATAGTTCATATGCTTGTGTTAACCCCCCTGGCATTCCTGTCAGTATTGCACTGGACGAGATGGGACTGTGCAGCAAAGATCTGAGCTCCGGCAGTACAAATTTATTATTCAGCACTGCTATGGTAACTTCGATCTAAAGAGGAGGCTGATGCAGGAGAGCAGACCCCCACCCCCCGTGAAGTGTTGTGATGAGATAATTACATGGAGACAACATGGGAGGCAGTAAGAGATTCAAAAGTAAATTGCATAAAAACAGTTTTCTTGGGATAAAATTTTTTTATGGTGATTCCCCAGATGTGCCCCTTTGATGTTAACCCTATCTCCCCTAGTGTGATGTCACCAGGTCAACCACACCAGGGGATAGAGGGTGCCGAAGGGAGTTGTACTGGATACAGTGCTAACTGTAAAGTAAAAAAACTAAACACATTTCCAAATGAATACATTTTTATTATAAACAAAAACAAATATAAATACATAATGTTTTGAAATCTATCATACAACAGTATTTAAGAGATATTATCATTCAAATCATACCTTTTATTAATATTTTTTTTACATAATTGTGTATTTCAAACATTATTATATTTAGAATGTTTTCTAGACCCTTGTACGGACATATTTTGTGAAGTTACAGGCCTACAACATAAAAAAATGGTAAGCTTTTGGTATGGAAATCTAGACCTCACAAGAGCGCTAGGGAGGTTAAAATATGGTGATCACTTTGCAATTTAGTAAATCATAATGAATCAATGCTTAAGAAACAAAATTCATTGATTGCTGTGTGTGGTAGTAGGATCTAATGATTTTCAATGGACAGTCAACATGTATATCAACAAGTTGATTACATGCTCCCTGCCCTCCATCACTGGACAATTTAAATATACAGTTGGAGGGAACTCTCACTGGAGATTCTTCCCCACATACTGAAATACACACTCATAGAACAGTCTCTCTGTCAAAAGACAGAAATATTGTCACAGAGCAATAGGTATTGTTTGCTAAAGGAGCGTGTTCTCATTAAAAGAGAAGTGGTGTCCAGAATACCCAAACATGTGCATGAAAAATTAACAGTACACCATTTGAAGTCAGAACATCTTCACCCCAGTAGATATTATGCTCTACTACTTAAATAAATAATTTCTAGTGTGTTCCATAAATCAATATGATCTCCAATGTGGTTTTCCAAGAGAAAAACATTTATTCAGTGCAGCTTCTCAATAAACGTGCATGCAGAGTATAAGACTTGCGCCCCCCCCCCCTTAATGTTTATGGTCAACCCAAATATGTTGATGCCCCTGTCCATGTTATTTTGCAGCCTAAGTTCCCCAAATGCCTAGACTGTAGGACAGTCAGTTAAGGGGGTGGGGGGCAGAAACACTGCAGTAGTAGGTACCTACACATGTGGAAGGGTGACGCCTGTAGGGCTTAACACTGCAGTATTCAATCTCTATATAAAGTAGTATTTATATTGTCAGAAGGGGTTTATTGAGGAGAGACAAAAAGATGACAACACAACATATTGCTCAGGCTATAAGTTATATTCAGTAAATGTACTACGAGTGATGGTGTTCCCACAAGCACAATTTTAAGCTATCGCTGTACTTCATTTCCTAAAAGCAGGGTTCTTAACACGTTTTTCTTGATGAGGAAACCATGCTTAACATTTAGAAGTAATAAAACAATATATTTTATTTGGCAGCCATAGGTTTAGTTTTTGGGGAAATAGTACATCTTTTATGGGATAAAGGAAATTGCTTTGGAGGGGTTTTGTGGTGTGTGGTCAAATGATTTATAAAATATTACTCAAGATTTTGTGGTTGTAAATAAACTACCAGCGGTGATTGGCAAAAACAGAGTAATCCTATTATTTTTCAGTACTTTAACAAACTAGACAGGTAACTTCTTAAGTGTTTTAAAGGCTTTACTGTGAGTTTTTTTAAATGAAGTAGGGGGATTTTCTGGAAAAAGCCAGAGTATTTGACATGATCTTTTAATTCACAGTTGTGCCAGGTTACAATTCAACCTCTTATGTTTTTTTCTCAACAATAATATCCTTGTGTCTTAATTATACTTACACAAGACATTTCCTAAGTGACATTGAGGGATACCTCAACAGTTGTGCTTATTGATTAAGAGTAGCGTCTAAGATTTACTATACAACACTAGTCAGGTTACACTTTGAAGCTCACATGGTAAGGATGTCTAAACAGATCATTAGATGCATAAAGGCAATATTTTCTTCTGCTGTACACATATTTCAGGCTACAATTTCATTTTTAACCTTTTTTTTTAAGAAAGGCCACATGGCTGAAAAGATTATTACATAAAAAAAATTAAATAAATGGTATTTAAAAATGTTTAAAGAGCATGCTGGCAGGTCACTGCCATTTATGATCTTCTTTTAGACTTCTAGGTCTTTTCAATCGTAAAATAAATATTCTTTATCCTACAGGCCTGGCCCATTCACATGTGCTTAATTTTTACAGTTTTGATTTATTTAAGGATTTACCAGTTATTACCTGAGAATACACTGACATCTAAATTAAGGCAATCAAGGTAATGTACAGTAGTTGTTCCCATAGGAGTAAATGGAGCCTCCATAAATGTTCTGGCACCTTTACAGTCTCTAGGATTACTTTTTGCAGAAAGCCAACAGCACTCTGAACTAATGTAAACAAACTCTTGTTCTGCTAAATTGGCTTCTAAGTTTGCTTATGAGTGTGAGATACAAGGGATGTAAGTCTTAAGCTGGCCATATATGTGTAGATTTTTGGACAATCTGCAATTGATTTGATAAGCATGTTGGAACATTTTGATCGAATATTGTTTGTGCATACATCGAATGTATACCCATGATTTTTCATTCGACCGAACATGATGTTGAATTAACAGACATTAGTGGTTTACCAAATAGATAGAAATGTCCTAACATGTCCGATCACTTACAATAGATTTTTTGTTCGATCTAATGAAAAATCTATATTTTAGAAAATATCGAACTGTGTATGGCCACCTTTAAGTCCTTAGCAGCAAGGTAATTACCCATATTAGATGCAAGCTTGTTTGCAAATGGTCACTGCATGTGTAACAGACTTTAATAACCATGTGTGTTAACTCATTCAATGGCATACAATTTTTAAACTCCTGTTCTTAGAAATTATTGTGGTAAAATGCCTTTTAGGGCATTTGTCCTTAATAAACCCTGGATATACTTTGGGAAGAACCTGTGTGGCTAACCAGTAAACAACCGACACCAATCTTATACCAGCTTCTCAACTTGGTCAACCTCTATTTACTTAAAAAATTCTGCCTTGTTCTGTCAGTCCCCATACTAGCTTAAAATATATGTATTTATGTATATTCACTATAATTTGTAATTTGCTTAATAATTGGCAGAAACAACCTCCAGCTTGCACTCGACCTTCTCTTTTCTTAACTTTTCCTGGACCTCACCCTTTCGGTACAATTCCCTTCCAGATGCAATTCAGCATTCTCTAAGCAGCATATCATTAGATCTAAGATATCATAATCCAGCATAGCTTCTCCTTCCAGGATCTTAAAAAGAGCGCACAGTTGCTTAATACGTGTCTTGTTCGCTCATATATTGGAGTAAACATTTCCCTTATGTGAAAATGTTGAGTCCTGATGATTGTCTTCTTGGGTCTTAGCACCACCTATTGGATGGGGCTATATGTGTGCAGTAATTAGTATTTAGTAAAAGCTTTAATCAAGCCTTAAGCCCCCCATACACCTTCAGATTCCTCCATACAACTTTCAGGAGACCTACCAACAACTATGTTGTATAGTGACCTCCCTGATAGAATACATAGTGATTGGAAGGTGTAGAACGGTTGTACAGAAGTTGCATGGTAATTGTATGTGGTGTATGGGGGGCTTTAGAGAGCAAGGTGTTTCAGCAGGTAGATGATCAATAGAGATGGTCCTGCAGTTTTAAACTAGCAGACATTATGAGTTTATTGTAACACACCTAAACATGCTATCATCACCTTAATTGTTGAAGATGTAGGGAAGGATAGTAACATTTAAGTAGTGCTCTAGCACATGTGATAGACCAATGGTGTCAAACACACAGTGGGTCAAAATTAAAAACTTTAACAAAGTTGTGGGCCAACCTTATAAATGTTTTGGAAGTTTTTCCTTCTTATCATATATAAAGATTAACATTTTCATATGGAAAAAAACTCAAGTTTTGCTAAAACATTAAATCTGGAACAAGCAAAGCATAATACTGTGAAATCACATGTCAAATAAAAGATACATCTGTGGCATTAATTTCTGAAATAAAATGTTAAGAGCTTGAGGACCAAATTTAATCACACCATGGGTCAGATTTGCTCCCTGGGTGAGAGCTTTATACCCACCCCCTGTTTTAATGTTCCTATAATGATTCCCCAAATCTTTAAGAAGTTTGGTGATGATGCCAAACCCAAGGGATTTATAATTGACTTATAAATCAGCTAGTCAAAATTTCATGACCATTTCTAATGATTGATAAGTGAAAGATTAGCTTAGCCTACATTAATTGCATGTGTTTTTCAGAATTTTGCTGCAAAACTAATCCATGAGAAATATTGTAAATTCCTGCCACTAGTAGTTACAGAAAATCATTACAAATCTTTGCAAAGTCATTGGGGGAGCTAAAGCTGCACACTGCAGACACTTTCCCTCCTCCCTCCAGGTCTGGTTGGAATATCTCAGCATGAGGCGATGGAGAGCTCATGAAGTAGGGCTGAGTTACTCTAGGGTGTGATTTTAATCCCTGCCTCAGCCTCAGAAGGCATGCAATGTTGTGATCTTCACCACACCAAGAAAATCTGTTTTGAGATTTGAAGACTGATAAAATCCTTTATTTTATTTACAGTTGGCGCAGCTGAGACACAAAGCGTGCAATTAATTAGTATATTTCTAGTGTGGTAAGAATAATAATAATGGAAACCGACTACAAGCAGATGACATCCAAAGGGAATTTTATTTCACGTTTCACTTTATTTTAAAGGAATTGCATCTATTTTTAAAATAGGGTTAAACATTAACCTTTTTTTCTTCTTTTATCTACAATTTCAAAAAAGCTTTCATTTGAAAATACCATTCATTGTGTAGTCAGAGCAGGAGGAAGCTTTGATCAGTATTGTAATAATTAATTAGAATGAGGGGAGAAAACATAGTTCTCAGATGTCTCCTGTATGCTGATGAAATGCTGATGGTAAAAAAAGTCATATGTTTGCATATTGAGACATTCAGCCGGGGAGACTGAAAAGAAAACAAACAAACTCATTATGTGTTTTGATTGTCCTGCTTAAGACAGTAAGAAAGGAATGCATAATTTATATGACTGTACAGCATATTAACACAAGGAGAAGCTGTGCATTTTCCATAAATTTATTTTCAATGTCATAGCATGTGTAGCTAAGAGTATTTGCATTAGGGATATCCATATCATTTTCCACATGCCTCCTAAGTATTTATGGAAAACCTTTTTGTCTCTTTTAAATGAAGATGAATTAAGTAAAATGTCTTATTAAAATGTAAATTCAATATGCATATTATTGTTGTAGTGTCAAACATATTTTATAATTTATAAACCAATATATGAATGGGGCGAATTACAAAATGTGTAAATTTCATGGTCTCTTAGTTAATTTTATTTTTGAATGGAAGTTTTATATTTTATTCTATTTCACTTCACTGAGTATTTGAAAATTAACACTAAACAAGTAGAGATGATGGCAAAACTTTTTTATTTAAGATTTTGTTAATTAAAGTTCAATGTTAAGCCAAAATTTCAACTTAAATTGAAAAATAATGTTTGCAAAAACTACAAGAGCTACAACAATATTTAGTTTTTTTTTTTTATATTCCCACAACCCTTCTCTACATCTCCAGTGATGCCATGTTGGGGGGCTTGCAATGATCTCACAAAGTCAGTTGAAAAACATCTCCATTGTCAAGCCAAGTTGACAAATCAGCCTTGAAATATGTAAAAGAATAGTTAAGGTGGTTTGTAGACAGCTTCGTTATTAGAGGGCACTATATAGTGCATTCCAGATTATTCCAAATTAAATTATTTGTTTCCCTCAGAATTCTACATTACAACACCCCATAATGAAAAAAGTTTACTTGAGATTTTTGCAAATGTATTAAAAATAAATTTTTTTTTAATGCACATGAACAGAAGTTTTCACAGCTTTTGACATGAATTTAAAATTTAACTCAGGTACATCCTGTTTCCCCCGATTATTCTCAAAATGTTCAGTTGATTGGACATGATTTGGGAAGGCACAAACCTCCCTATGTAAGGTCTCATAGTTGTCAGTTCATGTCAGAGCACAAACCAAGGATGAAGTCAAAGGAATTGTCTATAGACCTCCGCAACATGATTGTCTTGAGGCACAAATCTGGGGAAGATTACAGAAACATTTCTGCTTATTTTTCAATACTTTAACAAACTAGACAGGTAACTTCTTAAGTGTTTTAAAGGCTTTTCTGTAAGTTCCTTTAAATGAAGTAGGGGATAGTTCTGGATAAAGCCAGAGTACATGCTCTTTTAATTCACAGTTGTGCCAGGTTACCATTCAACCTCTAATTTTTTTCAACAATAATACCCTTGTGTCTAAATTATACTTACACAAGACATTTCCTAAGCGACATTGAGGGATACCTCAACAGTTGTGCTTATTGATTAAGAGTAGCGTCTAAGATTTACTATACAACACTAGTTAAGTTAAGCTTTGAAGCTGACTTGGTAAGGATGTTTAAACAGATCATTAAATGCATAAAAACAATATTTATCTATGTTGTACATAGCATATTTATCAATTCTCCAAAATCTCTTTTTTCACGTTGTCATTCTGGGGTGTTATGTGTAGAATTATTTTGGAATAAGGCTGTAACATAACAAAATGTGCTGAGACTACTTTCTCAAATGTGTTCAATACAATTGCAAGGCCACTGGTGGCTCACTAATAAAGGTCCCTAAAGCCCCCCATACACCTTAAGATACATACAATTTCTATTAGATCTACCAACAACTGTGTAGTATAGTGGCCTTGCTGTGTTTTATATCAAGTTAAAGTGTTTTTTGCATGAAAATGTATGTTATATTTATTACCAAGCCTTCAACCCCCAACTGAAGTAAAACATTTGGGTAAAAAGGCACAGAATGAGAAAAAATATGCTCTAGCTTCTGAATGCTTTCTGAAGGTGAAGATGAAGAAATTTGCCGATCTATACTGTGCAGAAGTGCATCCTAATGGTATGTGAGATGCTGGTGAAAATACCAATTACACCATCTATATTTATGGAAACAATTGAGAAAGTTTTTCCTTCTCATCAGCTATACCAATGAACATTTTCATATGAAAACTATCATAAGTTTTTTGCTGAAAGATTGAAGTAAAGTGAAATATTATAACACAATGAAACAACATCAATGAAAAATCTGAGGCAATTTTTAAATAACATTTTAAAAACAATTTAATTACACCATGGCTGGAGTTTCACAGCCCTGATCTCGGTGAACGTGCTGGAAGGTAGAGCACATAGTATTTCCTATTGTTTATCAATAGAGCTAATTGGTGGGTGCCAGGCAGGATCCAATGATGATGCTAAAAAGTGTGCTCTTATAACACTGTATGGCCAGCTTTAGAAATTTTTAATGTGAGGGTTGGTGGCTACTTGATCAGCAGACTTATTTCTGTGCAGGTTCATATGAATAAGGTACATCATTATAATATTCATAATATATAAATAATATTTAATCAGAATTTAAATTAAAAAAGGCTCTTACAATATTTAAAATATCTCCAGTTTGTTAAATTTTCTAAATATCTCAAGTTTGTTAAATTTGTAAATATCTCCAGTTAGTTAAATTTAAAATTTTTTAAACTTTTTAAGAAGGTAAAATATAGCATAAATGTTTGGGCCTCATGTATGAAAGATCTAAAAATACACATAAAATCACCAAAACACATTCATCACAAGTGCAATAGGGTAAGAGTTCATTAATCTCTCACCACTAATATATCAATATGTCAATGAACTTTTCAATCCCACATGCTTCACTCTCATCATGGGTTATTTTGAGCATTTGTTATTGAATATGAAGCAGACGGAGGTTATAGAAGATAAGGTATATGATACACTGAGCATGGGATCACATTTTACATATGTAGCTATTATCCTTACTATCAACACAAAAATTCTAGGAAGTGCATGGAGGAACGGTATATAATATTCACAGCTAACAGTTCCTTTGTGGGCAAGTTTAGCACAACTTTATCAGGCTATGGCTGCACATACATCCTTAGTGATTGAAAATTATTTAAATGAACTATTATATATCTCATATATTTAATGAGATATTCTTGTATGCTTCCTGAAGTGCAATGCAATTAGTTTTCTTTAAATTGAAGCTGTCTTTGAATTCATCTTTTTGGCTTCAGTCACAAGAATAGTGAGCCAACATATTTAACTTTATATGCATCTTGTTTGCTTCCAGTGAAATCATCTAGTAGATTCATGTGTCTGGGAATAAATACAGTGCTCACAGGATGTCAATGGATCTGCATTTCCAATTCCTGCAAGTATGTGTGCGATGTGATAGGCTGAGAATTATGACTGATGGTGATGACTGGACTTATTCGCCAGGCTTGAGGTTGGACTGAAAACAGGGAATTTCTTAACTTTTTATGTCATATTTTTGTGTTGTGGTGTTATTTGCTAGACTCCAATTTTAATTGGCATGCCTTCCCAATTTCCCATATCCATCACAGTCTTGCTATTGTATAAACGTAAAATGTAAACGTTACAATATATGTGCACAATTCCAACAAATACATCCTAAATATAATTTAAAAGCCCCCCAAAAAGTAATTACAAATACTTATATTAAGCCACATTGACAAAAAGTATGATTTTTACAGTGGCTCACTCTATTACACAAATTACTCCACACAAATATTCAAACCAAATTTAAAGGAATGTTTTATAATTGTCTGGTCAATAAAATATATATTTTTTAATCATTAAAGTTTTTATTGGTATCATCAGTTACAGAGTGATACATAACAAACATCAGGTTTTAAGGCATCGTCAACAGAAAAAAAAAAAGTACTGAAAATCACATATGGAAATCTTATCATACTGAAGGTTAAGGAGAAGAAAAAAAGGGGGACAGAAATCAACCACATCAAACATTTACAAAATATAGGGATTGTTTGGCAATGCTGATATACTATATATATATATATATATATATAAATATACATATCAGGTAGTGGAAATAGATGTGGTAACAGAGAATAAACTGAAAGGTAGACACGTCAAAAATAAAATCAGCTTCCGTTGGCATCTGTAAGCAGCCTGATTACCCCAACTTAAGTCTTGTCCCTTAACCTCCCTAGCGGTTGTGACGAGTCCAGCTCGTCCAGCTCGTCCAGTGCTGACTTGCCAAAAGTGTACTGGACGAGCTGGACTCGTCCAGCGCTGATCGGAGCCCTGCGGCGCTCACTCACCTGTC
>CM070032.1:164831283-164877412 GCA_036250615.1 Ptychadena robeensis
AGAGGATGATGTGGTCAAAATACTCATTTGCCTAATAATTCTGCACTCCCTGTAATGTAACCTTATCTAGGTTGACCATGCACAGTCAAAATGGTAATGATCATAAAGGATTGCCATAACATCAGGTAATGTTACCTTCACCTCTCAACATAATCCTTGGGAAGTATGCCATTAATTAAGATTGCACAAGTGCTTATCTGCTTTTTAGTCACCTAAATGTAAATTATCACATATTTATATGTATGGTATCTAATTGTTTGCAGATTACGAGCTTAAGTTATCCAGATAGCTAGTTTATTATCCTTGGCAGGATGTAAAGGTAACCATACACAAGTCAATTATTTAGCGATTTGATTGTCAAACGTCTTGCGCAATTTAAAATAAATTGTCAGTCCAACATCAATCAATTGTACCACCACACAGTGTGATTGATTCCCAACTGATCGATATATTTTTCGATATATTTTTTTGTTTCATGCACGTAGGTTATAGTACAATCCAAAACAAATTGATCCCTGTTCAATCGATGTAAATGGGTACATTTGGTCATTCGTACAGAAGTATAGAACTGTATGTGGCTACCTTTAGAGCACACATACATCTCAAATCATCATCAGAACGAGAGGGGGATATGCCCCACTATTATTCTAATGTAAGTGTGATGCCATCTAGGGCTCCTCACTCCAGGTGTAAATTTATAAATTCAGAGCTAGTAATGGGCTTGCTTATCAAGGAGCTTAGAATGCACACATAACCTCCCAAAATGTCCTTTGCTAATTTATGCAACCTATAAAATTAGCAAGATCAGATTTGAATTAAGCAGTTAGTAAAGCATCACTGTTCCCTTTAACAATGATTTGTGGACATAGAGACATAGAGAAAAACAAGACAATTCCGTAAAATGGTCCAGTTTTGAAATAGTGGCACTGTATTTCCATGTTATGGTGCAACATCCACTGAACTACAGCAGAGAAAAAATTCAAGGGAGAAAATATATTGATAATCATAAACTCCAAATGACATATGTCTGTGTGGAAAACAGACAACATTTACATCAACATCTGAATTATTCATATTGCTTTCTGTGGTACACCCTGGCAGCTTAAAAATGCAATGTATATGGAAATAGATTTTGGCAAGTCTTTCTGCATCCAAGCCATCTCATTATTTGAAAATGGTCCCAGAGCATAAGGAATAATCACCGCTCAATTAAATGCTTAAAATAATACAAATAAAATACCATTAAGGAAAAGCGGGGGTGTTTTATGATATTCCCACATAAATAATGATAACATGGTTTCCAAATACAAAAGTACTGGCAAATAAACATTTGCTAAACTTGTGATATCAAGATTGACACTGAAAGTCAAAATTATATTGTAATTAAAGCTAATACATCCACTGATTGAAATAAAATTTACACCCAACTCCAGTAAAAAATTTTTTACATTTTATATAAAGTAACGGAGGCTTTCAATATATATTGTTCCCATTCTCCTCATGTTATGCATTTTGTTTAGAATCAGAAATAACAGGAAGTGGGCAAACATCATCCTTTACTTTACAGCAGTGGTTCTCAACCTTTTCAGATCCGGGACCCCGAAAGTGACATCATGATGTGCCACTTCCTGTTTTTGGAATGTGGAGCATCACTTTCGTGTTCCAAACACTGGAAGTGACACTCCTATTTTCTATCCCGCTTATGCAATGATGTGTGGGTTGGGAAGTTAGGAGAGAGAATAATGCCCCATCCCTTCAAAGTAAGAAGGGAGGAGGCATTACTATACCTACTAACTTTTCACTCCACTTGAGAGTAGCAGGTTTGATGCTTTCAGTGAACATGGCAGCCCCTGTGAAATGGTCATTCGACACCCAAGGGTGTCCCGACCCATGAGTTGAGAACTGCTGCTCTACAGGAATGTGGATAGAAAAGTAGACTAGAGCAAAAAGGATTTAAGATCTTTGTCAATATGCTAGTTCTGTCTGTGTTCAGCTGATGGGATTTGTAACCAAAAGAGAAGGGAAATGCTTTTGTTTGGAACAAATGCATTTCACATAACCACAATGAACAACATTGAGACAGCAAGATGGATGTTAAAACTCTCCATCACTGTAAAAAATTACAATTATCCATGTTTAAACTATATACAGCAAAGTCTTAGTGTAACTGAAATCCCACTCTTCCCCTCCCAATCATAATAATGTTACCTCATGTACTACACTATCTTCCCCAAGGAAGAAAATTTCTGTTTGAACTTTTAACTGACTTGTTAGAGTTTCCATAGGACTCAAGACTTTGAATTCCCTATGTGCAAGTGCTGCTTAGTGTTGATCACAAAACTTTTAGTGCGAATATCGGCACTTTGGGTATTCACAAAAATCTTAAATATAGTGCTATATCCTCATCATCATAAATATTCAAGATGTTTTACATCAGTATGCAGAACTATTGTGCATTGCTTTTGCAATATGTGCATGCACAAGTGGCAATTTGCGCAATAAAGGTAATAATGAGTGAAGATTACAAATTTATTGCCTATGCTGCCCATTTGTAGTGCTGGGCAATAATCAATTACCAGTTCTGTACCATGGAGAAAATGGAATGAGTCAAATGCCCCTCTATGTGCAGAACTTCTATTTTTCTTTCTTTGCTCTTATTACTTTTTTTGGTCAATATAGGTTGCTGGGTAAAGGAACGTTAAGTGACCCAGTTAATTTACTCTATGTGGGGTTAATTAATATAAAAGTTAGATTTCAATTGTGGCTTATATCTGGTGGGCTGACTTCCTTGATATATCAAGGAACTAAAATGAATAAATATTTCTGATGGAATGGATGGCAACTCACATTTCTTATCGAAATTATGACTACATCTCTTTTGTAGTTGGCTACATTGAGTTAGCCTATAATTTGTAAATTGGGCGCTGAATCACACTGAATTAGAAGTCACTTTGCTGAAGTCACATAAGCTTAAGTAATAAGTAATAAGCTTAATAAGTAATAAGTAATAAGCTTAATAAGTAAATAACATGGTAGCTAAAAGTTACTGCTCTTTAGAATCAGAAAATATCACAAATAGTTTGTTTCACAATACTTTTTACTTGTAATTTATATAAGTAAAAGTGAGATACAACAAAGCAGAAAATATGCTTTTTATAATGACGGTGCATTACCAATATTTTCAGATGTCTCATGTTAAACCCAGTTTCCTATGTAGAACAGAACTTTGCTCCATTATTTCGTCTGTACTATGTTGTTACTGGTTTGGTCCATGTGATGATGTATGCGCTGCAGGCTGATTAGCTACAGTCATCACATCATTAGTGCTGGATTAAAGGTAGACATGAAAAAGGATCTGGGCATTTAAACACACTGGATTGCTGCATTGTAATCTTATGTGTGATAGGATGGCTCATAGTGTGTTCGGGTCTTAAGCTGTGTTTTGCTTTCTCTATAGTCTGAAATGAACTTCAACTGCCTTCGTTATTATGCCAACTTCAACAGCAAAACATTTCCAAAGCAATGTAATTAAACATTCCAGCAGCTGGAAAGACAGAGGATAATGTCTCGTTCATATGTCAAGTCATCTTCTATTAAGGATTGGATTACCAGAAGTATGCCACCTTTTCACAGCTAAGCAGCGCCAAAAGAATGTTTCTGAGACAAGATGGCAGAAAAGAAATAGTACAGTGATAAACATTCTTACTGAATGAAAACACAATAAAGAATGTTAATGTGAGAAGAGACCTTCAGGCAAGAGATGAATTCAGAAATAGACATTGACATTTACATGCGGATGTAAAGAAAGATGTGAGAGCTTCTCTTTGTGGATGCGGCGACTCAATGTAAACAAATTCATATCATATTGTTCTGGTTAAAGAAAACCTTGCTTTTGTGCTGAATACATGATCTTTTGTTTATTTTGATTCCAGATATCCTCCACTGGCATTGTCATAGGGTCTTCATAACCACAAATACCTGCTGCCTGGCTGTAATGCTGATCCAACAGTTTCATAAATTCTTAAATAGCTGATTTGGAACAAATCATTTAAAATGATTGGCATTTGTAGAAACCAACCTCTGCAATGGCAGAATTACTTGAGTAAATTTACAGGAGGACAGGAGTTAACAATGTATGACCCAGTGAAATTGTAGGCAATTTGTTAATTAAGGCAATGTTAAGATTCTTAATTGCCTTTGCCTTAGGGTTCCCATTATTGTATCCATCCATGGGCGATTTTGCGATGGATCGACCGCTCATGCCGCTCCCTCGGGGGTCGATCTGCAAAACGAAAGTGCCCACCTAGAGGGATCGACCACAATAGCACTGCAAGTTGGTCGCACGGTGATTCGCCTTGACCGCTCTTTTCTGGTCGATCACTAAGTATCGCTAAATATCTTAAGTACCTTATGGGAAACAATGTATGAGTGGCATATTCCCATACATTCTGTGGGCGGCCAAAAGCAGCGTGGTGATGTCACCAGGCTGTGATCACTTGCTGGCGGAATGCACAGGAATCTACCAGTGTATGTGTAGCTTAACAAGCTTAAGTATGAAGTCTGTTCTGAAAATCCATGATTGTTTCATTGAAATAAAACTTTATGTAGTTACTGTTGAGCTTCATAATAAATAAATAGCTATCCTAAACCTTATCAAACTGGAATAATATTGTATGCTTACTTCTGAATGTACACATCTCATTTCCAATGGCATAATGCATATTTCAATGTTATTTAAGGCGTGTTTTTATAACACCAAACTACAACAAAACTTTTTATTTAAGTGGGGACATAGTAGGGAATGTTAAGAGCATTTGTTAGACTTTCAATTGTTCAAAGTGTCCCTTTGAGTCAATTTCTCTTTGAAACCGACTTTGGTTTTGGAAACTTTACTGCTAAATAATTACAAATTGTCAAAAAAAATGGTTGAGTTCTTCTCTGCTACCCTGCAAGCAAATAAACAAAACATGCTTAATAATTAAAGAAATCTCACAAACAAAATACAAAATTTGAGAAAAACTTTTTTTTTATGTTATTTGGCACATTATTATAATACACTTGGCATGAGGTTTACCTTTTAATAGACTATGGAGGTCATTTGCAGGCATGTTCCTGTTTATGACTGCTATAACATTTTGTTTTTATGAAATATGGTAGCTTAGGTCCTTGAGCCAAGACCTGGTAACCTAATCAGCGAACGTCAAACTGCACTAGTTAAAGGTGATGATAACTCACTATGCAATATTTAGATCAGCTGCTATTTTTACAAGATCGAAAAAAATAAAATACATGTATATGTGCTTTATATATATATATATATATATATATATATATATATATATATAGTTAAGTCCATAAATAGTTAGAAAAAAGACAGCTTAATTCAGGTTCTGTATATTACCATGCAATGCAAATGCAAATATTACCATGCAATGCAAAAAAAATCTGTATGTCCACAGCAGACAGCAGTGGTAGATGATTGCAGAATAATTTCTATGTTGAAGAGAAAACCATTCACAACAGCAAACCAAGTGAATAACATGCTCCTGAAGGTAGGCATGTAGTGTTAACCGCCTTGTTGAGTCACCAGACTTGTTTGCTAGCAGATTTACGTCTCACCCAAAACTATCGCAGGCTTACACTCCCATATTAATAGTGCCTACAGAATAACCAGATTCTTTTATGCAGTATAAGCCATGACAGCCACCACCAAGAACATAATTAACGGAATGTCCACACATTCTATTGAAGGGGATAACTTTACTATTATAAAATGGAATAACTTATTTATGCTGCAGATGAGCCCATTGGCAGGGTACAGTGCTTAGGATATTCATGTGCAAACAACGTATGAATATACAGTTTAATATGCACAGTAACTGAGGCTCTATCCCAGAAGTGAGGTGCTGATGTCTTTGCAAAGGGAGTGAAGAATAGTGTCTTGTTGCTAGGCTAAGTTAAAGGGGGAGTCCTCCATACTCAACCCCTAGCCCATAAAGGACACATACATGTTATAGTTGGCCCCTGCAATCCCTTAGGCCTAGCTGGGAAGGCCCAATCCCACTGGGACGTCATGGAGAAATACACAGAGCCCTGACACTTTTTTGACAGGCAGATGGCAGGAGCCCTGAACCCCTCCTATCACTAATGTTTTACTGTCTGTGGCACAACAGCACATCCCCTGTTACTGGGCAGGACCTCTAGGACCTCTAACGCAATATACAAAAGCCATTGCAATATACAAAAGCCATAGGATATTGCCATCATTGCCAAGCAAACATTAGAATACCACAAAAGAAGACTGCATGAAAGTAAACACAGACGGTGCACTATAAGGTGCAAGCCACTCATGTGCCTCAAGAGTCGAAAGCCTAGATTGGACTTTGCAAAAAAAAAAATGAAAATACTGGAACAGTTCTGGAAAAACATATTTTGGACTATTAAAAACAAAATAAACCTCTGCCACAAAGGGCTCTGAAGGCATTAAAAAAATACAACAGGTTAAATCTTAGATAAATCTTAAATAAATATTAAAAGGTCTTACATATCACCAGACCATTTTTCAACTTGCTAACTTTGTGAGCTGATTGCAAAGCCTCTAAAAATGGTATCATTACCAAAATTGCTGGAGATGTAGAGAAGGGTTGTGGGAACATTTGAAAAACATGTAGTTTTTGCATAAATTAAGTTAAAAAACAAAAACAAAGTCGAAATTCTGATTTAGAAATTTTGACTTGACTTTGAACTTAAATTGTGCAAAAACTATTTGTGTTAGAGACATGCTTTCTTTTTTGTAGTATACCACAACTTTTCTCTTTATCTTCAGCAAGTTTAGTGATGATTCAATGTTCAGGGGCTTTGCAATTAACTCGAAATGGTTGAATTTTTGAAAATCAATTCGACCATCTCTAATGTCCATTCAAAGATGGAGCTACCAACATATATCACCATATCTTATCATAAGCTAGTGCAGATTAATTGAGATGCTCCGACACATTTCGCCCCACTTTCAGGGCTTCTTCAGGGAGACAGTACTTAACAATTTAAATTAGAACAGACAGTTACTATCCATATTTTATTTTATTATATAGTTCACTGTCCAATAAGCCAATCATAATTTTACATAAAAGTCAATTTAACAAAGGACATCATCTCTACCAGTGACTGTCTTAATAATGGCATCAAAATACTGTTAAGTTGATCTATATTTACAATTGATAAATCTGTGTTAATCATGTGGGGACTCATGTAATCCACAATAACAGGATGGAAAACCTCCCACAACCATCGTTTTTATTTATTTATTGGTAGCAGAAGAAATGTGTTTTTCTGCTGGAAAGATTTCTGTGCATATACTTTT
Source organism: Ptychadena robeensis (assembly GCA_036250615.1). Taxonomy (NCBI): domain Eukaryota; kingdom Metazoa; phylum Chordata; class Amphibia; order Anura; family Ptychadenidae; genus Ptychadena; species Ptychadena robeensis. The sequence goes on from CM070032.1 coordinate 164,838,644, forward strand.
TTCACAGGCACACCAGAAAGGAAATAGAAATTTCCTTAATTAGTTTCTCCATAGAAAAAAAAAACATATCTTCTGCTTCTTTCTCTCCCCATTTTTCCCCATTCTGTCCCCATTCACTGATCTTTAATGAAAAAAACTGAAATATTAATTTAATGTTAATTTCATGCAGCATGTTAACCTATTTACACGTAGAGAATCACTATGTTCAATAGTGCAATCATTAGAATGACATTCAGTATACAATGACCGTGATCATCTGGAATATTGTCATGAAATCTTCAACCAAAGCAAGAGGTGTTAAGTTATTTTGGTCAATAAGGGGAATCTTTTCAGGCACAATTGTAAGTGTAATTTATGAACACAAAAATAACATTTAATGAACTTGGAAGTATTTATATTTTAATTTAGCAAATTTCAATTAGTTTTATTTAATATGGTAGGTTATTTTATAATTTTATAAAAATTATATGATGCCAGATATACAAATTCACTTTCTGTGTACTTTAGGATAGTCATCTCACATGCACTGATAATATTGTTATGAGCCACTTAACTGATATACTGTAGCAAATGTGAGTTGTGACAGAAGTCTGGACAGTGTGACACTACGCTCATAAATTATTGGTGCACTCCAGCCATTTGCACATTCAGGAAGTGATAGCTCTGAAAATATTGACAAGTGTGTCTTTTCTTTTATGTGAGGTCTCCTCAGGGCAACCAGGGTGAAGCAAAGAGCCAAAAATGATTGCAAAAGTAGCCAAAAAGACACATTTCACAAAGAAAAGGGGATTTCAAAGTGGTAACATTGAATGAATTCACAAATTAAAAAGTAAGAATTGTATTTTGTGTAGTAGAAAACTCCAAGCTATAAAAATATTCACACACATACACATAAATACATATAAATAGTAATATGTAACAAAAGATATTTTTCATGTTCCTGAATGATTATTTATCCTTGACATGTTTCACCTAAAAAGGCTTTCTCAAGAGTTTTTTGCAACAATCTCAACAAGATATGTAGTCCATTCCAAAAGCATATCTAAAGGACTCCTTTGGAAAAACATCTGACCCAGCACACGATCTTGCTCCCCTGGGACTTTGCTTCTATCACACCACTTGGGTCCTTTTTCAGTGGAAGACTCCGGCTCCCAACTTGGGCAAACCCTTTATTTGGTCCTCATTTCTTCATTAATTCAATTAGCTGTATTATTATTTCAGATGCAGTGGGACCAAAATCGCTGAAGCATGTAGTGCCCGCCTCCTCCGGAGTTGGAGTTATGCTATCATTAAATATTTTGAAAGGTTGGTTGTCCCTTTGCAGGAACCTGTATTTTTCCTGGTACTTTTGTCTAGACACCAGGGGTGTCAAACTCACCCTTTAGTGGACAAATCTGTTCCACAGTGTAATTATATTTGGCCCACAACATTAAAAAAATCTTTTATTTAAGAAATTAATGTCATAGATATGTCTTTTATTGGACACTTTAATTCACGTGTTATAGTGTTATGCTTTGTTTGTTACAAGGAGATGTTAAGGCAGAACTAACATTTGTTTCAATATGAAAAGCCTCAATGTTATATCTGATGAGAAAAGTTCCTCAATGATAGATAAAAAAAAGGGTGACTTCATCCAGGTTTTCAATTTTGGCCACTTTGTGTTTTAGACTGACACCCTGTACTAAACAATACCAGTAAATCTCTTATGTATTTGAGGGTGCCAAGATATGGACATAAACCAACATAGTGCTGCTTCTGTTTATAATTTGTGATATCACTACAATACTGAACTATATAGACCTTTATGAGGAATCAGAAGTGCCTGTAATGCTCCTGGGGTAAGTATTTTATACCACCTCTACCAAGTTTGGCTACTACACAAAGAGATCCAAAAGAGACACAGTATTGAATAAGTAATGGCAAGTCAGAAATGTGAGGGCCATACCGGATGGCTTGTGGGACTGTAAGAGTCCCCTTTTTGGTTTCCTCATATCTATGCTTCTATATTAAATTGACTGACCTTTTTTATGGCTGCTGTATCCTACAAGTCAGAAAACCTCAGCAGAGTTTGTTATAGAGAAAGCTTTCCTCTCACCTGCGATTGACTGAAACCAAAGAGAGCAGCTATCTACAGCTTTCTTCTTCATGCAAGAATCTTATAAGGTTAAACTTCCTGTTTCTTTATTCATTGGTAAATTGGTATGGTAATCTATGTGAGAGTAAATAACAAGTGATTGCAGACAGGATTTTACAATATTGTTTCTTATTAACAAACTTTCCCATTCAACTACTAGAAATTTAAAGCAAATTAACTTCATTTTCATCAGACTTGCTTGATGGTGGTCTGACCTTCTTTCTCACTTTATAATGATGTGTACAAAGTTCTTGGTGACTGATTCTTTAACCTGATGAATATTTTCACCACACCCTGTGGATTTTCTCAATATATGGTAATAACCGGGATGTGGGCACCATCAGACTTCAGCAGACATTAGGAACTGGTCAGCTGGGGTTTTATATTGTTCTCTTAAAACAAAGATAACATCTGGTATATATGTGTATATATATATATATATATATATTGAGCATAGACATACTGGTCAGCATGTAGAATACTCAAAACCATGTGTCTATTGCATGGTCCCTCAACATCACTAAAGGGCCACAAATAACATTTTCTATCCATACTGACTTGTAAAAGCATTTTATAATGAAGAAAGGGCAGCATGCCTGGCTAGAAGACATTTTTTCATTTTTAAATAACAAAACTTGTTTAAAATTATACTTCAAGCATTAGGGAACACTGTAGTATGGTAATGTACATTTTGTGTCATTTGTACTTAAGGATGCGTTTTTTAATGCAGCCCAGTGTAATAAACTGAGAGGACATGTAAGTTCCTATGCATTAACAATTAGGGTTCAGGGGCCACAAGTGAAGAACTGAGGGGGGCCGCAGAAGAACACCCAAAGGACTGCAGGTTGGGCACCTAGGGTCTATTGTCTCAAGTCCATTCACCATTCACTTGATCTCTACCTGCCAGTGTGATAAATAGAAAGTGCATGGGTTTTTAGCTTGGTGTATTAAACAAAGGAAGTGACATTAGCCAATATGTAATTTGTCCTGCAATAATAACACCATCAACAATTTGTGTGTGCACCAACATTTAAGTAAAGGAAAACCTACATGCCCTGATGTTAATGTCCCTAAACATCCTACACAATATAACTTATGAACCATCTGTCTGTCCTGGATAATCTTGTACTGATAATAAGCCCCAATTACAAGCAGCCATCTGTGTTTTGCCACAAACCCATGCCAGGTCTCCAGTGGGGTGGTGCCTGACCTCCATCCGGTGGAACAGAACAGTCCAGCGGAGCTGTAACACGCAAGTACCCTATATTGGCTGGCCTTACTTCCCCAGCTGGGTGCAGTGATTTGATCAAACAGGGTTCCCATACTAGTGGGTTACCACAAATCTGAACTTTCTTTGAGATTGTTTACTGTTTAAAAAACACTTCTTACCACCGAGACCCGATTGGGCCTCGCTATAGAATAAATGTCTATTGAAGCATAAGCCTCTTGTCATCAGTTGATTCCTGAACTAACCCACCATTATAGAGGTAGTGGCACTGTATAAGGAAGCTTAACTATTATCCTTAACAGCAAGAGATACATTATGCTATATTTCTCTAAATCACCTGCTTCCTACTCCAATGCCAGCTCTGCTTCCCATGTTTCTGGGTTCCTAAGTGCTTAAAGTATGCAGAGGGTTGCTTTCTTCAATGGCCCCAGTTTAAAAAAGGGGCAGCATTGTGCTGCTTGTCTTAAGAACAAGTATTTGCATGCTAGTACGAAGACCCCAGCAGTCTCTTTGGGCCTTCCTGTCCTTTCCCGGGGTCTTTGAATAAACCCTTGTCTATAGTAACCTGGTGACTTCACTTCCAGTGGCACCTGTCACCTCCTAGTGAGTCTACCTTCCAATGTCTCCCATGACCTCCCCCTAAAATATTGTTAAACTATTTAATCTATAAAGGGCATTTTTTTTAAACTAATAATATTTTTCTTTAAAGTTTAGCTCACAAATAACTGCAATAAAAAAGTAATGTGTGAATGTGTATGTATATTTGTGAATGCTGCCCTTTGCTCATTATGACCTTTCATTGTAAATGTTCAGTCTACTGTCCCTGTGTATAATATTTGGAATGATTTGCAGATTGCATTCCAATCCATTTCATTCTAAAAATAATTCTGTGTGCTTGTAATGATTAATGGGTCATGTCATGCGTCTAAGTAGTGTTAGCTAATGTGCACCGAGACACCAAATTAACAATCATGGACCATAACTTTGTATTTCAGTCCAAATATTTCACAGCGTATGTAGTACATTTGTATTTGGTTGTGCTCCATGTTCTGTCTTCAGAGCTACAGACAAATTTTATATTTCGTTATATCTGAAGATAAACTATGAGGCAGTTTGTTTAGAAGCAAATCTGTCAGATGAGAAACATGGACTATTGAATGTTTTATAATTTTTACATCAACCTCTCAGAAAAAAAGCTACATTAAACCCATATGGAACGCTCCCTACTACACTTCTCAATTTTAATTTGCATTGTGGATTTGAATTAATCTAATTGCTGATTTCAATCCTGATGATTTCTATTATTGCTGTATGTCCAATTTCTCTTACAGGTTCCCTTTACCAGGCTTACCAGGTTTTCAACTATCTTTCCTAAGGAAATGTGGTCTCCTTGGAGCTTCACACAGGAAAAGGAAAAGCAGAGAACCATTATTCAAGTCCATGTATAGTGCTTTTGGATATGGAGGGGCATATTATTATTATGTCCATTGGAGTTAAGAAAAGGTCGAAAAGGAGAGTAGCAGTGAGTGAATCAGGAAATACACGACTCTGCCCTAAATGGGCAAAATTGTCAATTTCAATGGCCACCTACTATCCTTATTTAAGTTTTTGGAAGATGGTGGAGGGTAGAATTTCGATATTTTTATTTCCTGAATCAGCATACACACTGTCACCAGTATGAGGAGTCCCTCTGAGTGTTGAGCAGCACATGGCATAATCGAGTTTGCGTTATTTCGCAAATATATTAGGTAACATTCGAAATTCGAAAAATTTGATTCGCCTGTACTCTATTGCCTTACATTGCGCGTAGCAGTTCGCAAATACTCACAAATATTCGCAAATATTCGCAAAGATTCGCGATCCAGCTTCACAGCTTCTCTTCTTCATTCTGTGATCTTATCCAGTACGAGCACTGTGCGCATTGCGCGAATCCATTTGCAATGTGCACAAATATGCGCGATGTATGCTGGTAAACAGTGTTGAAGCATAATATGACAACTATCCGCCATTGAGAATATCTGAGCGCACATTCACAAAATATTGTGAATTCTTGAATGTCGCATATTCGTCAAATATATTCTAATTTCGAATATTCTCGCTCAACACTAGTCCCTCTAGGAAAACCTGATAATTAACATTATCTTTCCTGTAGTGTTCATGCATAACATAGCATATAGGAAGCAAGAGTGTAAAATGCTGTTTCTAACAAAGACTATGAGGATGCATTTCTCACTAGTTAACATGAATCCTTGTTTTCACATGTCTGTATAATATCTCATGAAATCTTTTATTGAATATAACATATTTTGGAAGGAATACCAGTTGAAGGAACCGTTCATCTTTTTATCTACGCTTATTACTTCATACTGCTGTTTTTCATCCAGTAAAACATTATCAACAGAAGACATGATACATACTCTACACTGTAAAATAAATCATTCTTTTTTAAATTGTATATATTAAATAGTCAAATGTTTTTTTAGGACTGAGTAGAAAAGAATAAAGAGAATTATGAAGCTTGGATTGCTCTTTCCCTTCTACGAAGATATATCTTTTCTATTTGTACTGATGACCATTATGAGTGTTAAGTCTTTCAAGATAAAGTCTGAACCCCACTTGCAATGTGGTGGCACTGATCACCCTTTTCCATAAATTCAATGGAACACCAAAAGGACACCATCTAGATGGTGATGGCAGTATCATGCATTGGGTTTGCATTTCCGAAAATGGAGCTTTAGTCAAGAAGAAAGGGATTACGAACAGTTATAAAAAGCAATCACCCCAAAAACCTTCAAAGGACGTGTAAATTTTTTTTTTTAATCCACTATATGTTATTGATATTTCCCTTTTCTAAATCATTTGCATACATACATTTATACATTGTATGAACTAGTATAGATGAAAGCAACTACTCTAATTACTTTCACTTGTTTCAAAATATATGGTTTGTTAGCTGCCTTAGCTACATTTTTAAATATATGGTGTGATAGACTGGTCATCTGTCACTGTGTGAATGGACCATTAGGTGGTGTCCTGGAAAGAGTCCGGGAATTATTTGCACAGCAACATTAGGTTGTTTTTGTTTTGTTTTGTTTTTTGTTACAGGGCTCCCAGACTCTGGCATAGGGAGGATGGAACTGGGTGGGCCTTACTATTCCCAGTTACACTGAAAGGGTTAACATCTGTTTGCAGATGAGTGGAGCTGGGTGTCTCACCACCAAATGTGCTGTGTCCAGTGGGTCAGGGCTTCTGACCAAATAGGAGACTGTGGGCTTCTGACCAAGTAGGAGACAGGGGACTTTCAAGGAGTGTGTGCATAGGCCTGTGGCTGCTGGAGCAGGGGATACATGGGGCTCACAGGGAGTGTGGGGCCCAAACCTGTTGCTGCTGGGAAGCCAGGCACAACAATTTGTGTTGAACGGTGCCAAACCAGGTGGCTCTGCATTTTTTCAGCATTTTCCTGGAAATGTGATTTTTTTGGACTGTTTTGGACAATAAGTGTGGACAGGTAGCCCTAAATATTTAGGAAAATAAGGTAGTACCTCCAACCTATTGGATAGTACAGACAATATTGCATTAAAAGTCAAACTTTTGACCCAGCAATGTTGAAAATACAACAAAAACAGTTCTGACTGCTGTACTTTCTGTTATAGCATTGTTGTTCTACTCAGTATGATAGACTTCAAAGTAGACACACTGCATAGCTGTGTGCAATGGGGATGGGCAGGCCCTATCCTATGCCAAATATGTGTACGCATAGTTCACTGGGGGCCCCCAAGCTCCGCTCCATAAGCTCCTCATGCACGGGTCAATTCCCAATCATGGCCTTTCGGGGATTTACTATCTGCCTCTCTTCCCTCTGCGATGTTATGTGCCCAGGGGGGCAGAATTGGAATGTGGTCTCGCATAGGGCAACCAAATAGCTAGAAATGGCACTGGGGATTGGACAATAGTCATATAAGTATGGAATCTTCTCCCGACACACATACTTAAAATAAAATGAAAGGTAAAAATACAACAAAAACTTTCTGAACCTCAGGATAGGGCCTAATAATGTTTCAGCATATAGTGATATAGTTATTATTTGAAGAAATTTTTATAAAATAATACAACAGAGAAGGGATACACACCTTGCAAAATAAATATATATCTAAATAAATATTTTGGTGCCTTTTTTTTTGTTTTTTTTGAATTTTTTTTTGTCACATTCAAGTAATACCAGGAACATAATTTCTCCAGAATCCTATGCTTCTTGCAATTGGAATACAATTTTCCCTCTATACCTGTTTAGTAACAACCCCAGAGCCATATTAGTCATCAGGACAAATACAATATTAATCTTCTCAATTTGAAGCAAGAACCTTAGAACCACTTTTAGCCTTTTCCCACTCAAAAATTATAATATAATATGGAAATATGGCTTTTAATCATCTTTAAGTTGAAACAATGGTATTTGAATTTTGAAAAATTGATTACTATACATTTTAGCATATATAAAATAAGTGCCATTACCATCTATGTTTTAGATTAATGTTTAATAATGCTTAATTGTACACCATAGGTAACTCCTGAACTATGTTTAATTAGTAAAGGTATTATCTTTAATATAAAATACACAACGGAGATAAATATTGGTATTGCCCTAGCAACTAGGAAGGTCCGGGGGGGGGGGGGCTTTGTTCAGATATCTGTCATTAGTTCATAGCATAGTGACCTGCATCTTTTAGTACATCATCAACTTTTTTTTAGAGATTTGCCGACAAGAGCTGACCAGAATACAGCTTCTAATAAAGAGTCTTTCTCTCTGCTCGAAAATAAATAACATTTTCAACAGTTCACCTAAAAACAAAACTATAGCTTTTTTCATTGTATGTTGTTATGAATTTGATGAATTTGAAAGTTTTTTTTTTGCTTTGACATAATGAATGTGACATGACTTGCCGAATATTATGATGCTAAAAATGTAATGTATGTTTCAGACATAGCTGTCAATCTACTTGTTGATATGTCAATTTGAGATTTACTCTTTCTGTAATGTTTTAAAAATTCGTTCTTTAATAAACTTTATTGAAAAAAAAGCTAGATATAAATAGAGTGTAAAGATTAGTTAATATTATTTTGTCTTCCATGGCTCATTAATCTCAAAATAACCTCACGTTGGTTGCTATAAATGTCAGTTTTTTTTTCCAAAGTCATTTTTTTAATCAGTTTACAATGTGTCTAAACTTTCCATATGTACAAGCAGGACTACTACTTCTTCCATTTGCAAAGTTGAAAGTGAGTAGAAAACTTTTTAAAAATACAATCCATGTTTTGTAAGCATTTTAGGAATCAAATTAAACAGCGTGATTTCATCACGGGTCCGCTTTTGAACTAATTCCATCAGGTCAGGTCTATTCTGAGCAAATATGTTACTAAAATTGTCCTTTAGCATTACAAGATGCTATAGCCTTTCCCTGAATGGCAGCCCTTGGTTAGAAATAGATTGCGAGCCAATGGTGCCAGGCACCCCTTGTTGTGGAGCCTCGCTTTGCAAAAGCAGACAGCTGGGAGAGTTCAGAGTTTTGAAGGTTATGATCACAGCATTTTCATAAGTGCTTTATTTCAGTTCTCTTCTGGCTGCAGTTGAGACAGGTGCGGTCTGGTTCTGATTTCACTGGTCTTAATTTCTTATCTGACCTGCTAGTCAATCAAGGGCATGAGAGGGAAGAGTGTGTTAAAGGGAAAGCTGGAGCAAGAGAGCAATGCTAAGCATCTGACTTTTCTCATCTATGAGCTGGCAGACCTGCCTGTCATTCAGTGCTTCTCCGTATACAAGCGGCTGCTCTGTGCAAAATGGATTTTTGAGTGTTAACCAACATGTACTTCTTTTCCGAAGGGTCTTCTGTTGGATTTCATTTGCAGAGCACAGAGGGCAATATCTAGGGTAATTCCAGGGCTTAGTATCGGTGATCTTTTGTCAACTCAACTTGTGAGGGAAATTAAACTTGGTATGATCGCCCATATGCTGAGCTGCAGCGACGCAATTCCAAGCCGATGAGTTCCTGAGCATGAGTCAGGCGAGAAGTTATGATGGACTAAAATGAAAAATCAGAATGTGACAGAAATGTGTTAATTAAATGGACCACTAGAGGTTTAAGACATAAGACATGCTGGCCGGAGTAATTATGCTCTACAAGAAGAAAAAGATGAGCTCAAGCCAGTAAAATGGGGGAAGACTTTATACTATACATATTGTGCCCGTTTTGTCCATTTTCTGTATTATCGCTTCCTATTACTGAATGGTTATTGTGATATTTTGCAAAATTTTTTACATGTTAAAGCTTATGGAAGATTTAGGTGATTGGGTGTAGATCTACTTGAATTCCAAGTGCTCTGCATTTTGACAGTACTGTATTGAAAGGAATAGTGGTTTCCAAATCCATGTAATAAACATCTAACACACTCTGCTGTTCAGTAACCACTTAGCTATCATTACTTAGATATCATCATTGTGTGACTGGATTTCCAATCCTCCTGAGTGATATCCAACTGAATAACGAGCATGTGGCAAGATGTACAATATTCATGTGTGTGACTATTATAAGTAAACTGAGTCTAGATAAACCTTTTCTAGCCTGAAACAAGGCAACGGATGACATTGTAAAATGTCTGATGATCTGTGAAAATATCAAAGACCTTCATTATTGTTTCCCAGAGTGTAGGTAAACCCAATGCAGAACCAAAGATTAAGGGACCTTTTACACTTGTAGCATTTACCGATGATAACTGCATCCGTTACCTAAAAAAAACCTGCTTTTTCATGTCTATTGGAGACGCTTGTGCTGCACCGGCAAAAAATGTGTGTTGCAAGGCGTTTGCGCTAACCCACAGAATTGTGCATTAGCGTTAATGCATAGATGAGCCTAGTGTGAAAGGTACACAGTCTCATGGAAACCTGAGTACCTTGCATTTCACCTTATCCAAGCTGTTCCTAACAATAGAATTTTTACTAACAATTTTATTAAACATTTTCTATTACAAGTCTCTACAAACATGTATTTGGTAAAACATTTATTTTTTATTAAATGCTACAGATATGAATGGACATAAATTGAAAATGCCATGTACAAATTATATTAAAAACAAAAACTCAACAATGGAGGCATTTTAAAAAACTACAACCAAAAGTGTATAAAATATTTAATAAAATAAGTCACAGTGAAGAAAGTGTCACTTGTGTATAATTTTCTTATCTTAATGTGATTGATTTTGCAGGTCACACAAAGCTTCAGAGTTAGTGATGTCATACTGATGACAATGCAGCAGCAGAAGAGGTTCCTCAGATTTGCCACCCTGCAGCATGATGCCCATTGAAGATAACTTGTCTGTCTTTGCCTTGGCCGACCCTATGAACATCCTTACAAAGAAGCTCCTATATTTGTTTCCATGCACTCTGTCTTCTAAAAAAAACAACAGTTATCTCTTGCTGAACATAAACGTTATTACCCCTTTTTTTTACCTCCAATTTGCAGCACTACTTCCCACACAAGCTGTCCACCTTTCTGTTCCCTTTGCTAGAATTAGAATATGTAAGTAACAGAGGTAATGATAGCATGTGATAATAACATGGCCTGGTAAAAATATCTCAGAGCAGTCAGCAGACAGTTGAAAGGCTGAAGATTGGGTTGATAGTAGTTGAGACTGTGCCAAAGGTTTTGCTTTCTTCAGATGATGATTAGTGATGGCCCGAACTGTTCGCCGGAGAACTATTCGTGGCGAACATCGCATGTTCGCGTTCGCCCATGTTCGCGAACATATGGCGAGTTCGGTTTGCCCCCTATCTTTTAACATTGCAGAAACTTTGACCCCTTGGAGTCACAGTCAGCAGACATAATCTAGCCAATGAGCACCCCCCACCTCACAGACCCTCACTATACCATATCAAGTACAGGACGCCATTCCACCTTCTGCTGAAGAAGGAGCGAGTTAGGAAGAGAGCTTCTGCTGCTGCTATGGGAACCATTAAGCTAGGGCAGTGTTCTTTGTGATCTACAAGTCTTTCACTGATCTCCCATCCCTCCATCCATGGGGAATATCCATCTCCCCCAATTCCTCCACACTGACCATCTCCCCAGTGTCCTCCACACTGACCATCCTCCTTCCCTTCCTCCACACTGACTCATCACCACATTGTCCTCCACTACTGTCCATCGCTCACCAGTGTTCTCACACTGACCTCACCTCCAGTGTCCCGCCATACGACCATCTCCCAGTGTCCTCCCACACTGACCATCACCATCCGTGCCCCCACTGTCCCATCTCACCAGTGTTCGCTCCACACTGCCATCACCCTCCATGTCCCGCCATACTGACCATTCTCCCCCAGTGTCCTCCACACTGTCCCTCTCCACAGTGTCCTCAATAAAATTAAAATTCACCATTAAGCTGTAGCAATGTGAAAGCAGATCTTCCCATGTTGTTTCAGGTGGATTCCACACAATGCATTTAACCACCATGTTGTTTATTGCTCTCCAGCTCCCCTCTTATTTCAAATCCCAAATGAACTATCATTGTAAAATCCCTTTGTGCGGATTTAAATTGCGTGAAAAAATCTTGGGAGTTTGCCATGGATCCCCTCTGTCATGTCATTGTCCGGTGTTAGTCCCCTTGAAATAACTTTCCAACACTATGTGGCCAGAAAGGGTCCCCTTTGTTTTTTAATGTTTGCCTGCCCATTGAAGTCTATGTGGTTCGCCGGGTTCGCGTACATTTGCGGAGGTTCGCGTTCGCCGTTCGCGAACATCAAATTCCGGGTACGCGCCATCACTAATGATGATATGTCTGGATGCAGTGAAATTGTGTAAATGCAAATAGAATTCATTGGTTTTGTTTAAAAACTTACAATGGGGTTCAGGTGAAGCAGTTGTTGTTTTTAACCATAATCTGTAAGCCAAGTAAAATTCATTAGCAAACATGTTCAACATGTTCAACAAACATGTTTAGTCTCTCTCCAGGTTGGTCATGTTGTCTTTGCTGGGACAGTTTCTCAATTTTTGATCAATTAAGACTTATTGCACATAAAATATATATAATATGAGCTGGATAACGTTTCCCAAGAAAAAATAAGGCTCTTCAGATGTTCCTGTTTTTAGGTTGTAAAATACATTTTATTTGAGAATTTTTAGGGGCAACTTGCATCAACCCGTTTCGTGGCACACACGCCTCTTCTTCAGAATGTACAGTTACTGGCAGTCTCGAATGTTGACTGTACTCCAGGTCCAGGAGGCTGCAGTCAACCAAAAATGGGTGCCTCCAAAGAGCCCTATTATCACCTACAACCCCTGGTCACCCTGAGGCGAGTGACAGCGACCATGTAAACAACCAACACTGAATTGAGACTGTACGATAAATTCTCTACATGTCCAGACGACTACACGTTTGTTGGTAAAAAAGGCTAAAGTCCTCTTGTCCCAACAACCGAAATAGTAAGTAAACCACTGTAAAATAATTCACCAATCTTAAGCATCTTACTCTGTGAATGCTCCTTACCTGATTCTATTTTTCTTTCCATGTCTTATCAATGATCACTGTAATATGAAGCTCATAAGTATAGACATACAAATTCAAGTATATAATATAGTACAACTGTATTTTATACTTCAACCATATGGCTTTTTCAAACTTCTACTAGTCATATCAATACTCTTGAAAGCATTGATTAAAACATTACTAATGGGGAATTTACCTTAGATGTTAAAATGTGTAGAGGTATTTCTGTGATCGTGTCATATTAACACACACATGTCATAGTAACACACACACACACACACACACTTTTTTTTAACTTTCTCTATGTATTTAGGATGTTATTTCTAGTTTCCACTGGTATATAGGAATGACAAGGATTTTTTAATCAGGATGTCATTATATGTTTCAGTAAAGGTCAGTAACTCAAAAACAAATGTAGCATGGGTCAAGCAAACAGTATTAATTGACTTATCACAATGTACATTTAAACCATATGATGTTTTTATTGCCCTTACTCTGTATAATGTTTTGTTTCTAGTTGTTTAACAACAAAATTATACTCTGCTGCAAGTAATCTCTGCATTTAGAATTCTGAAAATGATGACCTTGCATCCAGACAAATAATCATGTTCATTAATTGCATCCCTGTTAAAAGAACTTAATGACATATTCTTCTGAGTGCAAATGCCTGCATGGAACAAGTATGCCCTGCTTAGTTAGGTTGTCTTCCTAACTAGTCTTGTTGTTGACACTTTCTTTCATCAAGTATGAATTGTAACAATTGCTTCTGTTGAAAGGCATCAAAGGCCAACTTGTAGTTAACAAAGTCGTTTTAGAAACAGAGATAAGCTACACATGGCCAATGAAAGTGAAAGTTTAAAAAATACAAACCAATAGCTATGGTAGCACCTGGCATTTAACCACATCATTAGCTCTATCTTATTAACATTACATTTTGTTCTTGATTGAAACAGCCAACTGTTTTCTTTGTAGTTTTCAAATGTTTTAAACAGTTGCCGGTCCACACACTTTGTATGAGGAAAGTATTGCCTGATATACAAAGGTAAGTAAATTCTGTTGTTATTATTCTTAGTTTTATTAAAGTTAAACTCTGGAATAAGAAACTGTTAAACTCACTAGCAAAGTGTACTTCATTTTGAAACTTTGTGTCCTTTTTTCTTCAAACATTAATACATTTACAATTTATTTGATCCAATACAGAAATTTAGAAATAAATCACTTCCGGCTCCACGTCAGAAGCCTGGGGGGGTTGCCATAGACCTCCATGATAATAGAGAGTCATCCCTTTCCTGGCCCAATGTGTACAGGGAAGGAGGTAGGGCAGGGAACACCAGCAAACAGTTGGGCAAACCACTAGGGAGGTTAAGCAAGGAAGGGTCACTTTGGCCATCTTTGTCCCATTCAAGAGAATTCCTTTACATTGCTGTCTTATAAATGCATCATTACAATTAACCTCTCTAGCACTCTGCTGAGGTCCAGAACAAGAAAGCACAAGAATCTGGTCAAACAGACAAGCAGAAGCAGAAGTTAATCGGGCATTCAAAAAAAAAAAAAAAAAGTTAGATAGGCAGTAAATGACTAGCAATGGCATTAGCACAGGATAAATTTAACTGGTAATTTTTTAAATGGCTACAGTGTATTTATATGTCTGTGTGTTTTTATTAAATTTTTTGCATTGCATATAGTTATCACTGAGTTCAATACAATTCCCCCTCCCCCCGGTGTGATTTCAGCACATCCATCATACTGGGAGAGAGATGATCAGAAGAAAAAGAGGATATTGGGGGCACCGGAACGTTGTCAGGTATGTATTTGACAATTTTCAATGCAGAAAACTGTATTCAATGTGACTGAAATTCAAAAATCCCACCGCTTCCATCACGTTCGTGATGCTGGTATGGGGAACATCCACTTTCTTAGAGAAGCACTGCTGTACTTGTCTTAACTGCTGGTCTTAAACCAATAAAAACACACATTGTTTTTTTGTTGCTAATATTGTATAATTTGTGAATACTGATAGGAATAACAATGTACACCAACAAAATTGGGGAACACTGAAACAGATACAAAGTAGAAAAAGGAGCATATATACCCACGTCCAAAACAAAATACAAGATTAGCATGCTTGTAAAACGCAGTATATAATGTATTAAAGTAGTGTATAAAATGTTCTTGAGCAGCATAGTAGGTTTGTCCTATATCTTTTGCTATACACTGAGAATATTGGCCTTCTAGAAAGCAAAATAGCTCTCAGCTGACCACATTAGCACTATAATCACAATTGCTTATCAAAAAAGAAAAAAACATACTGAAGATAGCAAAATAGCTATGGCAACATAAAGCAGAAGTTAACGTTAAGACTTTTGGTATCTCCTCGAGTCATTCTGTAAAAATATAACTTTTGGATTATTTACACATTGTTCAGATCCCTAATAATGGCAGTAACTTGGCTCCAATAAGGGGTAATCTGTGGACATTCCTACACAACGTGTATTGGAGGTCTCCTCCCATCACCTCTAACATAAAGCACTTGAAATAATTTTTTAGCCTGCAAATCTGGTGTTCTATACCATCTGGTAAAGATTTTGACAAGAGCAAATTTTGGATTGGAAAAGGCTTTGGATGCGGGTCAATTTTGAAGCTCCAGCACAGGTTGAGGCAGCTCAACAGGAAGTTTGTGTGTCTATATGTATGGTTCTGCAAGGTGTGCGGGTCAACATTTCAATGTTTTGGATATGTCTAAATATGTGTGTAACCTGTGGTAGAAACCTGGAAGAAAGGCCGGATGGCCCAGGATGGAAGCAAAGGGCTATACTTGAGACATCAGTCTACGCACATAGCTTTTATATTTCTGCTAAAGCATGAATAATAACTCCACAAAATAATTCACAGATGTTGTAAATGACAATACGATGACAAAGGAAGGAATGGTCAACTCTTTTGTGACAATGTTCTAAATAGTACCACTCATAAAAACCACTATACTCACACAGAGATCATTGGTCCTAACCATTGAGCTACTGGTTGTGTTTTCTAAAAAAAAACCTTTAGATCAACTTTAAAATCTGTCCAGTTCTATTTGTTAGGTCACAACATCCACAATGTGATATTTACAATAATGTAACCCAGGAGGAAATGCAAATGTATTATTAATAATTAGATTGAACAACGCTCAGACTGTTGGCACTCTTGCAGAGTCTATGGTCATTGGGAATGACTAAGACCAAGTGACCAAGTCTCGATCCCCAGGTCTCTTTACAGATAGGTCTACATGAAAACAATTGTGCAAAGTAACAAAGAATGTTATTTAAAAGCCTGTCATTACACTTTATATCTTATTCCCTTAGAACCCTATATATTCACATTTTTTTTTGTTCTATTTCTCGTGTTTCCATCAAGTAAAAACGTAATAATAATAATAATAATAATAAACTTTAATAATAGCCAGAATTTAATTATACTGTGTTTGAAATGAACACATTTTGCCTAACATAGGTGGTAGATGTAATAAAATATCACTCAATGACACTCTTAAAACAGCATAAATTTAATAGAAGTAGAAAATGGGTGAGATCAGCATTAGCGTAATGATTTGGCATCAGGTATCGCTGAGGAATTAAATCTATTTTGTTTAAACACTCTCTTCAGCAAATGTAGCTTTGTTGGCATAGCAGCAGGATACTTGTGAGACCAATGTACTCTGGAGGATGCTCATGAAGACTCAACAAACCTCTGGTTTTCATTTACATCAATAATGTATGTGTAGAGACAACATATTAATGAGGAAGTCGTTCTCCCATAAACGGTTGTCAAATTTTATTTCCTTTGATTAGGTCTTCTTCACCTTTTTCACCTTAACATTTAATGGCTTCTGTTGCACCCATACATTGCATTATGCAATAGCTTTTTTTAAATTCATAATTTTTTGTTTAGCATTTTACAGTTAAGACAGTTAATTTATACAGCACAACAGAGGCCTTTATACATTTAAATGACAATCACAGAATATCTGTGCTATTACAAATGTATACTGCTACAAGAAAGAAAAATGGTGACTTGGTACATAGTACAGTAGTACATTAAACTAGTCTTGAATATAAAAACACTTTACTATGATGCTTCAAGGGGTAATGTAATTCTAATGTATGTTTTGCATTAACTAATGCTTCACTTTGTCATATTGATGACATCATCACAGTCTATTTGGAGGTTCACTTTAATTGGCTATGTTGTTTGTCAATTTATAACTTAACATTCCTTAACCCATTAATGCCCAAAAGTTTTTAACTTAATGACGACTGGATCACGAAAATTAAGTCAAGGCATCACTTTAGGTTTCCAATTATGGACAACCTGTTGGACGTAAATGTTGATAGATAGTGTTAGTAAGCTAGTAAAAGTATTGGATCCCTAAATGTGTATCATGGTTTTTAATGGAATAACCATTTAACATGTTTTTCCCAATGCAATCAGAAATGTACAGACATGTTTGCATTGTGTAAGAACATACTATATTTATAGATTATTAAAAAATAAATAAATCGTAATAGTAAACAAATGCAGTCTAAAACATTTATTTTTTATGAAAATGTAATGGCAATGGACTGACAGACAAACACATGTACAAGCTCATAAACGCACACCACAGGACAAGTCAAGTTGTTGGCTTTTTGTATGATACAGAACACAAGCAGATTTATAGTGTTTTCAAATGTATGTGCTCTGTATGTGTCTGGGCAACTTCTATCTGTCTTTGTTAACATGTATTTGTGGTGGTGTTCATTTCTGTATCTGTTATGTGTCTGTCAGCCCTCCACGAACAAGCTGTGCATATATTATAGCTAACCAGCTCTGGATGTGTGTGAAAATGTACAACATTTCTGTATTAGGCAATGTTTTTGCACACATCAAAACTTTGGTTTTCCAAGTAAACTATAATTCAGCATAACAGAATTATTTATACTGAAACTATTAATAAACCACCATTCATTGACATATATATATATATATATATATATATATATATATATTATTAGCCACAGAAATGCCAGATTAATTTTTATTTGATGGATGCCATTGGACCATCTCTATACTCATCAAATATATCCAAAATAAAATTTCAATACAAGAAAATCCAGTGGTGTGTCTTTTTACAGGTTACAGAATATGTATTTGAATCAATATGGAAACATCAGTGTTTCTGGAAGACATTTAACTGAGCCAAGCATTTAGTTTGGATTACACTGAGAATTTGTCATGGAAGCAATTAGAGACAAGGATACCAGGACCTTTGTCACCCATTAGTCACTAATTAGGCAAAACAGACCCCTGTAGAGCCACAAACAAAATCATGTTGCTATAATAACACACTGGGCAGCTTAATCCGAGAGGGTAATTTGCATATTTTGAGTTGAAGTAAATTTTGCCTGTTTCATACCAATGGGTTTACATCCCATTAGTAATCTTTAGCCTTGTTAGTGGTCAATTTTTATATCTATCTATCTATCTATCTATCTATCTATCTATCTATCTATCTATCTATCTATCTATCTATCTATCTATCTATCTATCTATCTATCTATCTATCTATCTATCTATCTATCTATCTATCTATCTATCTATCTATCTATCTATCTATCTATCTATCTATCTATCTATCTATCTATCTATCTATTTTAAATTCTGACTGCAGTAATAAATTTTGTTGATGATCATGATCAAACAATCTTGTGTCTGAATGTGTCTGAAGGCAACAATCCATGGGCATGTACAGTTATTTGATGTGTTATTCTTAACTCTCCCATTGGGATTTTCATCAAAAAGAATCTAGACTCAAGTAGAATGTATGGAATTTAACCTCTGTTACAAGAAAGTGGAGTGTAGAAGCTGATCTCTGACAGATTAGGGTTCATTACAGACAGGAGTATAGATTCTGAGCCCTTACAAAAGTTAATAAGACCATTAAAATAATTTCATAATCAGACACATATATTAGGGTATACCATGTACCATGTCTTTAGTATTGTTGAGCTCGAATATTCAAATGGCGACTTCTTTTCACGAATATCGGCAATTTAAAAAATGTACGATTATGTCGTTTTTGAATATTCAATATCCAATGTGTATGGGCATGCATCATGATACTAAGTAACACAATGCAATAATAATATAATATTGCAAGTGACCATTCATTTTGAAATTAATCACAATGCATGCCCATATGCATGAATTTTTTATTTACGTATCTGATTGGTTATTAAGGTTTATTGCAATGACCAAATCTGAGTTAAGACCAACACCAGCCTTCTGTAATATTAGAGTAGAGGTGTAGCTTGGCACTCCAATAGCTTTCCTTTCAGTGTAATCTAACTGAATATATCTGCCAGTTATACCCTCTCTACCCCCTTGGCTGATCACAGACCAGCTGGTATTTTCAAATTAGTCAAGGAGAAGAAATGTGTTCAGAGAAAGGGTACAACCAGAAGTCCTGCAACTTTTCTGTTCACTAGCTGATTTTGTGAGAAAATTAACCCACTGGGCGCTACAGGCTTTTCACGCTAATTTCTATGGCACGAAAAGCCGTTTCCCCGGCTCTCCCCCGACCCTCTACACACTGCCGGTGTCAAATAGATGCTGGCGGTCTGTGGGGAGAAAAGTGGCACCACTCAATTAACCTGAAGTTATATGATGCCGCCCCCCTTCACATTTAGCGCCACCGATGACGCTGAAGACACGGGGCCGGAAAGGCTCTGTGTGTCTGCAGTTCTGTAGAAATGCTGGAAGCACACAGAGAGCCGGGGGCTGTGCCCGATCCCGGAACGGGAGGTTAATATGCTATTATTTTGAACTTTATTATGCAAAAATTTTTTGTGTTAGATCAATACTTATTTGTAGGATACCCACTTCTCTACATCTCCAGCAAGTTTGGTGTTGATACCATGTTCAAGGGCTTTGCTATTAACTCACAAAACTAGTCAAATAAAAAAAATATTTTATGTTTATTTTTATATGATTTTTTTTAAACAGAAAGGTGAAGTAGGGAGGAGTAAGTAAAGGAAATATCCTTGTTTGCAAAAATATCAATAACAGTGAACCATAAATATAGAAAATATAGAAACATGAATGTTGAATGTGCCATAAAAATACCCTGAAATATTTCACTTTACATTTTACATTTTGACATGATATTACATGCTATTGCATAACTATGCCTGTTTAAGGACGGTAATGATGTCAGAAAAGCCCATACTATAACCAAATGAAATGGCAGGGTAATACTGGAATGAAATACCAGCTTTACCCTTCTGAATTTATTTTAGCATACTTATGAAGTGATCATCTTAACAAATACTTATTTCACAGAAATGCCGTATGAAAGCATGGGTAGGCAGGTTTTGTTAAGCCTAGCTAAAAAAAAATAAACCACATCATTATCACCTTACTGATATGACCCTTATAGAGTTGACTTGTCACAGTGATAACCTCTGAAGAACTCATAAAAGGCTGTTTGAGATGAGGTGAGATTTTAGGTTAGAAGATGGCAATCTTTGATTAAACCTTAGCTGCCTTGCCAATTGTTTAATGTTAATTATTACAAAGGAGAGATGCAGAAGTTTAAAATAACAGAAAGCCATTATCTTCATAGATATTAAGAAACGAAGAACACTTGCAAAAATATCTGCAGGAAGAACAAACAGTAACCAAATTGGTTCCTGTGGCAAACCATAACATTTACTTTAAACTATCAGTAAGTGACTGAGTAAAAAGCAAACTACTAGTATTTTAATAGATCCCAGACTGTCAAGAACTTATTGACCAGCAAACTTTGACCAGGTCAAGAGCAGGTCTAAAGTGAGAACTGGTGTGAAAGTCATTTGCTGGTCTGAAAGTACAATTAGGAAACGGCATAGATAGTTTTACTTTGCAGGGATAAATGGACTTGACCGTTGTCTTTATTATAAATTACATTACAGCTAACTGCACATCCTAAATTATAACAATGCCACTTAAAAAAGTATAAAAAAGTATTCATCTATAGACAAAGTGTATAATTTCTAGACTAAAATAAAGCAAATAGTTAGAAATTAGGAAAACGTTAGGCTTTTAAACACGTTGGAATACAATTTGTTACAGTTGTTTCTAATGCTGATAGATATAGGGCATACTTAGCAAAATCATGCTTTTAATATATTTGTACAGTTGCAAGAAAAAGTATTTGAACCCTTTGGGATTATGTGGAGTTTTGCATGAATTGGACATAGGTCACACCAATAGAAAAACACAGTCTGCTTAAAATAATACTACACAAACATTATATGTTTTCATGTTTTTTTAAACATAACATAAACATTCACAGTTTTGTTGAAGGACTTGTATGCTATGAGTCATTGTCCTGTTGCATCACCCATCCTCTGCGGAGCTTCAGTTGGTGGTCTTGGGTTTTCCTGCAAAATATCTTAATAAACTCTGGCATAAATTTTTCCATCAAAGACAACAATCTGTCTAGGTTCGGATGCAGCAAAGCAGCCCCAAACAATGATGATCCCTCCTCCATGTTTTACCGTGGGGATGAGGTTTTTGATGTTGGTGTGCTGTGCATGTTAAGTGTAGTGTGTTTTTTCCATAAAAACTCAATTTTGGTTTCGTCTGTCCACAGAATATTTTGGCAGTCATGCTATGAAACATCCAGGTGCTGCAATATTTTTTTGGGACAGCAATGACTTCCTCCATGGTGTCCTCCCATGTACTCCATTCTTCAGAGCACATTTTATGACCAAATCATGCAAAACGCCATGTAATCCCAAAGGGCTCACATACTTTTTCTTGCAACTGTATGTACATGTACTACATGCAATTTATGCTTACCTTAAAGCAGTTCTCTACAGTAAAATAAAAACAAAACATATACATATTACTTAACTTTACGTAGTCTTCATTTTAGCAACCTGTTCCCCAAACATAAAAAACATGTACTTATCCTCCCCTCTTCCTTGCTCTGGTACAGCTATACTTACTGCCTTCTGTTCTCCAGGCTCCAAGTTGGTGCAGCGAGACCCTTCCAGACTCACTCCCTCCACCAATCTGGATCTACAACCAGCGACCAGGGACTGTTAACGTTTACCACTTGAAGTCTCTCTGCACCTTGAACCCGTCGCACTGTGACATGACTGGATAGGCAGAACTTCACCAGATTTTCATCCAGGTGCATTTTTTTACCCCCGACCTGTCCCATAATTAGCACTTCTGTGCCAATAAAAGAAAGTAGAAGAGGAGGTAATTGGTCCGCTTTAAATATATCAGTCTTCTAGGTAGTTAAACCTCTTTAAGCAGTGCTAATTACATCACCCTTTTAGGCTATTTTACTTTCAACCATGTGACGACCTACCCCCCAGGAGGTTGTGGTGCCCATAGTGTCTAAGGGGCATATTTCTGTAGAGGTGGGTTCTGCACCGCTGAGGTGCTGAGGATGAAATCACACCAGGGAAGAGAGGGTTACTGCAAATGGGCACATCTGGGACACCAGAGACTTTATTTGGGCGATGTTTATTACAGAGATGCACATTGAAAGCAGTATTCTTCTTAGAAAACAGCTTTTGTGCAATTTCCAGTTCAAATTTACCATCGCCTCCCCGATGTGACGTCATCACGTTACTAGGAGAGGGGGGGGGGGACGGAGCTGGCTGCATGTCACATCGGGGACACCGGGACAGCGCAAAACTGTAAGTATGTGCTCCTGGAGCCCCGATGTGTACTGGACGGCACCATCTCGTCCAGTGCTATAGTGGTGGTGCCGTCCAGACCGCTAAGGCGGTTAAAGGCTGCTTTTTAAAATTTGCTATAATACAGAGCCATGGTGATAAAAAAAACATGGTTAGGACTCTCACGATGAAATCTGCTGGGAAATAGAGTTGATCTTTTGGTCCTGCTCAATGGTTACTCTCCATAGTTACTGCAATGTAATAGGATAAGACACAATAGTCACTCCATTTGCTTTAACATCATGATGCCAGCTCTTAGGATAAAGGGCCCTGTGACACTTTTGCTGACTGGAGTTTCAGTTAGTTAGTTTCAGTTAGGAAAATACAGTATGTTTTTAAAATGTCATGTTCTAAAATAAAAAGATGTAGATTAGGTTAGTTGAGGGAGGGAAATATTTTATTTGGGGGGTTGGCATTAAAACATATTCCAGGAATTTTAATATTTTAAAACTTTAAAAGTAAAAAATTTTGTTTGAAAAATCTTTTCATTTTAAAGCTACTTGCCTGTAATTTGTCAACGGTTTTTAAAGTGTTGTCATGCAAGGCCAGTATGTTGCATTAACAAATGTATATGTGACTTACAGGAGACAGATGGACTGTACTGGTCAGAAATGCTGTTGGCTGTCATACATTCCTGGATCTGAGCCCAGCTCCCTGCATTGAAACATAGCTTGGAGGGGACACTCAATTCTCAACCCTTATTGACCATTGAATTACAAAGGTAATCCCCTCACTGCATGATGAACAAATCAGTACTTTCAAACATTAAACTGATTATCACTTCATATTTCTGTATCTCCTTAATATCGAATTATCACAGTAGCATCCAAAATAGTAATAAATCTCCTGCAGTGTAGTAAAATAAATCTGTGTACATGTTAGTAAATGTACTGTCTGTCTGTATACTGTATGTATTTGCCGATAGGACTTAAAAATGTAATAATGCATATTCATTAAAGAACAAAATATAATAATCTGAAGCCAAAGCAGCCCGAGAACTTAACGAGAGTTTGGTATAAATAATAATTATGCTTATAATATTGAAGGGTCACAAGAAAGGTCAATAGTCTTTTGCTGCTTGCTTACATCCCTACCATTATTAATGGGATGAAGGCAATGTGTATCGAACAGCATAGTGAAGCAGAAAAACCTCTTGGAGGCTAGGGCTTCACATGCGCTAAAATCCCTGCATTGAATGCAATACAATACGGCAACGGAGCTGTGACACAGCTGTCTCCACACCCCGTCGGAGCTCCCGATCCATCTGTCCGAGCCTCTGTCATGTTGATGTCGATGCAGCGATCTGTGTCCGCAGGAACGCAAAGGAGGCTTGTGCGGACATCAGCGGATCCCAGTGTCCAGTGTCGGACCCTTGTCTCCTCCTGTGTCATAGTTTGTACTTATATGTTACCTTGTGTTGCTTTTCAACCCTTATGTAATGTACAGAGATGTGTAACATGTAGGCACTTTATAAATAAAAGTTGATAAAAGTATAATAACATCTGCGTGTTAATTGATCTTCTATGTAGAGCTAGTCATTGCCCAATGAATAAGTAGTAATATGAATAGTCTCCTGGTTCTGACATCCCTTCTCCCAGTCTGATTGCTACTGTGTTACTAGAGGTTAACATCTTTCAAAATACTGGTATTAGCAGATGAGACTTTATCTAATTATTTTTGACAATGACATAACTGCATTATTGTTTTGGTTTTCACAATCTGAAATAAATTACCCAGAATCTTTTAATTGTAAAGCAAGCAGATACACAGTGGCTGGTAAAATATAAAGATTATATGGGATGTCCTAAACAACTGCTTTTCTGCCATGATAAATTAGCAGCTATGACTTTCCTTTGTTAGCTTAGGTGAAAATGAAATGAAATCCAGCAGGAGTTCCCGGAGTGCATTGTCCAATAGTGTAAAAATGCTGTGCCGATGACAGATCATACTGTTTTTATTAAGAATAAGAACACTGACTTTACTTTGCTTCTTGACCTTAGTGCTTTACTGTCAAGGTGATTTTATTTCTACAAATTCTCCTTGTGGAGGCCTCCTCTATGAACCGCCATAAAACGCAAGACAAATTCCTATCATCTGTATGTGATTATGGCAGGTTCAGTTGCTCCTATTCACAAGCACTTTAAGTTGTTTCTCTCCTTGGTATAGAAAGAAGTACATGTAGTAGCATTTCTTCCTGACATTAAGCCCTTTCCTTGTCTTTGAGATATTTATTTTTTTCTGAAGTTTGAAAAAAAAAAAACCCAACAGATTTTATAGTAATTAATTCAATAGAAAAATAAACCTACATCGAATGACCTAATGCCCCTAAACCTAAATTAAAAAAAATAATTAAACAAAGTACCTTTGTTGCTGATATCTTGCAACATCTTTACAGCCACTACAGCTTTACATGGCATTTGAGAGTTCAGGTTAACTGATACCTGGGCCAATAAAGCATATTGACAAATTGACTACAATGACATAAAATGCCCATTTAAAGTCTTCATGACTTGTCTGTATGCCAGGGTGACAACACTGGTTGTGAGACATGGAAAAAGCATTGTCAACAAGAACCAAGATTGCCATGAATAAATTATTATGATAACCAATAAAGAAATAAAATTACAACTTTGACAATTAGTATTACCTCTAATAAAGTCATCAATACTTATATAATCATTTACAAATCTGGTAAGAAGGAATATTTTGGGTTGTCATGCCAAATTATTGTGCCAATTAAATTATGTAATTGGTAGCTTAGTCCTATTCCAAGAATATTAGCCCTAATACTATGGTTGTTAAGAAACATGTTTATTTCCAAAACTGTCACAGGGATGAACTTCCTGATTCACGGTAGCACAAATCCACCTTACCGTTGCATATGTGCTTTACTGTATTACCTAGTTCACCCATATTTCTGTTCTTTCACCACCCTAAATGTGTTGTCTAAAATAAGGTTTAAAGCCTTGGTATAGTTTAAGTGTATGTTTTTTGGATAGTTACAAGGATGGTCTGCACAGGGGGTTTCTCTTTGTCATCAAACAAGGTCAGCTTAAAAGGACCACCCCCGTTCCTTAAATCACTTAAGGTGCCCATACACATACAGATCGGTGCAAGATCAATGACCCATTTGAGTGAAGCGTGGTGACGCCGCATCCGACAGGGGTGGCCGCATCCGATGGCCGCACAATCGATGACCGTGAGGCATGATGTCAGCGTTTGAAAGGGTCAGATGTTCCCATCTGTACGAGTATGGGCATCTTTACAGTATATAAGTGTAGTTTAAACTTTGTAAAGTTTTGAAGCAGTTTTGCTGCTCCAATTCTGCTGCCCACAGCTACCCTTGTAAAACACCATGACAGTAATGATTTTTGCTTTCTAAAGTGTACCACTCCACTGCAAACTATATTAACGTTCTATGTTGTCTCAAATCTCACATTATATTTCAGCAGCTAGATAAGTCATAAATAAAATTTTAAATTTGGAATACTGTGGTAGAATGAATTTAAAGAGCCATTATCACCTTTCCAGCTACCAGAAGAGATGAGAACGTTTAAGTAACCTCTTGGCTATAAATCAACATCCCAAAGATGCCACCATGTACTGAGTGTTGCAAGTGGCTCCTATTCTGAGTGTGATCTAAAAGTCCGGTGCAAAGTGTAAGAACAACGGCTTCTCTCTTCATGTGTTCCAGATGGCATCAAGGCAGAGATAAAGCATTCCCACAAGGCACAGTTAGCTCTCTGTGATTTAGAAGAACTGTAGTTGAACTCGTTGCTAAATAACCACGTTATGTATGATGGGAGTATGACCTTTTTTAAGATTTCAGAAGACTTTGAAATTGATGTGATATTTGTTTAGTGAAGTTTGACAGCTTCTGTTTCAAGACACATATTAATGTTACAGGTAACAAAACATATGTTAAAAATAACACACTGTGTCAGCTGTTTCTGATATGACTGACAGCATATGTGCCCTGCTACACATTTATATCACAAATTGATTTTTTTACAGAAAAAATATGTTATTAATAATGTTTTAATACACAACAAAATACTTTACAGGAATTTTGAACACATGGGTCTCCTGATCAAATCCAAACAATAATCAGTAGCACTTAAGCATAGAAATTTGCACCTGTCTATTTAGATGTATTATACCATAGCAGTATCCTCTGTTCACAATGAGATAAGACCAAGGGACATTAAATTCTGATTGAAATCGTATATATGTATATCACAATAATTGCATTATCTCTACTGTACTGTCACATATAAAAATTTTGAGCAATGCCATTTCTCGCCTTTTGGGGGCCTTATGCAAGTACTTGGAGGGGGGGGGTTGGTGGGTGTTGGTGTTGCTATTGGTGGAGCTGCCGACCAGGGGGGAGTGATCTGCTAATGGTGGAGCTGTAGACACAGGCATGCTCTCCACAGGCATGTGAAAAGTCCCACATATTCCACTTAGAGGGAGAAACAGCCCTGATTTCGGGCAAACCATGTCCCTTAACATTCCTAACAATGTAACTGAATCCTTAAAAAATATGTTACCATAACAACTGGCAGGAAGGATTTGGCAGAGCACCCTATGTCAACTAATACTCAGTTGTTGATAAAAGGCTGCGTTTAGACAAGAATTACCTGCAAGATATGTCTCCTGCTAGTTGACCCTACAACAGTATATTGGAAGTCAAATATGGCTTGTGAGCTGTAGCTTGCCCATAACTTTTCAAAAAATCGGTTCTAAGGTAAAGCTTGCCCATGGCCCTGCCTCCCCCACATTCCAGTTGGCTGCTAAGATAGACCAATGTAATAATGGTCCATTAAGAATGTGTAGAGAGTGGAAGGTAGTGGCAATGTCCAACACTTCTAGACAGCATTCAAGGTTCACTGTCTATCTCTACTGCTCCAGTATAGACGTCTGCCTCAATTTCCAATAGCAATAAGTCAAAAATGAGGTGGCAAGCTTGTAAAAACAAGCTGGGATCAAGCACAAGGGCAAGTTTACTGCCAAGGTTTATCGCAACTTCTGTCTTTAGCACATGAATCTTTTCTGTCAAAAGGATCTTGGCTTTTGAATCTAGCGTGGTTTGCATGCAGTCTTCATTGACATGTCATCAATAAGTCAGAGTTAATATATAGCTTAATTTTTTCATTCTTAAACTAGAAAGGTGGCAGCATGTAAACAAATGAATGGCAGCAAATTAGTAACAATAATTAGTCAGCTATGTTATAGACATGATTGCCTCAATAGTGGATTTTCAGATATGGTCTCCTGTCTCTTAATTTCTGTTTCTTAATACACATAGAAGAGATGAGGATAGATGAGGATAGATCTCAGGATCGCAAATAGGAAAGCAACAATTGTCCTGAGTTCAGAGACAGTAATTTCTGGACAGGACCCTTAAAACTGTATCAACCATTAGATTTGCCTGAATCAGATATTAAAGTCCAAAGTCCAAAAGACACCAGTTCCAAAGTGTACTGTATAGTGTACTTGCCACTGGAAAATGTATAGAGAGATTGTGTCTATACGTGTATAAATGCTAGTAAGCTAGTGAAGGCTAAGCTGCAATGTCTATGCTGATAGAAATAAGAAATATCAGCAACAAGATATAAATAAGAGTTTAATGAAATGTTGAGGTTTATTAGAAAGAGCGGCTCTTAACTTTACAAACAACTTGGCCAATGATATAGATTTTGGTCTTACAATGACATAATGCCAACATGTAAGAGCAGATAGTAAGGATCTTTTATACTTATTTTGCATTAATTGTGATCCAAAGCAGTGTGTAAACATGTTAACTGGAGGCCTCTGCTTCACCACAGATAAACATTAATCCTTCTTAATGCTCTAAGTCAACTTTTAGTCCTTAGCAGAATTTCTCCTAATCTCAGTCTAGGAAGCAAACTGATTTGCAAAACATAATCCTAGGTTTAATGAATCAGACAGTAAAAGTGGTCAGCTTTGGTTTTAAGTGATGAGCTACAGTGACTAGACTAGAAATGGTCTTCTTGAAAAAAAACATTTTTCTGATTACAAATGACTAACTAATTGATTAGAAAATGTATTTCATTAGCTGGTTATCTGTTGCCTACACTAAACCATTAAAACAATTCTGTTAATGACCTGAAGACTGTAAATAATATATAAAATTGTGGAAACATTTGTTAACAGGGAAACAAATATGTTATTGCAAAATATACTTTTTTTTTTTATATGGCTTCTCCAATAAATGAATTGTT
This sequence comes from Ptychadena robeensis, assembly GCA_036250615.1. Lineage (NCBI taxonomy): Eukaryota > Metazoa > Chordata > Amphibia > Anura > Ptychadenidae > Ptychadena > Ptychadena robeensis. Next base: position 164,867,540 of record CM070032.1, read on the forward strand.
ATAAATAGAACAAGGAACTTATTTAAAATGAGCTAAGAATACAAAATGAGCTAGGAAATGTAAAAAAATGAAATGTCTAGTGGCCTGCTGGTTCTGCTATTAATAAATACGATATGAGATTAGGTTATATATGTTATGTTCACAACTCAACAGGCACAGAACAGATCATCAGATGAAAGGCAGCTGAAAACATTTCTGTAATATTTGGCTTACAATCTGTATCTGAATATAGAAGACAATAAAATACTCTGAAGTACAGCATGTAGTGATGTATGTGGAGCACTACCTGGCCTCCTCTATTCATAGCTTGTTTCTAGAGATGGCCAAATTTTTTCGACTAGCTGACTTTGTGAGCTCATAGCAAAGCCACTGAACACTAAAAGTGCTGGAAATGTAGAGTAGGGTTGTGGGAACATTGGAAAGCCAAAGTTTTGCTCTAGCACATGTCATTTTTGCGTAAATTAAGCTCAAAGTCAAAGTAGAAATTTTACCTTTGAAATTTTGACTTTACTTGAATTTATGCAAAAATTATTTGTGTTAAAGCCATGCTTTTTTTGTAGTATACATCTCTAGCAAGTTTAGTTTTTTTTTTATTTGACCATGTTTGCTTGTTGCATGATTTATGTTCCATCAACTTTCTCATTTATATAGCACCTTAGAATTTGGATGCCTAATCATCTACAGTGTCTGTAAGGTTTTTGTTGTAATAAGGGGTATTAGATCTCAAAGACTAATGACTGGATCTAATGACCAAGGTCTGAAAGTAAATATTATCCTTCTTTATTCGTTATATGTTAGCTGCTGTATATTGTTGTTGTTATTTTTTTCTGAGTAGTACTGATGCCACATATGTGCAGAGGAGGGTACATAGAAACTCAATTATTTTTTTCAATTTATATTAAACAACACAAAAAGATGTCTATTATAAAAACAATCAATAAAACAAAGAAAGTATACATAAAGACATAAAATAAGTTCCAACAGATAGGGATATTTTCCGCAAAAATCTTTGTTTTCGGTTAGTAGAGACATGTGGCAAAGTAAGGGAACCCTCTGAGATGCAGGAATAGTGCAAACATTTTGTATACAGTATGTCCAAAAAGGCTATGAGAAAAGAAGTGTAACAGAGGGATAAAAGCTAGGAAAAAGATCTTCCGCCAACAAATGTATTTTAAGATTATTTTTGTTTGCTGCAAGCTTTCTCTATTAATATGAATGATAATACGATTTACAAATGAAGTAAAAATCTCTTTCACCCTATATAATGTATTGCCTGCATGAAACTTCCCCATGGATATCTGAGATGAAAGCTATAGAATGTGTTGAATCACTATTTCTCCCTGTGAAACATTTAGTCTCAAATTGCTTTACAATTACTCTCATATGTGTGTCAAATGTATTTATTCTTTATAGCAAATGTAATTTCAGTTAATTTATGGCTGTCTGTCAAAGTGGTCCGTTGTGGTGGTGGTGGTATATTTATTACTGATAGTTCCAAAGTGTATTTTGAAATGGCAGCTCAAAGACACCATACCACAGATATAGCTGGTATCTGCCATTTAGCCAAATGAACCCCTCTACTGAAGAGGAATGCCACAGTTTCTCCAGCCTCTGCCATGTAAAAACCACAGGGTGTTCTTTTTCAGTCTTTGAGAGCCAAGTAAGGCAAGGTTTTGGCATAAACAGTTATTAACCTTCCTAGCACACTGCTGAGGCCCAGATTTTTGTAAAAAAAAGTGCACAATAGACTTTAATGGATTTCCTTTTTATGTCAATTGTAATGTAAATGTGGTACCAAAAATGATGTTTGATGTGAACTGCCATCTTTTGATTCTACATGTCCTCTACCTTTAGTAAATATGTGTTTTTTATTTAGGGGTTAGGGATTTTTTTTCTTAATTGCACAACATAAGTGCTTTTCCATAATATTTTTTTTTAAATATACTCTTTGGCTGGAGATAACATAACAGCGTACCTTGGGAAACGAGTTTTACCTTGGGAAAAGCAGTTTTGCGAAAGAGAACGTATTGGTCTACAGAACCTTGTTTCTTTGACTTTGTAAAGTCAGACTTTACAGAGAGTCAGGGCCCAGGGAACAAAAGTAAAAAGAAGGCAATATTATTTTGGATATGAGCCTGTATTTGCTACTGTATTGTCATCACTGCATGGATGCCCATCTCCTAGGGGACTTGCTTGTTTTGTAAAGGTCTCATTTACTGTAATTATTCTCAGTCTATGTTAATGTTTTATTTGATTAATATCTAACAAAAACAAACACTTATTTTATATGTTATTATTAAATGTTTGAAGGACTCCATAATGCACATCATTAGATTTTCAATTTTGTAAGTGGCATTGTTTTAACATTTCAAGCCATTCACAACAGACTATGATTGATTTATCAAAAGAGCACAGAACTTGGAAATTGAGTGTTAATTTAACTTTTTAAATAAGATAAAAATGTACTTACTTCAATAATGTAATCCTTCCATTTTTTTAAGCTAACATAGCTTCACTATTTTCATAACATTGATTGCACATTCCATTAAATAAAGTTTTGCATCAGATACAATTTGTTACAAATGCCCCTGTTAGGTTATTGTTATTTTTTTGCAATGTAGGCCACAATTTTATTTTCAGATCCACCTAATTAAAGACCTGGCACACAATGACTGAGACCAATTGCAGTGTATGCAGTTAGAAAATCCAGGACATTTTCTTCTACCAGTTGAGAAACATCTTAGGTAACAGCCTATATCAATGACTGTGAATAAAATAGATGTTACTCATGAGTATATCAGATCTCATATAAAAAGATATTTCTGCTGAGTGTAAGTCATGGTCATAGCTTCCTTCACGAGATTTGTACGAGCTATGACTTAATTTCTTTGAGATTTATTGTACCAATCTAAGGACATCTTTATCAGCAGGAGCAAAATTTGATTCTCTTCTGCAGGACATGCAAGCTTTAAAATGTGTGTTGCAGTTGATTGTAACTTGGGTAAATTCTTGGATCTTAGGAACTAGTGTATTAGGCGTCATCTCTAAATGAGTTTATAATTCTATGGCTAGAATTACATCAGTAATATTCCAGTTTTGTTTTATGGAATAGTACTACACTGTTGCAAAGATGATGATTTGTTCTCCATCAAAGGATATAATTTTCTGTAATTTGTGCTCCTTTGGGATCAGCAGTTTTGGTATGTATTAGTGAAACTTTTAGCAGCTGGTTCCCCAAAAAATGTTTGTGTATTTGCATCTAGTAAATATAGCAGGTCAAGACTGGTGGGGTTGCTAATATACTAATACTATAGACAATAGAGTGGCAACAGGTAAGTAAATAAAGGATCAGATCTATTATTGTGCCCAATATTGGTATTCTCCATTAAAAAATTTGGATTGATTGAAAAGTCTGCTCTGGGCTAAATTTTGTAATTGTCTGATTAAAATGATTGGATAGAATGATAGAATGAATTCCCAAGAAATGCTTGAACATGCATACTTCAATAAATTAACTCCTATATTGTTGTTAATAAGTATCTGGTCAAGTGTATGCAGTGCAATAATAGTTCCTTTTTTCTTTTTGGTAGCTCCCTAACCAAGTCAAAAAAAAAATCCTCAACTCAAGCAGTGTGCAGCAAAGACAAGCCTTCTTTAAATAGAAGATATTTACATTTCCCAATCCAGCACCAATCCCAAAAGTTAAGGGAAAAATGCTCACTTGAGGACAACAGGTGAAGCCATGCAAAACATTCCTTTACACCCCATCATCCAAATGCACATCCAAAACCTCTGGTGTACAGTGCAAATATAGCCTTTATGGTACAGAGTCATTTATTCCAAACTGCATACAGCTGTTTCAGGCTTGTTGGCCATCTTCAATGTTGTGTATGGAAACCATGGCTCTATGGAAAGGGGCTTGGGAGCTGAACATAGAGAAACAATCATGAAGGTTATGGTAAGAAGGGATTAAAGGAATCGAAAAGCCCTCAACTCAAGTAGCGCATAGCACAGTCAAGCCTTCTTAACCGCCCTAGCGGTCAGGACCGCAGCATCTCGTCTAGCGCTGCTAGTGCTACTATAGCACTGTACGAGATGCTGCTGTCCAGTACACATCGGGGCACCGGACAGTGCATACTCACAGTTCTGCGCTGTCCCGGTGTCCCCAATGTGACATGCTGCCAGCATGCCTCCTTCTCTCCTCTCACCCTCCCTCCGAGTGACATGATGACGTCACATCGGGGAGGTGGCGGGAGATTTGAAAAGTACAGTGCATGAAATCAGTTTTCTATGTAGAAAACTGATTCAAAGTGCATCTATGTACTAAATCTCGCCCAAATAAAAAGTCACTGGAGCCCCAGATGTGTCCATATGCAGTAACCCTCTCTAACCTGCAAGGCATTCCTTTATGCCCCATCAGCTAAATGCATATCTCCTATACCAGGGGTAGGCAAAGTGTGGCTCGGGAGCCATATGTGGTTTGGGAGCCATATGTGGCTCTTAAGCCCCTTAAGTCTGGCTCAGTGGTGTAGTGACCTGTTCTTTCAGGCTACCTGTTCTTTATTTTTTCTTTCATTCATGTCTGGGCAACCATCAACAGCAAAACCCCCTTGCTACCAACAACCCCCAACAGCAAAACCCCCGCGCTACCACCAACTCTTAACACAAAACCCCCGCGCTGCCATTAATTCCCAACAGCAAAACCCCCACACTACCACCAGCCCCCAACAGAAAACTCCCCGTTCTACCACCAACCCCCAACAGCAAAACCCCCGCCCTACCACTAACACACCCCGCCTACCCGCCCCCCACCAGCGGTGAAGGGCTCGCAGTAGAGCTGTTGTAATGGGACTATTTTGTTCTGCCGCATCACCAGTGAAATAATCTCTGGTCCCAATAATGAATTGTTAGTGCCGGCCATGTACTGTGCCCCCTCCTATCCTATGATTGCAAGTGAAGAGGAATAGGTCCTGAAGAGCAGTATAGATCAGTGAAGGACGGAACATACAGTGAGAGGAGGTCTGTGGCTGCCAATGACTTTGTGACTACTTATATTAACATTAAGCTAGGGGCTCTATGGCTACCTACAGGGGGCTTTTTGGCTACCTACAAGGGGGCTCTTGGTCAACCTATATGGGGGATTTGTTGCTACAATTAAGTGTGGGGCTCTCTGTATACCATTATGGGAGGGGCTCTATGGCTATATATAAAATTAAAACCAACAACATACAAACCTGACTTACCCAAACTTTCCCAGGAGATGCAATGCTATTGTTCACATTAGTAGTTGTGGGTCATTGTCACAGTTAATTGTAATCTTTTCAATAACAATTAATTACAGACTATAACAAGTTTTATAAGTTTCAAGTTTAACTAAGACTTATTAAGTTTATAAGTAAATGTTAGGGAATGTTTTAGAGAAAAAGGATGTAACTGTAATTGTTGTCAGAAAATTGTTGGAGTGATCAGAGCAGAGAGGTAACAGATCTCCGGCTCTCAACATATATTTCAAGGGTTGCAATGTTGCGATTTGGCTCTTTTGTCGAATTAGTTTTCCTAACACAATCTCATAAAATTGTTTTGGAGAAATTTCGTTTTTCAAGTTTGAGGTACCCATATGTTTCAGCTAGCTCTATCGTTTGCATTTTGCAAGTCAGCATAATAAACATGATGTCATGTTTTGCGCTGTCTTGAGCTGTGGCATTCCAGCCAGACCAATTACTGTGGCCTAAGATTCTTAAAAGGGGAAACTATATTGGCACCCATAATAGGGCTTGTGGTAGCAGTAGAGATTGCATCACAATTTTGACAAATTTATTAGGGAAATTGCAAAGCCCTTGATCATGATATCATCGCTTAAATTGTTAGAGAGATAGTATTGTTCCAGTGCATGTATTGCACATTTATTGTTGATAGTATTGTTCTAGCACATAGAGTTGTTGTAGAGTCATAGTTGGCTCTGTTATCGCTAAAATGCTGTGTAAAAGATTTTTTGAATGTTTTGGAAAGTATGCTCATACCTTTATGGACTCAAGAGAAACCTCCACCATTCTGATTACATAATTCTGTGCCTTTCTGTGAATGGTCATTGTGGTTTTTTTTTACTCCTCCTTTTCCTCCTTGCAAAGATAATAAATACTATTATACTATTATAATAAATATTATATTTTTTTCTTTTGTTAAGTCATTAGATAACCCAACCTAACTGATATATGTTTTGGATTTCTTCGAATGGCCACATATGAGACCATGCTTTTGAAAAACCCCATTTAATTTTTTCATTCGTAAAATGAATATACACAAGCACCAGTAATCTGAGTAGCCATGATATATAATTTCTAAAAAGTGTACACCAGCTTCACAGGATAAGGGTCTCTGCATGTTTGTGAGTTATATTGCCAGTATTACATATATAATAGAAAGAAATCCAACACGACTTCAGAGGAAATTTTTCCATGACTTCCATTTTGAGCAACAGCTGTCAGCAAGAGCCCATATGACACATTACACGTACAGTAAATTAGATGAAATTGAGAATAATTGCCTTGCCACACAGTATCACATACTGTTAAGAGACTGAGAATTGTTGAAATAATGGTGTAAAATAGTGCAATTAAATACTTGGGAACTCTGAGAGGTAAAGGTTGCTTCATGTTAACTTTAAAGTAATCTTTCATAAAAGAATTGGTTTAAATTGCAAAACTATAACTGTATGGGTGCAGATGGCAACTAGTCAATATATTTTTATTTATAACTGATTAAGAAATCTATCTGTGTTTTTGGACTATTTTAAGACTTATTAGTAGAGATGGCCACAAAATGTTGACTAGCTGGTTTATGATTCTATTTCCAAATGTGTTTTTGCTCTCCCATATGTATGCCAACATCCCAATCAATGTAAATACAAAAGGTATAAGAGGGGGATTTGGAGGTGAAGGGATAAACCCATTACCTACCTCCATCACCCAAAAAAAGGCTTATCTACAGGACACAGAATGCACAATTAAGATATTAAAAATCATAATACATTTTATATTTACATATCTATACATAGTTATACATGTAAAAACATTGCAAGAAATTGTTTGCCTAATGTCAAATCTTTAGAGTCTAGCAGTCTCTTCAATAGTGTTATCAAAGCTCACGTGTGTTTAATTGAACATTGAGTTAATGAAAAGGTGATCTAATGGTGCCCAACAAATTAATATGCATAAAAGTAGAAATAAATGAAAAGATGATAAAAAGTTTTAATGCCATTGCCCGTGAAATGCTCGAATTTTTTGACTTGCTAACTTTGTGAGCTGGTTGCAAAGGCTCTGAAAATGGTATCATCACCAAAATTGCTGGAGATGTAGAGAAGAGTTGTGGGAAAATGTGAGTGATTTTGTTACTTCTAGATGTTTTAACTAATGCTGAATGATTAGATCTCCTGAGGAAGCAGAAGTGTGAAATGCGTTGAGAAATATCTTTCAGCATGATGTACTGTATGTGTATATGTATATAACATTTTTGTGGATAGCTATGAATTGTCATAGGAACCAACTGTATGTATGACTGTATATTTTTAAACAATTTCTTGAAATGTAATTAAATTGAATGTGATCTTAATTGTACAATCTGTGCTCTTAAAGTCTTTATTTGGGTGATGGAGGTAGGTGATGAGATAATCCTTTCACCTTCACATCCTCTTCTTGAGTTAATTGCAAGCCCATGAACATGATATAATTGGATCATATTCAAAGAAGTAAAAATTTATGCTAATATTACATGCTTTTAATACAACGCTGTATATTTGGAACATTGTCTTAAATGTAAAACGGAAAGAACACATTTGGATTTCTGCTGTATGTAATAATACAGAATTGTATGCTTTTCACTGGCGTATTGACCAGTTGACCAGTTGTTTTAGGTTTATTGTTTGTTGGGAAAGTCAATGTAGAAAAACTTGGTTAAAATGTCACAATAGAAGTAGCTGTACAGGCTACAAACAAAGGTTTACTCTAAAAGCAAAGTGGTCCACAATTTAGGGATCCCACTTTAATCCACTGTAGATCTATAACCGCAAATCAATTTCGACTTTTTAGCCACATTTCACACAAATTTAGTCACATTTTAAACAGCTTCTGCAAACACTAAGATGATGTTCTTGACAGCTGATTGCTTATTGGGCATACTGGTTGTTCTGCAATCTTTTCAGTTGCATTGTTAGTTGCAATGACATTTGGATATATATATGGATATCACAAGGCTTTCTGATGGTTAGATTTTGTTATCAAACATTTGTTTATTTCGAAATAATATGTCTTTTAAACCAAGAAGCCTTGTCTTGATTTTTTTGTTGTTTTTTTATAGATAGTTTTCCAACTTTATACCAAAAAGCATTCATATTGTTATACATGTTTATTGTTGCTTCTTATGATTTGGAATTGTAGGCTGCCATACCAGACCTCAAGAAAATCACATCTCAATACTGTATTTGATTGCAATATTTGTCCTCTATCCTTATTTTTTTTTAATTGATGACTTATCACAGTCATAAATCAAGTTAGAGGTCCTTATTTACATATTTTTTCTAGGGTTTTGGGCATACTCATAACAGAGGGTTGTGTTACTCATTTGTTCAAAGAATATGCTAACATCTTAATTAAATCTAGTTAACTAGTTTCCTATTTATATATATAAATCCTTGTCCCTAACTGCTTATTTGTCCTTATATTGTACTTTTGTTTATCCATCTTCATTATAAGGATGTTGAGTGTCATAGTCACTATTATTGGAATATTTTCATTAACCTTAGCAGAAACTGATGATTCACATGCTACGTTACTGTCTTGAACTATCACTCATCCTGCAAGCCAGTCCTTATCTCAATTCACGTCAAGATTACACTGTTTATGTATTGTCTAAACAAGCTCCTTCTCCAATTCTCAGACCATTCACCTAACCACATACACTGTATTAGACACATCAGGATGTATTTCTCCTTAAAACTGTTGCATCACACATCATTAATATGTCAGGCTTCTGTACAGACATAGTTCATGTCTGGGAGGTGTTCTCTAAGACTGTGAGAATTTACATAGAAAATTCCAAGAGAAATAGTCTATATGTATGTAATCAGGAACATGTAAATATTTTGGGGCCTGACTACTGAATGAAGTGGTATGACACATACTGTGAATCAAAGTATAAAACAACATTGAAATAACTAAATAGCATATGTATTGTAGATTACAGTAAGAATGGTGTATGGATTATGAACATATCTGCACAATGTACAGATGAGGATGACCAAAGTATATCAATCTACCATCCCCCTAATACAGACAACATATCACACTCTATACTAGCACACAAAACCAAAAACCCGCTCTATGTTGCATGATTCCCCATAGGTAAATCAAACAAATCAAAACATGTAAAACAACATTCTTCATTTTCCCAGGCCTGTCTATTGCATATAACCCCATTTACTGCCTACAAATTTTAACTTCAAACTTTCAAGGGGAACTTCTTCTTGGGTCCCAATTCCTGTTTTTTAAATTAGAATACAACCATTGATAACAATCATTGATCATTGATCATTGATCATTGATAACAATTTCAACCAAAGAATTCTTAATTAAATATATATAATAAGAATTAATTTGACTGCTATGGCATTCTTTAACCCCTTGTATTTATTATTAAGAATGTCAATATGGAAAAAATTACTTTACTCTAGCAATGGAAATCTGTTGAGCAATATTATGTCACTTAACATAGAAAAGCTTCCATGTACCTTATCGGCTAAGAAATTTTTTTAACCACACCCTGTGAATTATCTACCGTTGAGGCATTAAGTTGGAGATGACTAGTGCTTATGGATGAGGG